>JAPZEB010000022.1:26288202-26307988 GCA_029783705.1 Chaetodon striatus | reverse complement strand
CAAACAAGCCAGTTTTGGTTAGATCTTTCTATGACATTCCTAGGGGCCGTAGTGGCCATTTTTGTGTGCCTAGGTGGCGCTAGATAGCTCATTTTGGCACTTGAGGGGTTAAATTTAGCATTTTATCAAATTTTCAGGCATTTCTGACCAGTGTGCCAATTTTGGTGAGTTTTTCAGCATGTTTAGGGGGTCAAATTTGGAGTTGTTTCGTCAGGAGAAAGAAAGAATCTTAAAAGCAAAAACAATAGGGCCTTGCCTGCAGCAGGGCCTTCGGCTCGGTCCCTAATAAGGAACATTGTTTTTTAAACATATGCAATGTCATTAAAACCCTCTGGGAAAGATTATATAGATGCTTAGCTAAAATGTAATATAACATTTAGGTTTTACATGCAACAAGTTATAGAACAATGTTGTTATGAGAAATGTAGACACTTAGACACCTTGCTAGAAAAAATGGTATGAATTTGTATTTTAATTTAATCGTCATTTTTACTCTATGGTGCACGTTTGAGAAATTTCATACGTGTATAGTAGAATTTAGAGAAAGGCCAAAGGGGACGGGGGAGGTCAGGGTAGAGGAATGGTCGAAAGGTGCAGCTGTGTATGTTGTGTTACTTCTTTGTGTCTGTTACTGTCTTCATCATAACAGTAGAGCTGTATTATATGAGGTGTGATGTTATAAAGAGATGATTATGTGGTGTTTTTATTTATCTATTTTTCTGATTATGCCTTGTTTTTTTTATATAACTGTCTGTCATTGCCCTGATATCTACATGTGCTGTGATACTGACAGCAGCTATTGTTTAATGTATACCTGCAAGTTGAGTTGAAAATAACATTATGCCAGAAAATGGGAAAAAACATAATGTAGACATTTAAGGGTTCATTCAACTATATTAGGGCTGGCAGATTTTCACTACATAACTATTATGGCCCAAAAGAATTCATGACAAATCTGTAAAAACTTTTGAAAAGACAATGCCATCAGTCAAATTCAACATTAACTTTGTTTATTTTGAAATGTATCTTTTTTTTTTTGGTAAATAAATTACACACAATATGTAGAGAGGTGGAGAGGAAGACTAAAGGTGAATGGAAAGAAGAGAAAATTATTTAAGAGGTGCTGGATTATTTGAACAATATTATGATATGTGTATTATTAGCATGATATCAATATTTTATTTTTTATACATCATGGTTATCAATACCAGTATTTCACAACACCCCTAAACTATACTGTATATCTCCTGTTAAACCACAAATGGAAACAGAATACATAACCTTATTCTTTCTTTCTTTCGATATTATTTTCCTCAAATGTGTTTCATCATGTTACCTTCCCTCACAAATTCATATGGGACATTTCTGTCTGTTCAAAGAGTTTTCATAGGCTATCTTTTCTTTGTTTAATTTGTCAAAGTAAATAATTTCTAGCTGATAGCAAATGTTGTAGGATGCAATAATCCAACCTATTATTACTGATTGCAAAACATCCTCAGAAGAAAAATCTCCTAATTCAATGCAGGAATAGGAAGACAGAGTACACTGTGTGGTTCATAAAATAAATTCAGTGTTTATTGTTCTGTGCAGCAATAAACAATGTAAAAAAAAATGCAGAGACATTTCTCTTTATAAAAGCAATGTAAACATTGTGAACAATGACCTGTGACCTTCGACAGCATTCAATTAGTGAAAATGAATTGCATGGCCTATCTGCTCTTTATCACACCCTGTCATGTAGTACAATAACTCAAATACATGTATACATACAGTAGTTGTGCATAAACAAGATGCTCTATAGGGCAAGGAGCCAATTGCAATAAAAAGACTGCAGCAAATAGGAGGGGGGGGGCACATAATGGCAAGGCCTGAGAGTTGATTATGCAAATACCCCAGCTGCAAAGGAACAATAACTCTGGAAATTCAAAGACAAACCATAACACGGAAGGCTATTGTCTCGCATTTGCATATTTGCTTGACAACTGTAACCTGCTCATCATGCCCATCTTGTTCCGAACAATGTCTTTGTGTTCATATAATAATGCACACATCAGAAATTGGCATAGTGCATTGTTTCAGTTCAAATGAAAGCTGCGCTGCCGGAGCTGGTGGTCCAAGCCCGAGATGTTTATAGTTTTAAAACTATTTGATTAATATGGTATAGAAAATGGAGAGAAAATACACTTCATAATATACATAGATCCAGTTTCTATACACTGAACCTCCATAGCTGGAACAATACACATTCAAATTAGCACATACAATATAATCTTCATGATACATATAGGGACCTCTTAAATATAGAACAAGCAAATAAAAGCCAACTTCTACTCTTCCTCTAAAGCCTATGAATATTTATTGCAGTGATGAAGAAATATCTCCCATTGTGATTATATCTGTAGATGGCATTTCTAGCAAAGCTTTTGTTTACACTGCTGATGCAATAATACAGTAATTATGCTTCTGCTAGCTATTAGAAAACCCATGATTCTGTTTTCTGTAACACTATAATGAGATGGGAAATGCTGAAATATTTTGACTCTCTTAAATCCCTGAGTGATCAGCCACTGATGTTTGAAATGCAGAGGTACAGTACGTTTTTATAATAACTTTTCTATTCTTCTGTGACAAGTAAAAAACAAATTACAGCTCATTTTATGTACTTTTTATGTCAGGTTTTTGACTCTTTTTGGTGTTTTTTCAGATCAGTGATTCTTTAAGACGTTGTACATCCAGTGTCTCTGAGTGCTCAGTCTGTCTTGTTACACTGACTGTCTTACTGTAATATTTACTATACTATCTCTGAACAAAAGGCACATGAAATCTGTGCAAATTAGTCATTTATTGGCCAAATTGTTCCCTGCAGAGTGATCTCACTGGTGCTGATGGCTCTCTGCTGTCCCCTATA
Organism: Chaetodon striatus; assembly: GCA_029783705.1. NCBI lineage: Eukaryota > Metazoa > Chordata > Actinopteri > Chaetodontiformes > Chaetodontidae > Chaetodon > Chaetodon striatus. The sequence continues at coordinate 26,305,080 of JAPZEB010000022.1, read as the reverse complement.
AGAAGGACAGAAGTAGTCTTCTGCAGGCGTCAGTGCCTTGGCGTAAGCGGCTCCATCTCTACCACCAGATCACGAGGCCGCGGCCCCTTACTTAACTCCACCACCCGCGGGACCACTGTGGACCAGCGGTCTAGAGGGGGACAAGAAAAGAAGGATTTTCTTTGATATGTATGAATAAGTCAGTGTGCGCTCCACATGAATATATACTTATTTGTTAATGCATTTATTCATAAGAGCACAGTGAGAATCTCACCTCTCCGCAAGGCTCTGACGCTCTGCTGCAACCCGTTGGCTTGGCAGGTCTCATTCTTGCCTGGATCTTCATTGATTATTGCCAGGTTCTGATTCCAGTGGCACCAGTTCACCTCATCCACCCTGATATAACAAGACACCATTGGGCTCGAAAGTTCTCTTTGAAGTAGCATTGGCGCTGCTGTGTGACTGTGATTGTGGGTCATGCATAATACCTGAAGCACCAGCGTCGGTCAGGTGTGCCGTCCCAGTTCTTCCCCACAGTCACCATCTCCCCAGCTCGAAAAGACTTGCGAAGGCAGACTGGGAAAGAGCGCTCGATGTCCAAGATGGTCGTTGCCCACTATGAGTATACATTATGTGTAATCAGAGTATTTATGCCACTCAAATAACAAAAACATTATTTGCATCTTGTGGAATACAGTCATGCAGTTTCATCTTTGAGATTTATGCCTCAACAGAAATACAGCGGAAGGGAATGGATTAAACCTCTGAAAAAAAAGACTGTCATCATTTGGAAGAACTGAACATGAGATAATATTTCACTGACAGTGCGCACCACAAACAGTTACTTCCATCTCACCTGAAGCTTCCAGATCTTCTTGCTCTCCTTGGACACCTGTCCCACTGTCTCTCCCATCAAAGCGATCAACATGTTCAGCAGCAGGACGAAGGTGAGGATGATGTAGGTCACCAACAGGATGAGGAAGACTGCAGGATACTGTGCACTGTGGATCATGTCCAGTTCTCCCATCCCAATGGTCAGCTTAAAGAGGTCCAGCAGGAAAGCACTGAAGGTGTCTGTGTCCCTGCAGTCAGGGTAGGTGGGGCAGTCCCCGTCACACTTTGTGCCCGGTGGAGGACACGCTGTCAGCAGGGACACAAGGGCTGTGCGGTGGAAACAGAGGAAGTTTGGTTAAGTGTCTATGAGCGCTTAAAGGATTAGTTAACATATTGGGAGACTTTTTCACCAAAAGTTAGATGAGGAGATTAATACCACTCTCATGTCTGTCTGTTAAATATGAAGCAGCCAACAGATAGTTAGCTTAGCAAAAAAACTAGAAGCAGGGGAAACACCCTGTTAGCTTTAGGATCATGATTAGCTTATATCAACTTAACATAAAAAATGGGGAGAAACAGTCTATTAGCTTCAAGTTAACAGGAAGCATCCTAGTCATAGCTTCACATTTAAATTAATGGAAAAATATAAGAGTGTTATTGACATTTTTTATTTTTTTTGTATTTCCTAAAACGGCAAACTATACCTTTAATTAATGCAGACACAACATTATACCTGTAACGTTAGGTGACCATAAGCCTACAGTACCTGATGCATATCCAATCATGAAGAGCACATACACCAGCAGAAATCTAAAAAGGTCTTTGAAAAGAATCTGTGAACCAAAAGAAAAAAGAGTGGTAAGACACGTAGATAATGATTTTTAAGGTTAATTAATTTTTAGTAGTTAATTTTCTCCATAATTTAACCTTCTGTATCATGATGCTGTAGGTGCCAGTGAGCTTCAGGCCTCTGGTGAAGTAAAGAGTGTTCATCCAGCCCAGGACGAGTGCAAACACCATCACAGACACATAGGCCTTGATGCCAGACAGGTAGAGAGCAGCTGTGACTACAATCAGCACAGAGTAGATGAAGCTAGAGAAGACAGAGAGGACGTTTGTCACGATGTTAAAGTTTGTGATACTGAAGTAACACTTGAAGGCAGGCTGGTGATTGCTGGCATTTGGCATTTTTAACAGAATGTAGACAACACAGTCATGTTGCTAATGATTAGAATCAAGACGGCTCAGATGGGTGCTTGACATTCTCTGCTCTTTGTTTGGATCATGGGTGTAATTAAAGATGTAAACTATAAAACATGCCAGCGAGGAGGCTGAGAAATTAATTAGATGACTCAATTAAGACGATGCAAAATTTGCCTCGAGTAAAAGTCAGCAAAAGCTACGGCAGAGGTGAGGAAGAGGGGGACAGAGGATGGAGACTTACTACAGCAGTTGAAAGGATCCATCAATAAATAAAGACTTCACCCCAGGGCACTTCTTCAAGAAGAGGTCCTTAATCTGCAAAGAGCAGGAGAGATATTTCCATAATGACAACAACACTGTTGTTACAGGGTTGCGAAACACTGGGAGACAGAAGTAAGCAAGTAATGATCAAACAATAAAAAGGCGTCAGAGTGTGTTGACTCACATTGGTGAGGAAGAAGAAGATTCCTGATGCCAAGGTGATAATCTCTCCTGCCATGCGCAAGTAGTCAGACGATGTTGTGTAAGGGTACGGAGGCTGGAGGGCAGGAAGAGGGGGTTCACTCAATCTGAATGTCTTAGCAATAAAACACAATATATACACAAAATACACCATATATAGAAATAGCAGTGGATAACAGCAAACAGTACATTTATGCTAAACTAAGCTAACTAGCTTCTGGCTGTAGCTTTAATTTTAATGTCCAGATATGAGAGTGGAAATCTTCTACCAGCCTCTTGGCAAGAAGGCAGATAATCCAAACTTTTATAAAACCTTGTTATCTTATTTGCTGCAACTATATTCACACAGCACTACATGAGACAAATAATCTGTGAGAAAAAATTTCACTGCCATTGCCTTGTAGGGCCTCTCACAGCCTCACCCTGCTGAACGAAAACAACAAATCAGAGCCAAGGAGTCTCTAACATAACTGTTAATCATGTCGATCTGCTTGTGAACCGCAGTCAAGCGGTCAAACTGGGAAGTGCTGCTCAAATATGAATCAAGATTCTGTAACTGCATTGCCTATTTCTCTCCTCAAATGTTTCCTGAAACATTTTTTTGTGTACTGTTTAGCTGTAAAATGAGAAAGTTGGTCCGGCCAGTGGGTGGTGTTGAGTTCTTGGCTCGACTGTATCCAACACCCTTATTTATATTTGATCAGTGCTTCCCTTACTTCCTTTCCTTTGACCATTTGACCAAAGTTTACAGGCACACTGACACAATGAACACTTGTGTTAGAGAGTCCTGGGCTCTGATTGGTTGTTTTTGGTGCCCCACAGTCAATCCTAATGAATGTCATTAGAGGCCCTAGGAAGAGGAGGAGGAACATGATTTTTCTCACAGACTATCTGTCTCACACTATTTTCAGAATGTAGTGACAATTTCAGCAAGTAGGACAAAAAATATTTGCATTTTAAGTTTAGCTTTTATACGGTGCAAAAAAATGAACACTTTGGTGTAAAACTGGTAACATTCTGCTCTGGTACATGATGCATTAACACTTTTAAGCTATTTAATGGACAGCAAATATGTTTAGATTCTATATATAACTTTTTGTCATTTGCATTGTCTATACTGTATTTTATTATGTTGGTTATTGTGGCATCTATTGCACATCTATCCATTCAGGGAGAGGGATACCTTCTCAGGTACTCTTCTTGAGGTTTCTTACATTTTTCCCCATTAAAGCTATGGGGGGAATGTCTCCTATCCGTAGCAAAGGTCTTAGGACAGAGGGTGTTTCAAGCTGTATAGATTTTAAAGCCCCTTGAGGAAAATCTGTGATATTGCGCTGTACAAGTAAAACATACTTGACTTGACAGCATGTCTATACAGTATGAAAACCCAGAATATAAATGCCAAATAAGCAAAAAGTTGAAGATATACTGTGCAAGATTTTTCTAAACAACAGTGTTTAGACTCACGAAGAAGTAATTCCTCTCAGTCGTCACTTTTGACCTCTTTCTATCTGTCTGAACTCCTTCATATCTACACACCCTCCCATACTCCTAGATTCTCCTCTCCAATCCAGCTCACATCACCATCACCGCTTGACTATGATGGACTCTACAGCCTTCTGGAACTCTCTTCCCCACAACATTCACAATACTGACTCCCTTTCCTCCTTAAAATCCCATCTGAAAACACACCTTTTCAAGCTGGTATATTTGGTCTGATTTAATGGAGACACACATATGGTACACTGCACTGATGATGACTTTATGATGTTAATGTTATAACTAATATTTATAATTACATTTTTTGTCTAGTCGTTTATTAACTTTTATTGTATTGTACAGAATTGTTTTATGATCTGTGGATATATTGCTGCTTGTTTTTTTTTTAAACTGAGCCTTCTAAGGTGTCCTTGAGTGCTCTGAAAGGCGCCTATAAATAAAATGTATTATTAATATTATCATTTATTACTGGAAGAGTGTGGCAGTGTTATATTTTTGGCAGAGACTCTGCCCTCTGCCTGCATTTTCTTATTTTTTCCTTATGTTTTTGTGTTGGGTACATTTATGTGCCTGACCCCCACAGCGTTCAGGTGAGGTCAGGGTTCTATAAAAAGGTAGCAGCTAGGTGCCAGACCATAGGCAGCAGGCATCCAAGAGACACAGCACTGTAAAAATCCCAATATAGCAAGGTGAAACACCAAATGAAAGTGAATTTAGAGCTGGCTTTTACTTTCACTGGTGGGCATGTTCACAAACAATAACCAATAATCCTGCATTGTATACCTTTAAATATCTGTTATGGTAAAAAAAAAAAAAGTTCATGTTGTGTCCTGAATATTCAGTGCTGCACTGGCACACTTAATAATTTAACACCATAAAGCACTGATTTGTTCTAATATTTGTTTGCTATATGGCAGTTTCACACTTACCGTTCCCTGTGTTGGGTGGTAATATGCTACTAGGGTGAAGATGATCATGGTGATGAGGTAGGAAACCACGCTGATGTAAAAGGTGACGGCAGCAAACTTCTGCCATTTGGCCCTCAACAGCTCATTGATGGGCTCCACTGCCAGCATCTCATGGCGGTTCTGACAACAGGACCAGAAACATGACACTTAAAGAAATCCTGATCTTTGTACACACACTAACTCAGGTTTGTGATATACCCATACATGCTTTTATGCCATGCCTGGTTGCTTTTGAAAAAAATCAGTTAAAAAATTTCAGCTGTATTTTGTTACAATTGGAATAAAAACATAAACTTCAGCAAAATGTTGCTATTCACCTCATTGCGGCTGTTGTAGACCAGGATTTCAAGCACAGATGGTTCCTCTCCACAAGTATCCAGCGAAGACAGGTCATAGAGGGAGGAGTACACCGGCCCATACGCCCAGTCCTTAAACTTGCGTGACAGATGACGAGCTTCCTCATCTTTGATCTCCCGTCGGATGATGTGCTGAAAAACCTGCAGGAATATGAAGAAGCTGACCTGCTGACCTCTGACCAATTACAGCCTGCAGAGATGTGATGAAGAAAACACTTCTCTTATTATACTCATGCTGCTTGACACACTGATATATCATTATCCCTACCCCGATCTTGCCCAGCTTGGCGGCCATCATGAGGGGTGACATGCCATCGTTGTTGAGCACTGTCTCCAGGCTGCAGTCTGGGTAGAGCTTGGCGCTCTTGATTAGCAGCAGGTCGTACATCTTTGTAAGGAAACGTGTGTTGTCCTTGGTGTTGTCTGCGATGTGCACTAGGGCATGCAGGACCGTGTTTCCACGTGAATCCTGGCGCCGCAGGTCGGCCTTCTTGTGTGGATTCTCAGTCAGGTAGCGCACTATGTCAGGCTGGTTAGTGCATGCAGCCAGTGAGAGAGGCAGCTCACCTAGGCAAACACAGAGAGAGGGAGAGAGCACTCACTTCATACTGAATTCACAGGAGATTAAAGCAACTGTATTTCAGATTAAAAATAAGCAAATCAACAGGAGGGTTAATTAAGAACTGTAGCTGGCGTCTGTATGTTTTTGCAAAGCATACTAAACATGGATCAAAGATTTGACTTAAATCCCCGCTATGAAAACAGCACAATTAGCAGTTGTTTGAAGGAGGAGCGCAATGGGGCCAGAGTGCCAAAAGCAGCTGCTGAAAATGAGCCGTTGCCATGGGTGACAGATTACTTTGTCACCTCACATAGAAACGCTCCTCTTCATGGATTTGCACGGGTGCATGCAGAGTGTTAGCGTGAGTCTAAATCCCATTAGCCATCAGCCCTGCCAGGTTCCTGTTCACCTCACTGCAAAGCTCCGCAGCAAATTACTCACACTGTGCGCGGACACGCTGGGATTTGGGAATGACAACCGTGCTAAGTGCAAATAGAAATCATCTCCTCTGTGATGAGTGAGAAATATAACGCATGAATGTAATCAAATAAACAATTCTTAAAATTGGGTTGGGTAAAAAATAAAACAGAGTCCATAACCAGCTACATTTCTTTCAGAGCTATTGGAGAGTAACATTAAAATCAATTACATCTGCTATAATTATCATCAGAAGGCTAAAAGGACACACTGATATAAATTTAAAACAGATTTTTTTCTGCGTACCTTATACTGTGAGAGTGGAGGTTGTTTCCTAATGTAAACCACAGAGGGCGGTGTTGAGTTTACTTCACAGACTGATTTAGTTTCCTCTCTTACAGGTCAGTGAGGTCCTGCCCAGAGGAGGGTCAGCAGAGGATGTTTTCTAAACTGCAGAACACTGACACCTTTCACTGGACAACCTCTTAAACATATGACATAATGCTTGTCTTTTCATGTGTTTGTGGAGCACCAGTAATGACGGTTTCTCGTACGATACTTCAAAAAACATTTGGCTATGAGTTGGACTTCATCTCTGGACCACAGCGGTATCCTGACTGTGTTAACTCAGCCTAAACCTGCCACGTTAAAAAGAGAAAGGGTGGGGTCTTATGTTACTTCATTTCCCCATGGCAACAGAGGTTTGTTTGCCAAGACCATGTCCTGTGCGTTAACTGCGTTATCTTGGCAGCTGCTGATGTACACATTGCATAACTTTGATGTCAACTGTGCTGTAAAAGACAGAATAAGCACTCAGAGCCAGTGTGGAAACTAAAAGAGTGACCAGTGAAGTCATAAAACCGCAGACGCACCACATTATTACTACCGTATGAGGCAGAACATACAGTAACAGTTTCAACAGAACTTCTGGTGACGGTGGTACGTCTGCCTACACTGTTTTACCACCTAAGTACGGAGAAAAAGGTTAGCTGAAAGTGGGAACTACTGAAGCACAATGAGCTCTTTTGTTTCCACTCTAGATTTATGTGCTGACAAAGGTCATTACCAAAGTAGAAGTAGCCCCCTTCGTCTCTGGGCTGGAAGAAGCGTCCCCTCGCCTGGGCATGAACATCAGCTCCCTGCTCCACCAGCAGCTCAACATACTGCTTACATCTGCGCTCTATGGCAATGTGGAGCGCCGTCTGGCCTGATAACGCAGAAAAACACAATAATACAGAAACATTTGAACTATCATTAGTATTCCAAAGTGCTGCTTTGTGTTCAACTGAATAAATTTCAGCTAAAATAAACAATGTTTTCCAAGAGTTAATATGTAAAATAAGGTGTTAACTGGAATTCTGTTAGCAAAAATGCACAGTTACAAAAGAGAAAGCATGTCAACTCTTGTCATTTTGTCTACAGGATGTTTTTCTTCTGAGAAACTGACGCCCAGTTATGAGCTTGAGGGTCGAGGTCATAAAAAGCACAGACTATAATCCACAAAGGTTAGGGCTACATTTACATGCAGGGTGTTTCTATAGGGTCAAAACCCATAGAAACCGAGCCCTTAAAAGTTTTTTTTATGTTGTCACATAAAAAGTGTTTCCTGCATAAGAAAATAAAGCAGAGTTTTTGTTCAAACTAACCATACTTGTGAAATGTACAGAGTCTAATTAAAAAGGCAACCCAAGTAGTCTTGGAGAAAACAACAAAGAGCCACAACACACTTTGCATTAAAAGGTGTTCTTGAAACTTGTGTTTTCCTGTTTTGTCATAGTAATGTAAAGGATGAGACTCAAACAAATGAGGCCTGGATCCTCTCATTTACAGAGCTGTACACATTGATAACGTAAATACAGCCCCTTCACCCATAACAGGGCCTCAACCACCAGCCAGGACAGAGAGAGTATCTCTAAACAAAACACTGTCTCCTCCAGCATCAGCTCAGCAGAAGCTGAAGGATCACCTTCTAGTACAAAACTGTTAAATTCAAATTACTTCTTTATTTAAACAACTCCTTTCAATTACAAATGACTTTCGATCACTGAGTTACATCCATACCTCTGTAGTAGACATCCCTGAAGGGTGTATTTATGAACTCTCTGAGGTTTCCAGTCTTCTCTGCTATGTCCACCAGCAGTGGGATGGTCTCGTTCTGTCCACCGTAAAGGTTCAACAGGGCTTTAGGTAGACATGTCTTCCCTGTGGACGGCTCTGGTGGAGAAACGAAATTAAAACAAAGAATGTTTTTTGTGTAATTTCACCTATTTGTTTGAGTACACCTTTAGCAACACTACCCATTATGTTCCAAATGCATTCATTTGAGTGTGAATGTTTGGGTTTGCATGTGTACTACTATTGGCAGAAGCTATCCATTACTTTTCACTATATTACTTTTATTAGTCCATTTATCCATGATGTTTAGCTATTGAGGATAAAATTTAATTAGTTGTCCTACTCCACAATCTTAACACATATACCCTGATGACTGCAGAAGTAACTCCTGTGACAGAGGAACCCCTGTCTGGGAATCTGCTGTCATATAAAATGTGACCTCCTGCTGTGTTCCTCTAAATGTACTGGGAATGAATCCATAAAATGAGAAGACGGAGTTCTGGGAATTGTTGCATGCAAATAATTAAGTGGTGTTCATAAGGTCAAACTGTGAAAGACAGAGGTCAAGAAAACCCTTCACTATTTTTAGTCTCTCATTTTTTGAAAAAACACTGTAAAGCCCTGTTTAACTGTGAAGGAGATGACAGTTTGCTGTGATTTCTCTCTGCTCCTTGTTATAAGCCTGAAAAAAAACTTCTTAGACACACACAGGAAGCTTTCCTTGGGTCTGCCTCTAGCAGGACAAAGACTCAGCTCCTCTCACATCCTTTGAGCCAAAAACAGCATATTGAGGGGAGCAGGGGAATACAAAAGGCCAAAGGTAAAACTGTCACTAGATGAAGCTGAGCTTCTGTTGTAGAGCAAAGGCAGAGTCGAGATTCAAGAGAGAGAAGTTTGACAGAAACTGTGTGATAGAGCGAAAAATAAATCTGCGTCATCTGCATCACAAAACGTTCCTCCTATTCAAACCCATTTTGTTCACTTGTAGTCTGTCTTGTAAAAGACGAGCAGTACACAGATATCACATGCAGTAACAACCTACGCCTTTTGGTCTCACCTCTGAACTCCTCATCAGTTAACCTCTTTTCCTGACTTTGCAGGTACTCCAACAGGCCATCAAGGGCCTCGGGATCTGCGCGTGACACGCAGTCGAAGAGGAGAGAGCGGTTGAATATTTTCATTACTTTTGGCGGGTCCAAACTTTGACCGTCATCGCAGGACGTCTCAGTTTTACTAAAGAGACAAAAAACATGATGTCACACATTACATTACAACTTAATTTAGATTCCCTTTGAATCCATGGACTCTTTTTACATTTCATTGACAGAAAATTAAGAATCCAAAGGGTGTTTGATGCACAAACCTTCCACAAAAAAAAAAAACATCTAAAAACCATCCACACCCTCAAGTGCTCCAGTAAATAGACCTCTGTGTGTGTGGGACAGGTAGAGCAGCCTAAATATTACCTCAACGGCTGCAGAAAGACCAACAACATGCTCTCTGTTAGATCAGTGAATGGGCTGAATGAGAGACTGCTTTGAACACAGGGTGTGTGTGCGCGTGTGTGTATGTGTGTGTACATACTTCCTCATGTGGCACACCTCTGTCTACAGAGTGGCAGTTGTAGGTTTTCATTTTTCTGACAACATTTTTCCAAACCAGCCTTTTTGTCACTGGAAAAAATCCACTGTAGGTTCACTACTGACAGAAAAGTAAACCCCAAACTGTAAAGTCTAAAAGAACACACAAGTATTAAAACCTGTAAACACACATCAAATGTAGTTTTGAGACAGTAAGGCCCTTTCTCACCCTCTTGGGAGCTTCTTCCTGCGTCGTTTCTGGTTGCTGGTGTTCCTATAGGTACCATAGTCAAAGAGTGAGTCCATGGGTGCTTTCTTTGGGCCTGGAACCACATTTGACTCATATATGGTGGATTCCAGTAGGTCCATAGGGTTGGAAATGCCCTTCTTAAAAGCACCCTGGAACTTCATCCGCAGGTTCTGTCTGCTGTCTGTGGGCTGACCGGGCTGAACCAGCTCCACGACTGAGTCCTGACTCGTGTCCTGAGTTGATGGGGAGTTCTCCTCGTTCTCAAACAGGTGGGAGAACTCAGACAGGTTGAACGCTGCATCGCTCTCAGGCTGAGCGGCCCCACCATCTTCTGTGTCCACAGGGACAGAGCTGGCAGGAACAGAGCTGAGGGTGTCGGCCTTGGACAAGGCAAGGTGGCACCTTCTGAGGAGAGCAGAGCGGCCCTGGAATGAACACAATGTTCTGGGTGAGCTGCGTGACCTCTAGGTAGTCATGGAAGTCTTGTGCAAATGGAAAAATAAACCTTAAAGGTGCTATGCAGTTTTTTTTGTAAACATACAATGTATTTCCTTCATCATGAAACATTTGCAAACACGATATTTAAAATATTTTAGCCAACATTCATGGGTTGTGTCCTGAATCACATACTAACATCCCGCCACTACATACTTAATCTGTATGTACTGCATACTGCATACTAAATGAACAGTTAAGTATGTCATCACCAACACATGTTCACACTGAAGTATACTCAAGCAAGACAGTCATGTGACTGTTTCATATGACCTGATCTGACCATGGGCGGATTATGAGATAATGGGCCCCCGGGCAAGAGGCCCCATCCCCTCTCCTGCATATGAGCAAGACACACAGATTTTGTGGTGGTTTTGCATGTCTCTGTAGTCGTTGTGCATCTTTTTGTAGTTGTTTAGGTCTCTTTGAGGTAATTTTATGTCTTATTAAGGTCATTTTGTGTCTTTTTTGGTTGTTTTGTGTCACTGTGTGGTCATTCCATGTCTCCTTGCAGTTCCTTTGCATCTCTTCATGGTATTTTTGTGTCTCTCTGTGATTATTTTGAGTCTCTTCCTGGTTTGTATGTGTTATTTGACATTAGACATTTTACATGTGAAAGCCCCTGACACTTTGAGTCTCTTTGCCAGTGCCCGATAGGCCCGTTCAGTAATCCATCCGTACATCCGACAGCTGGTCTGACCCAGCCAGCAGTTCTCACATCTTTGAAAATGTCGCAGCAAATTTCCCAACAGGTGTTATTTGGATAAAATGAGCACATATTGGGAATCTGAATAGTTGCCTTCTTGCCTGAAAAAACTCTTAAAACTTATTAAAATGACGTATTAACAGCTTTTAGCCTGACTCAAAATCTCTGCCATTGTGCAGTCTGAAGGCAGCTGAATATGTCCAGTGAACTCTTATACTTACACACACAATTTGACATCATATTCAGTATGAGTTGTAGTCTATGTTACTATGCAGTTCCAAACACGGACATGTTAACTGGCTGACAGTCTTCCTGTTCCCTGCCTTTGCTGGTGCACTGCGGCACACCTTCGCGTGTCACTTGCATGTGTGAGATACATAAGATAAACAAAACAGCGACCCAGTGATAGGAAAAAAACGCCCCAGCTAGAGGTCAAAAACTCCACAGGGAACCATTAATCTGTTCAACTATAATCAGACATTTATGATCGTGTGAAAGAGGAGTTTTATCTCCAGCATCTGGGCTTTTTTGATTTATACTTTACAATTTTTTATTCCTTCTTTACTCATTTGTATATTTCTTCCTTTTCAAGCAGCATTAAGAGGATTTGGATATCCTTAATGTTGGTGGGCCTGATTAATTCCAGGTCACATGAGGAAAGAGGATGTACAAATTGAAGACAGATGCAGCCAGCAGCAATTACCAACAAGCCCAACATTGTACTAACGGGTGGGGACCTCAGGAAAGCATGTAAAAGTAATATTCTTTTTGTACTTGGAGTTAATGTTATTATACTGTTATGATTTTAGATGAGTTAGAGGTAACGCCCATCTTAACTACTACAGGAAATAGCAACATAATATAGACTATTTTTTTATTTTTACCGTAGGCCTAGTCGCTATAACAAGAGCAAAGTGGACTAAATAATAAAACAATTTATTGAATAAGAAATTGTATTAAGACTACAATTACCAGAGGAACCCTACAAATCACTACTTGAGGTTTGAGGGGGATTTTGAAGTACACATTTGACCTTTAACCCCTCCTTACCTCATTCATCCCTTTTATCACAATGGTGTGCCAAATTCCTCTTCAGGGAAAACTGGAAATGATGCTGAAGCATGTGGGCGTCCTGTAGAAACAAAAAGGAGTCACCATCAACTGACACAAAAGTACAGACAAAAAAAAAATCTGTAGGTCTAGAGTGGTACAAAAAGAGCCCTGTCGCTCAGGGCCGGGATATATGGAAAACGTAGGAAAGGACTGATGCCAACAGCAATAACATGGCTGTGAGTCTGGCCTCTCATTGGTCAGAACGATGTTTCCTCAGTCACACCACCTGTCTGTTTAACACTGGACATATTTACTCATTACAACTGGTGCTTTTCTGCACATACACACACACATACACATCACAGCTACAGTCCAACATGACATGCTCATATGTTGCCCCTGAAGCTTCCTCTTAGATTGTACGGTTTCCTGAGTTTGTTCATGACATTAACAACCTACAGCCAGACTGTGCTACAAAGGAGCAACATAAACATGGGAGCTGGGGTCCCAGTAAGGGGAAGGCATGACTCACCACCCTGTCTGACACACAGGGATTATCATGCCTTTACACCCCAACGGGCATATGATAGTAAAAAGACGGAGGAACAAAGAGAGGCTGCCCTTGATAAACTATTACCACAGACTAAGAGCAAAGGATTAAGTTGTTAGGTGGACGTGTCTGACGGCAGAGAGGACCCACCGTGTATTAAACCTGTCAGAATGATAGAACAGGATCGTAAAATAAAAAGTAGACCCAAAGCTCACATATTATCCACTTATTGGGTCAGGGAGTGGAAATCCACTTGTGGGAATTTCAAATGTGAGTGACTCTAATGTACTGAGAGAGATGTGGGACTTCCTGCTCACTGTCATTGCTGATGTGACATTATCCAGAGCAAGAGAGGCTGGAGGCTCTACTTGGCTACTGGGGAGAAAGTAGAAAAAAAAACTTGTTGTACATGATGAATAGATTATAAGATTTTTACTTTTTTGTATGTTATGTTTGTGTGTTTCTTGAGTCACATATAATAAATGAAAGTAAAGGTTCATAACATAGATTTTTTTTTTTAAAGTGTGGATTAACAGGGCACAAGTGGGTCTAAATAAAACGAAACAAAAATACATATTTCTCAAAAAGGGTAAAAAAGAAATAAAAAGTGACAGAAAACACACTGTTGAAAATGTTAAATTAAGATAAGGAATCATTTAGTTGACCCTCGTCTTCATCATAATTAAACTACTGTGAAGATCCGTTCAATACTTTCCCCCCATGCAAATTGGTAAAATCCAATCAATGTCTGTGAGTTTAATGACATTTAATGAAAAGTATAAGGACCAGAGATGGTACTTGCCTTATTCTAATGGTTGATCTTATTTTGTGTTTCTTCTTTCTTCCTCTAAACTTTTCCGCAGCAGTTTTTCCATAGTTTTAAACTTAATGTCTCCGTCTCCTGCTCTGCTGCCTCCTCGGGTTTAATGTGACTCCTGCCAGTTCACACTAAATGCTTTAACTAAATCACAGTATGCTTCTCATCCGTGCGTCCGACCGCCGGTGAAGTCCATCCGAACAACGGATGCTTTCACACAGATTTAGGGTGGGACAAAAGGGGCCGACTCTGAAGGCTGGAGCCAAGGCTGATGTGTAAGATGTAGTACCACCGATGGCCGCTAGGCGCTGCCTAGGAAAACCAAAATAACTCAGGGGTCAGTAAAGACCCATTTAACAAAGTAACTGTGAAGCCCCTCCTTTACTCCTGTACATTTTGGGAAGTTTGCACAGTTTGCACAGTTTGTTATTGTGGCGTTGACAGGTCATTTGCTCATTACCTGTTGCTAACCTTCTCCTTTTTTCCCAAAAAATGTAAATTGAGGCAAAACATAGTTAAAGCTGACAAAGCAATCTCACCAGGAGGTTCATTTAGTAGAGGTTCTGGAGCTTTCCATCACATCATAATTCTGCCCAGTTGTCATGCTTCTGCAAAATCCATTTTTCAGATTCATCTTGTTTTTTTGTTTGTTTGTTTGCTTAAATATATGTCTATTAATACATTTTGTCTTTACCGTGCAGCAAAGTCAAATTTAGAAGTGGCAAAATTAACCTAGTGCATTTAAGTACTAAGGTACAGTTTTGAGGTACTTGTCCTTTACCTGGATATTCACATTTTTCAAGTATATTTGTTGAACAGACAGTAAGTGATAGACAGTACAGGTACTGGTTGCAAAACAAAGGTCTGACAGTTTTCTGGAATGTTTAATTTTTCAATTGTCATCTTGTTGGCTTGAAAATTGAGAGTGAAAGTTGCTTTCTACCCCAGTTTAACCTTTGCAGAGGATGTCACTGCTGAATAAACATGCCTATTGTGTGCAGTATTTCCAAAATACTGACCCATCTCTCAACTATTCAAAATCACTCAATGAAGCACAGTCTAATAGATCTCTGGAGGTAAGGAGTGGTGAGGCAGAGGAAGAGAGCAGGAGGAGCCATACACAATAGAAAAATAACTGCTGTTCAAACAGTTTTTCCCCCTTGCATTTATTTACAACTTAACTAATTTCTACCTGTATGTAAACATCATTTTAATGTTGCAGCAGATCGAAATATTTTATACTATACTGCTAGGCAGTTTAATTTGTAGCATTGCATCATGTTTACCTAGATTACTATATGATTAACAGCCTATATAACATGCTGATCTTCAAAGTAACAAGTAACTAAAGGTGTCAGATAACTGAAGTGGAGTAAAAGGTACAATTTTCAAATTAATGTAACGTAGAAGAAATATAAAGAGGCAACAAATATGAGTATACGTATCTCTAAACTGTAATTATGTTACTGGAGTAAACACACATACTTTCCACCACTGCAGTTTGCTTGATCTGACCTGTGAGGTATAGGGCAAAACATTGGTGGAAAATCGTAGAGATGCACGACAAGTAAAGAATGTCACATGAATTATTGCACGTATTTTTATTGCAAATTATGGTTTACATAAATTGAAAATACAAGATTTGTTATTTGCACTATACACGCACTGCAACACAATTTCAGCCACAAGAGACACATCAGACGAGCATTTCATCACATGAACTCAAAACAGTACTGACCAGCCAAAGGCCACCAACACATCCTTTATTCAAGGTCGGTGTGCTGTCAAAATATCACATTTGACATCTTATACAGCATCTGAAATTCCACCTATAAACCGCGTAGAAGGCAAAAAGTCATAATGCAACACTTCATATCCCTTCTACAGAGAGATTTAAAGAAAATACACATTCAGTTTTATGTAAGCACCTGAGAGCAGAGTGGACAGAGAAGCACTTTGTGCTGATGAAGCATTGCTTTGGAAAAATAGCTCAGATACATATTCAAGTCCTGCATAGCATGGAAGTATAAAAGAGACAGACCAGACCTTCAGTAATAATTAACAATGTGTTCTTAATCAGCCTGCCTGCTTCACACAAATGTATAAAAAATATAGAGGACTGAAGGCAGAGAAGTTGACATGGTTACGTAAATGCTCTGGAGCTCCAACTTAAGGCAAAAACAGGTGAGCAAGATCCAAAGATCCAAAAAAGATGCCAGGAAAATATTCTGCTCATGTGTTTTGTATATTTTGTGTACCTGTAATAAATAACTTAGGAATATGTAATAACTTAGAAGTAAAACAGTTCATTAAAAACTACAAACTACAATCCCCACAAAACAAGGACAGCATTTCGTAACATGAAAAACTTGACATCTTTTCCCAAGTGTTTGTAAATCAGATAAATCATGTGTTTTGGATTTTGATAAGTTTACTTCCATATAAATCATTTTAAAGTCTTTGTCTTTTTTTGTACGAATACAAGTAAATGCAGCCCTTATCTTATCTCGCGATATGGAAAAATAACAATTTAAACTTAAGAAATTTAAATCTTTGAAAAACATTAAAGGTATAATTGATTATAGCAAAGATTTGTTTGTATTATATACAGTGCTCATAGTGATGTGGCTCATTAAATTTGCCAGCATCACTCTCTTATTTAAAGCTTTTGTAACAGTCCTAGTTTTAAAAACATTTGTGTAGAGGCAGATAATGTATCATCACTCTGTATTTAGGATCCAAATAAGGTCAGTTACACAGGGTTTAGGAAGTTAGCCAAGTATCAGATTGGACAGGAAAGAAGACCCATAAGCAGGAAACAAGTCTTTTGATAATTTGAGTGGTTCATGTGTAGGTCATACCTTGGGAGGTTAAATGAGGGGAAACACTCTGGGTTAGTTTTGCAATAGAAACAGTTGTGTTTGCCAGAAAGACAAAGATAAACAGAATGTACTGACACACGAGCCGCAGTTCCAGGAGCAAGCAGGTGATCAGGGAAAGTTTGGACTCCCAAACACACACACACACACAC
>JAPZEB010000022.1:26272576-26288102 GCA_029783705.1 Chaetodon striatus | reverse complement strand
ACACATAACCATCCATGGGCAGGTTAACACCAAGAATATAAGAACTGGTAGAACGATTATTTAGGGTGCTGTTTCAGTTAATTCGGATGTTTAGACTAGCATACACGCTGTTGTATGTTGATGTCCTGCGAATAAAGTATTCCCGTTGGCTGTAACTTTTCTCCGTGGTTCTCTGAGTCTCTTCATTTCTGTGTCTACTGAAGTCGAGCATTTTTCTTACATTTGCTGAGCAGCACTTTAATTTTTTGGTATAATTATCTTATGACAAAGCATATAAATATCTGTCAATACTGCTGCTTTTCCTGTATAAAGAAACATGACTCTTCAAATTGAGAGCAATGAAACAGTGAGTTTAAACCTGCAGCTGCTTTGGGAAACTTGCCTCAGAGTCAAACAACAGTGAGGAGAAGGCAGAACGAGAAAGCCAGAACAGGCACACAGATGATTAAAAGTGCACAAATATTTGATGTGTAACGACAGAGTATTATAAATACACTCCCGCAGTGAGCTGTCAGATGACCTGAGGGGAGACATGTCAAGATGTAGACTGCAGACTGCAGAATGTAAATGACTTTGTAAACTAAGTGGATCACTGGAGGAAAGAGGAGCGTCCCGCAGTCACACTTTATAATCAAGATCAGCATTCAGCTTATTGTACATCTCATAAATAGCATCAACGGTGGCAGTGAAGTTAATGAGGAATTTTCTGATTTTTTCCAAGCATTCCTCTTCCTTGACGTCCCGGCCCTTGGAGAGGGCCCTCAGGAAATCTGTCTTATACGGAGCAGCGAAAAGAGCTGCCTAGAAAAGCAAATACAAAAACTATTTATACACAACTCTGTGCGTTTTGAATGCTCAGCAGTATATTTCTTCACACATAACACAGACCGAGTCATACATCTGCTCTCTTAGATGCTATCTCTTATATGAGACATACCTATTAACTCTGAACTCACCTTGAAGAGCTGTTGCACAAACCAGCCATGATACTTTTTCAGGGCTATCTCATAGGCTTTGGTGACATTGACTCGAATGAGGTTTGGGTTGCTTTCATCCTTTTCACCGTCCACCAGACTCTGTAGGAACACCTGAATAAACCGTAGACCCCTGGTTGATAAAGAAGACACGCACAGTTACAATGTGTGCAGACCAAATTTTAATAAACACATGCAATCCAAACATCTATAAAATTTGAAATGTCAAATTTCTAAAACCTTTTTAGCCACATAAGTGCCAACGTGGCTCCAACTTTGGGCCACTCTGCTCCATGCATTTCCTTCTCCGCCTCCAAAATCTGCTGGAGTGTCTTGAACCGTCCTGGATTGGTGTCATAAACCGCCTTGATTTTCTGTTAAAACAGTACTCTTCATTGTATTATAACATTACTGAGAAATACAAGAGCAGAGCAACAGATTTAACTGAGGTCACGTGAAAGAATTCTCATACTTACTGTGATGTTCCCAGATATGTCTGCCTTTATTGGAGCAAAAATAGTAGAGCCAAGGCAGTCTGAGGGGGAATACGTACACACAGAGTGATTGAGAATTTAAGGAGTGACAAGCTACATACAAAACATGTCAACAAAAACTAATGAGCCCATATTAGAATATACACATTATTTTTGGGCTTCTCAAGATGACAACAAACCTCTATCAACACAAAGCTTAAAGTGGAACTTCAAAAACTTTATTGCACATATTTATGTATGGCTTTCTTTTGGATATTACGTGACTCTTTAAAATGCTTTTATAAATGTGCAATCATGGAAAAAAAAAAGCTTAATCATTAAAACTGTCAATGGCCCATGCAAAATGTTGAAAGCACCACTGAAATGCATTATATTTTCAGTAGCTTTAGCTTTCATTCATGTATTAATGAACTACAATGTGCAGAAAATATAGTTTGAAAACTGAGAGCTAAGATGACTGATGATGATGATGATTGATTTTTTATTATGTGCCCAACCCTCATGGGTTTACAAGACACCATTACGATAGCATTGCAGTAACAATTCAAAGTATATGTTATTTTACTACACAGTGCTGAAACCAAACATTCTAACTTCTATCCCAGGCCTGGCAAAAAACATTCAGCCACAAAAAAGGTTCCACCTCCGAAACAAACATCAAATTCTTCATGATCATCCAACCAAAAGAAACCCAACATAAATAGAGTTTATTTTACAGAAAAGTACATTCCTCATGTCTTCATATACAGGACAGTAAAACAAGACATGAACTTCATTCTTAACTTCACTAGACTCTTTGGTAGTTCTGTCTTGAAATACTCATGTTGCATCAGGCTTTGACTCAAGTCAAAATCCCAGACCTAAGATCTAAAATGTCAGGCTGAATTAAAGGGACAATATGTATAAAATGATGCATACAATATTTAGATTTTTTTTTTAATTGATGAAACTGCACAGCTATTAAATTGCATCCTGGATGTGAATCTTTTAATTGATTTGCATTATGTATGATATAGCTTAAGGTAAGTGGTGGACAGAGCAGAATGACACAAGGCAAACTTTAATGAATACTTCACTAGGAACACTTGGGTTTATGTTGAATTCTTTAACAATTATTTTTCTCAGATGCCTCCTGTGAACAAAAAATCAAAAAAGGGAGAAAATTCTTGATGAATTTTGTGTAAAATTGGGCCGGGTTTATCACCTGACAAATGATATCAAGTTGGATTGTACTGCACGAGTTGTGTGAGAGTTTGTATACAGATATTTTGATATAGTGTTGCTGTTGTTAAATGTGCCCCCTATGATTTCAAGTCATCAAGAACGCTCTCTGTTTTTGGATTCTTTGTTCACTGTGGAGGCATGTGAGAAAAATAAAGTTATCGTCCCAAATTTAACGCAACACTGGGTGAGTGACTGATATATAGACGGTCTTTGTGTGGGTGAATTAGTCCTTTAACAGCAGGCTGAAAGCTGTGTCTTGTTGCCTGCTTTGGTTGAACGTTAAAAGCCTGTTTCATCACTTATGGGTTGGTTAGTAGCGTGCTCTGTTGCACCTGTAACCACACCCAACAGTTGTGTCACAGGGTCCTGGAGTACACCTACATCACTGCAGTGAGGAGAGACATTAAACCACTGAGAACAAAAACAAGATTTCCAGGAGGAACTAGGAACACTCTCAGGTGGTGAAAACAGTCTTGTGACCTCAAATAAGCAGGCAATGAATAAAGGTAAAGCAAATCCACCTGGATTGGGCCTTCAGTATCTGCTGTTTTCATAGACACATCAGCACAGTATTATCATTAGGTGTCCTTTAATTAGACTACTAGAGGACCTGAGTATTTGGTGACGGGATGGTGAACAATGAGAAGTCTAGAGTCCCGACCACACACGGCTCCCGACTGACCCACTGACACAACAGACAGCTTTCAGCTCCTGAGCTGTTAGTGGAAACTACTCATGACAAAATCCACTCTGTTGTGCCGATCTGATGCATCGATACAACACTGATATCTTGTTTCAGAGACATCTTTATCTTGTATTTTCTGCACTCTTCACAAGATTTCTGTCACAAAGACACAGTGCAACAACTCTGAAAAGCAACAGTGAAATTTATTTAACAGAAACACTGAAGCTAAAACAGACAAACTTCTAACAAGAGGAAGTTCTTGGATATTTTTGTGTTAACAAACAACATAATTTGTCCAGTTCTTGGCTTGTTGAAGGCCCTGCACACCCACACAGGTGTTAATTATTCTGGCTGATTTAGACCTCTTCTCAGGTTGAAGTCGGACAGTTTACCGAGGTAACTAAACTCCAGATACTTAAAAGAATCATAAAAGTATGAAGTTTTAAACAGGTGCAAAACTAACAGGGGAGTCAGGAAGTACTGTCCGTGCATTCAGTCCTGAAGAAGAGGTCCAATTAGGCAACGTAATGTAAAACACCTGTGTGAATGTACTATAAGAGTGTGCAGGACTTTAATGGCTTGTAGGAAAGTTGGCCAAGAAATTTCTAGGTCAGGAAAAACAAAGGCGACAAGGAGGAAAGAGTTTAATATCAACATCAGACTTGATTCCTCACAAGGGTTTCACATGGCAAATTCAATGGAGGACCTTTGGCATATTAATACAGAATGAAGTCGCACAAAGATGCCCTGGCGCACCATGCCGCCGGTGAATGGGCAAGGGGAACTCAACACCGTACTAATCAATTTTCACAACTTAAAATCCAGGCCAGTGGATTAAATTATGCATGCTAAAGGACTGTGGACAGCTTGATGGAGAGAAACACGATCCAAAAAAGATTATCATTTGGAAAGAGCCAGATCGTTTCATTAGGTTTGATGGAAGTGTTGTGACAGATTTTCCCCACAACAAGTTTTGTGTCTATTAATCAAAGTTGAACAAATCCCACATGAAAGATGCATGACGGAGGAAAAAGGTCCATTACTGGGGACTTGTGTCAGATAAATTACTGCATTTGTGAGCATGTTCAGCCAATTTAACAGTCAGTGGGCTTAAATCATACAGCACTATGAATCTGCACGCTTAAAACTACTATCAGTTAGTCAGTGCTTTCAATCTGGCCCACTGTAACTGTACATCTGACAAGTCAACCCTTCTAATAAGCTGAACAGAAATGTATAGAGGTGCCTCATCTCTCATTTATATGCAGGAATGACAGAAGTGCCTACATACTGGCATGGTCTCTAACTGTGTCACACTGTGGAAACTTCACTTACCAAAGAACGGTGGAAGGTATGACACAGCCTCCAGAAACGGTCTTGTTTCCACCTGTCTGTCAGCTGGCATCTGTCTGAACTGGTGCTCCATTAGCAGAGCCATCTCTGTAATCCGGACACACTCTTACCTCTCTGAAATGATAGCAACAGGCTGTCAGCCCTCCACTGCGGATTTACAGTGACACCAGAGGAAGCTGTGTGCCATACCCCACCCGGAGAGAGCCAACACACACACACACACACACACACACACACACACACACACACACTCAAGTCACCTACACTGAAGCCAGGCAGTGGCGTAATATCCAGCCGACGGCTCGTGTGATAGACCTGTCACTGACAGATCCGGGTCATCGCCACCTGTCGGGTAAAAGGCCGATAAACGGCGCTTAAACAGAAGTCCAGAACAAACACAAGAACAGCACCTGATGTGCTCTAATCAGCTGACACGAGTCTTCCTCTGCGTTTAATCACATATGCTGCTTTACTGCCAACTAATGGAGTTTTGTGGAATATCTCAAAGTGTAGTCTAGTTACACTAGATGACTGACTGATAATCTGTCTGAATTTGACATTTTATTCCTCTTCTTTTATTGTATTTAATAATGAAATATGATTTAATTTATTAATTATATCCCTGACCAACTGCAGTCGGCTATTAAAAAGTCTGACGCCACTTTATATATTATTTATAATACATAATGCGTAATTGTAAAACCACACAGACAAACAATAAATAAATATATAACTAAATAGATAGATAAATAAATAAACAACAACAAAAATGATAACGATTATTATTATTATTACTATTATTATTGTATTATTATATAATTCTAAAACCACACACAACAAATAAATAAATAGATAGCTAGATAGCTAGATAAACATTAATAATAATAATAATAATAATAATAACGGTTATTATTATTATTATCATCATTATTATTATTGTTGTTGTTAATAGTAGTGGTAGGGGTAGTAGTATTTGGTTTCTAAAAACACTGGTGGTTTTGCTAGTGTTTTAATTTACTGCATTAAAAGAGCTGAGCTGGAAATCAGCGTATCAATGGCCAGATCATAAAAATTTAATTATTCTATTTCTGTGGGCCAGATACATTATTATTACTGCTGTATTTTTCTAGTAAATTAGTGACTTTTTCTTGGGAAAAAAACCCCAAAACAAACAAGTAATAAACTTTATAAACTGTCCAACTAATCTATTAATCATATGAAACAATAACGAAGAACGTATGATGCTGTAAAACAAAATAAATACAGTAATAAATTAAGGTTTGCGTTTCGCGTTTTCATCCAGCAGGAAATTTTGACCTTTACTTGATCCCGTAGCGTGGGAGTAACTAGGAAGTGTGTCGGTAACTAAGGAAAACTGGGGGGCTCAATAAAGCCGTTTTCTGTGTAGAAATGCCAAACGTCGACTGGTTTTAACAAAATACTGCGAAAGAGCAATTCATTTCACCGCCGAAAGGATAAGTAAGTATTATTTATTCAGCTAAATGATCGTTAACTCCGTAAGTGTTGCTGTAACGTTTGTGAGAGGTGTAACGTTGATGCTTTGTTCATACTGTTTTCGTTTTTACTTACTTTTGTGCCCCTGAACAATAAACGTCACATGGCCGAAAGACATGTAACACTAGCGAAGACATAATGGTTACTGGTTAGTTTGTGTTTTCTGTGTGAATGAGTTTCCTTTAGCGTCAACTCAGTGCACACAAATAGTCAGTGTTCGGGTAAGTTAAAACGTGACTTAACTGACGTTAATAAATGATAAAACAAGGCACATTGGTTAGCATTAGGTTGAAGTGATTACATCTTATAATGTCTGCTACTTATGATTCAGGTGTATGGCTCTGCCGACCCTCTCGGCCCATGTGCCCAGTCGGTCCCGGGTGCTGGCCGGACAGCTGGCCCGGCAGCGGGAGCAGGAAGCTCGGTGGCGGCAGCAGTGGGAGCTGCATGCTCAGTACTTCAGGGAGCAGAATGTCCGCAGCCACAGACAGGCGGCGTGGAGCTCCCATCGGTCCTACCAGCAGAGGTAACTTCATGCACCAGAGCTGGACTGACTCAGCTAACACATAAAGCTTACTCTTACTATCTCATTGCAGGCATCTCAGCAACAGCGGGGTGTTAAATAAAGCAACGCAGTTCAAAATAATCGCCTCAATTTGACAGTGTTTTGTGATCCATGTTTATAATTAACATGATTGCCAAGAGGCTACTGCAGTATTTCTGCACCATTTCTCTTTCCCTCACTTAAGATGGCTCTGTAAGTAATCGGTCTTTGTACCTGAGGTGTCTGTGTGATAGATATTTAAAAAGAGACAGTTATCTACAAATTATTGCTGCCATAGACAACACATCAGGATCACACTGGCTCTTTATTTGGCACAACAAAAATCAGGTTAGATTTTTCTCTCAGGACCTGACTAATCTGCTGTGTAAGTGTAGCCACATAAAGGAAGGTGTTAATGCAAATACTCATCATATTATTATTTGGCAAGAGATACCAATGTGTTAAATCAACAGATGTCAAAATACCTATTTTTGAAAGCAGTTCACATCATTCAAAAGAGGGTGTCCTTTTAGATGTGTTAATAGGTAGGGGGGGTAATAAATACAATCTCTGGCTCTCATGGCTGGTAATAATTAACTGTAGAGGTAACATTCATAAATAATGACAAAAGGTACAGTCATGAATAGACGCATTAATAATCTTCCCCCTGTGAAATATCATGGTAACAGTAATGAAATTTTAATGATATTTACCAAGAGCAATAGGGTGGAAGTCGGTGCCTCATTTTCAGTGTTTAGTTATTCATCATACGCACACAGTCTATGTTTTGGGCTCAGCAACTAAATATCAGTGTATTTGTGTGTGTGTGTGTTTGTGTAAATTTATGTGAACAGTGACAGGCATAAATAAACCTGTACTTGTTTTTTCTTTTAGTACTTTTCTGAAACCCTGTTGCAGACAAATGACAGAACAATAACTACTGTCTCTTTCCCTCTGTTTTGTCAGTATGTCAGCATACCATAGACAGAAACTGAAGGAGGAAAAGGAGGCCAGCCTGGAGCAGCGCAGGAATCGGCTCAGGGCCATGCTTCAAGAGGAGCAAGACCGGCTGGAGGTGGAGCTGAGAGAAGTAGTTCCTGACAGGAGCACATTGGCAAGTCAGCTAGTGGAAAAGACTGACGAGCTTCGTACAGCAAGAGAGGAAAAAAGAAAAAAGGTAGTTGTCTATTTCTTGGTACTCATCATGGTGTTCTGCCAGACGTGTATAATCCCTGTTATTTCTGTTTGGTTTTTTTTATCCCCAGCTTGCACAAGAGCTGCTGAGGGAGCACTGGAAGAAAAACAACGCAGAGTTGCGAGAGGTAGCTACATTTAAACTATTAATGGAAATTCGACAAGTTGCCAAACATCTTGCTCCAAAGTCTCAGTGTTGATGAAGTAAAAAATGGCCTTAGGATTCTTGTAACCATCCTGTGCGTATGAAGAGCTCCGCAAGAGGAGAAAACGGACACTTTTTGTCAAGACGTCCACTTGATCTGGAAACTAATAGGGCTTGTGATGCAGATATTCCATGACTTTCTGTTAACCTGAGTCCAGCGTTGACTTAAGAGAAAAAAATGTCCTGGTATCTCTTCCGCTGAGGGTCAAGTTCATCAGTATCTCTGTCTCGTCTATGTCCTTAATCGCTCTTTTAATCTGTCTACAGGTCGAGTCAGCATTACATAAAGATCATGTTGTCAACCAATGGCAGGTGCAGATATCGGAGAAGAAACAGGTAAGACATCTGTCACAGCTATCTGACAAAACAGTTCAGTTTCTGTTTGTTCAAGTGTTTTAATAGCTGTCTAAGGATAAGAGTGGATTTGAACTGAAGGTCTTTGTTGTGAGCGGCCTTGGGAATCTCCAACTTGCAACAAAGACCTTCAAGTCAAAAACACTTATCATCTTTACATGGTTACTACTAATTTTATCGCTCAGTTTTATTCAAAACAAATTAGAAATTGCTCTCCAGTACTCTCAAGCATCAAATCTCTCAAGTGAGATATGACACATAGGACCCACAAGTTGTTAACGTTGTCATTATCCTTTTATGTGTCAAATTATTCATGTAACAAATCAATTTTTAATCATGGTGTTCATGTCATCTGTGAGCACAGTATCAAGTCTGAAATCTACTCACCTTGATGCCCTCAACATGGTACATAATTGAGACAGTTAAGACACCTACTGTAAGTGACCCATCTCTCTAAACATGTAGCAAGAGGTGGCGGAGAAGGAAGAGAAGAGACGCTTTGAAAATGAGTATGAGAGGACCCGAAAAGAAGCTCTGGGGAGAATAAAGCAAGCTGAGGAGAAAAAGCACAAAGAGGAGCAGAAGAGGGCGGAGGAACTTCGCAAACAGATGGAAGAACTGAAGCTGAGAGAAGAGGAGGTATTCAGAACTTGGATAAAGTATTTCTGCTGGGAAAATGATATTGCAGATGTGTTTTTAAAGCATTTTTTTTTCTCTCTTAGGCAACTCGCCTGAAGAAGGAGCAAGAGGCTCTGCTGGTCAAACAGTGGGAGCTGGAGAAGATAGAGGAGGAAAGGAGAAAGGTGGAGGAAATGCGAAAGAAGTCTGAGATGGGGTAAGGAAAGCTCTCTCTGCAAATAACATATCACAAGTAATATGATTCTTCACACTACTGAGGCATTGGGTTGATTGGATTTGTGCTACACTAGGCATTTCTTAATCCGTAAATATCGCGCTCAGCTGAAGAGGAGAGCCCAGCAAGTGCAGGAGGAACTGGTCAGCCTGCATCACCCTCTTTTGAAAAGTATTTTTCTATATGTAATCCACCATGCCTGGCTTTCACACCTTCCTACAACTCCTCTGTGCCCATCAGGAGGCAGACCGGAAGATCCTGGCAGCCATGCTGGAAGGCCAGCAGGAGGACAGGATGATAGAGACTGCACGAAGGGAAAGGGCCATCGCTGATGCTGCCTGGATGAAACGTGTGATTGAAGAGCAGCTTCAGTTGGAGCAGGAGAGGGAGGCTGAGTTTGATATCCTACATAGGTGAGCACCAAGATTCAGTAAACTATGACTCTGCAGGAAGAGACTCCCGCTTCCCCTGAAATACCAACTAGTGTTTTCTCCTCCATTTCAGAGAAGAGGCTCAACGTGTGTGGGAGAAACGAGAAGCACAGTGGGAGAAGGAGAGGAAAGCCAGAGAACGGCTCATGCAAGAGGTCAGTTGCCTGAATCAAAATGAGACTACATTCGAATGTATTTTATCAGATATGACTACTAAACAACAGCTCTCCTTTCTTCTTGGAAAGGTACTTGCGGGGAGACAGCAGCAGCTGGAGCTGAAGATGCAACAGAACAGAGAGGCTCAGGAGGAGTCCCTGAGGAGAAGAGAGCAGCTGATCCAGGAGCTGGAGCTTGAGAGGGAGACCAGACGCCAGGAGAAGGAGCAAGAGAAGGGCCGTAGGACCGCTCTGATGCGAGAGATAAATGCTCAGGTTGGCACATAGTGCAGTGGATTGGGTTTTAATAACCCTTTTTTTCCACCAAGTTAATTGCTGAGAACTTAAAGACATGTAGTCTCTAACAATGATGCTGTGATAGCAGCTCACTACATCTGAGTGAATTGTCAGGCAGTTGAACTCACAGCACAGCATCAGATTACATGCTTTTCATAATAAAACAGACATGAAGTTGTTTGCATATATGTACTGCAGGTGGAGCAGCAGCGCCAAGAGCAGTGGGAGGAGCAGTGCAGGTTGGAGCAGGAGGAGGAAGAAGACAGGGAGGCTCTTCAGATCCAGGAGGAGGAGCTGAGACTGGAGATGCAGAGGATGGCCAAGAAAGGGTACCAGGAGAAGGTAAAATATGAAAGTCAAGCAGAATGTTCATATTTCAAATTCCACATTGCTCTTTAATGTTAAAATATGCTCTCAACTGTTCCTTTCAGATTCACAGCAGACCTCGATCGGCCTGGACATGAGCAACCTGCAACACTTAGGTCATAACTAAATTGTGAGATGTTTATTTTTCTACCTGTAAATTAGCTTTAAAGGAGCGTTTCACATTTTTTCAAGCATGTCCTAAAGCAATGCTCACGCGCCTACATGTAAATCAGAGCAGTTAGTGGTCACTGTATTTGTTCTTCTTGTCCATACTGGCCATGAAGAGATCCAGTCCGATCCACTCTTTCATCCAATCCAGCGGGAATCTTTTCTTTTAGTGTGTAATTCTCTCTTTTTGCTATATTGGACAGTCTTCTCTTGCTAAGCCACAGTGGAGACAGTAACACAAGGAGAGGATTTCATACTAAACTTATGACTTTGGAAGATACCAACTCTTGAAGCTTCATCATTATCTTACCTTGGATGCATGCAAGAAAAACAAGGTTTTCTTCATGACATAAATGTAACATGCGGTGAGTAATTAATATACAGATTGTCATTTTATGGGGGAAGCATTCTTTAAACATTTACATACAGTTACACTTGGAGGGACCTTTCATCGCCGACATGACCAGTAACTCTTTAAATGTAGACATGAGCATACAAGTTTTGTTCCAAGACAGGTTTTAAAAAAATGTGAGCCTTTTCTTTCGTGCTTTTTAAAGAATGTAGCACTCCGTAGGTTAAAAGGTCACATTGTGCCATCTTGATGTTAATAATTAAATGCTGCTTGTTTGTGTATGTAGAGAAGAATTGTTGGATTTTTTTTTTTTTTGCACTTTTAGAGCTGTTAAAGGAGAATATATTTTCTATCCTGAATTTGCAGGCTGTTTTCAATAAAACTTTTCCAATCAAATGATTTCGGCATTTTGTATTAAGGCAACAAAAAGTGAAACAGGATAAATACAAAATCTGGCAGATCACAACAGGCTATATTTATAAATTAAGTTTATTTAGAAAATAATTATTTTTCCGAAGTGCAACTTAACAGCTGCAACACATACATCCCTGCACTTGGGTCAAGTACAGAGAGGGACAATACCTTGATCAGATTTCAAAATGACGAACTCTGAAACACTTGGTGAGGATGAATGTTGGGTTGCACAATTATACAGGAGACGTCTAGACTTCTATCCCATATGTTGCACATTAAATACAAAACTAGCAGCAACGGAACAGAGCACAAAACACATGGACATACAAACAGTATGGCTATCAGCTCTAAACATCACCAACACTGCAATGGCACACACGACCACAGAATACAGTGCAGGGTGGAGAAACACACCAGATCATTTGAAGTTAATACAACAACATCTTGGTGCTAGTGACAAATACAACTTGGCCCCTGAACAAGCGTCATTTGCATTCACCGACTTGAAAAATGGGCACACATAAATAGCCGCAATAAATGCACTGCAGACTGGATTACACTTGGACAGGGGACAAACTATATAAATAGCTTTTTCGATGCAACAAACATTGGCATTGCAGAGCTACAACGTGTGCATTAATGAAGTTCCCAACATTTAATGGTAAATTTGTTTTTTGGAGATTAAACTTTACAGTATGATGCTTGCACAGTGCAATTTATAAGAGGAAGCTCCTTTAGCTACAAGAGTGCGAGCAATAGCTTTCAACGACAGCATATTCATGACTCATTTATGGCTTTTCAGCATCCATGTCTGGCTTTGCACTGATAACATTAACCAGTATCATCATGTGGATTTAGTGTACTGTGCTTAAGTCTGTCTCTCAATAAAAGGTATTTACATTATGGACTAATGAAAGATTTACTCAAATTGTAATCTATAAACCATTACAGTCCCCAGGCCTGCTAGCTGCTGCTAGTTTGAACATGATTTGTGGAAGTCATTATTATACCTCAAGAGAAATTGTGCTATTACAACAGCTGGGTATCCCTAAGTAAATATGCTGACTCTTTCCCTTTACACTCAGATTTTGTCCAGAGTTGGCTTTAAATATTTATTCATAAATTAAAAAACAATGCATGCATATACCACAAATACAAAAAAACAAACAACAAAAACATTAAAAAATATATGTAAGAACGAAACTGAGATGCTGACTGCTTTGCAGCCCTGTAAGTGCTGTTAGTTGGTATTCTCCTTTGTGGTGATGGTGACAAGCTGCTTGGCTGCCTTGGCAATGTCATAAGCACATTGGATGACCTGCTGGGTGACCAGCTGCATGTCCGGTCCCGGGCAGCCCTCCGATGGCAACGCCTTCCTGCACTCGCTCTGAAGCCGGAACGCACTGGAGGTCAACAAGCGCAGAGAGCCTCTCACAGTCTCTGAGCGGGGCTTCTGCAGAGAAAGGTTAAAATATCTAAATATTAACGGGCACTGTTTATTATAAGGTCAACAGATTTGTGCAAATAGAGGCTGTATAGTGCAGATCCTTGACCTCTGCTGGCATAGGAGTACTACTTTGGTATGCCCACTATTTTCTCTTTTCCTTTAAAACACTTTAAAATGTGTATATTTAGCACACAAGAATATAC
Source organism: Chaetodon striatus (assembly GCA_029783705.1). Classification (NCBI taxonomy): domain Eukaryota; kingdom Metazoa; phylum Chordata; class Actinopteri; order Chaetodontiformes; family Chaetodontidae; genus Chaetodon; species Chaetodon striatus. The sequence continues at coordinate 26,274,874 of JAPZEB010000022.1, read as the reverse complement.
ACATCTAAGTGCAAGTCAGAATTAAGTAAAATAATACATCAGGAATTGGCACAATTGAAAATATTGCTGTACTTGGACCCTGAAACTCAGAAATGTGTGCTTGTGATACCATCAGAATAACAAAATGGCTGACTGATCCAATCTCTGAAAGCCAAATATCTACAGATTTGTCTCCATACCTTGGGAAAGAGGGCAGCCATCTCTGTTACAGCCACATGTATTCTTTCTGAGCAGGGTATGAAGCTGTGAGAAGAAGAGATTTGTCGATGAGTTCAACGTATTGATGTCATTTCCATACAAATCGCAAATTTATGGAACGACTACTGATAAACTATAAACAAACCAAAAGCTCTTCCATGCACTCAACTTACAAGGCAAGGTACAATATAGTATTCACACCACACCGTGCATTATCATCTTCAGCTTCAGGTTAACGTCAACAACATGCTATTTATTAGACATTTTTAGCACTGTAAGTACACGGCAGTTTTACTCCACAGCACATTTCTGTACACAGTAAAAACAACATGAGCCAGAAAAACTGCTACCTCAAATTCACTGTCTGCTATATTATCTAAAGCAAGTCACTGCACTGATGATGCTTAACTTTTCATCGACAAACTGAAGCAAATTCAAAGTCAACACATCAGAGAAAAAGAGATAGCTGGTTAGCAGGTGAGGCCGAAACTGTGTGAGGGAGAGGAAAATTAAACTGTGCCTGGGAGGCAGGGACAGAGGCCAGAGTACCAGGAGGTGGGGTCAGGGGACCGCAGGCTGAGCGGCTGAAGGGGAGGGGGGGGCTTCTCGGCCCAAGGCACCAGAGTGCTGAAACATCCCAGGCTGTGCCTGAGCCGACGCACACCCTCACGCTCACATGGTCTGCTCACAGGGGTGAGGGACGGGGACACCAAAACAACATCATAACAGCAGAGCAGAGTGGAAGTAGAATGAGAGGGGAAGAGTGAAGATAACAGACAAAAAGGGGAAATGATAGGAGATAAACGCAACTTAACTCAACAGAATCATGATGAATGTAAGAGGAACATAGAGTTTAAAATGGAAGCAAGGAAATGAAAGCTAAAAAAAAAAAACCCAGATCATACACTGATAAAGATCCTGTTCAGATTCTGACCTGTCATGTTTGTTCTCTTGAGCAGCTCGCAGCAGCTCTTGGATATTCTTGGTGATCTGCTCTGTTTTGCGTATGACGTCTTCTGTGCTGGGAAGCGTGGGGTCTGACTCCATCTCCAGATCATCCAGCTCAGGGATAGAGCTGCCCTCCCCCAGCCAGCCGCTGCTCCTCAGCCTCCCTCTCCTGCACAAACTACACAGGGAAATCACATCAAATTATGTCTGCTGCCAAAATATGTGCTTATTTTTCTACTCTACGACAAACCAGCACATCATTTTTACTTGAAAATCCCTTTAAACTGTATTTAGGAGTTAAAATACTCTTACTGTCTTGCACTCATCACCTAACTCTCATGGGCGATTCTCTTACCCCGAATCATCCATCTCAGAGTCATTGAATGTGTTGTCATAGTCACTTTCTGGCATGCTGCTTTGCTTCTCTAACTTTGCAGCCTAGAGGGAAGAGAGAAGACGAAAAAAAAAAAAAAGATAATGCTTGAGCAAGACGTCTCATGTCACTGACGATATTAACTAGAACCAGCTGTGGTGAAATCCCAATTTCAAAGCTCATCGACAAGGAACATAAACATATACTGGAAATGTACCACTTTCTGTTTGTTGTGTGGAAATTGGAATATAAACAAGTGAAAGCGTTGCAGATGACTCTGACTCAAACAAGCCAGTAAAGCTGTGAAGCAAGAGCACATAATCAAATTTAAAGCATTCAATATAGGATTAGTAAAACAGGTTATGCAGAGTTCAGACAGTTTCCTCACATCAGCAGCACATAATCACTAATGCTGGCTTGCTTGAAATTGATCTGATCTTCTCTTGAGGTACAACTGGTATCGAATCATTAGACTATGATCATCATCAGATGTGAGAAGGTGTTGAAATAAGGATGGATGCATGGAGGACAGTTGGCTAGAAACATTACTAAGAACTGATTCTCCAAACTAAAAGAGAAGTAGACCCCAGAGGGTAACCGTTTGAGAGCAGGAAGTCAAGATGAGTTCATAAATGAAACTAAATCACACGCAACAAAACTATAAGTGAATCACTCAAAATATAAACCCCTTATTTTCACAAACAGGGCTCACAATCATCCTTCATCATCACCCAACTCTACAAGTCATTTGGCTGGGGGAACAGTGGAACACACTCCAT
>JAPZEB010000022.1:26258411-26272476 GCA_029783705.1 Chaetodon striatus | reverse complement strand
CTGAATTTATAAACAGGTAATAAGCAGAGACAAACAAGTACACCCATGCCACAACATGTCCATATTATTTCAATCCAAGTCCAAGAATCTAAAGAAAATCCTGCTCTTGTGCGCAGTAAAAAACGCAACGCAGCACACATAAGCTTTCCTCTGGAAATGCAATCAGCACACACATTTAGATAAATCTTTGTTCTGCCTGAACAGAAGATAAATCTGTTTAATTGTAAACAACTCCTGGATCGCCATGTTGTTTGTGTGTTACTGGAGGAAGTGAGAGCATGCTGTGCAAAATGGCCAAGCAGTTGTTAGAGACAGAGTTAAAAAAGGACTTCTCTTTATACTGTTAGAGTGTTTGCAATAAAAGGACGAGTTTAGCAGCTCGAAGTGTAAAATATACTTTGAACAAACTAATTTACCGAGTTTGTTTCCTTCTTTTTACAGACAGGTAGTTGTTTTATAAAATGAAACAAACACTACTAACACGTTTTTGACAATCAAACTTTTTCATCATCATCTGCTGCACAGGATTCTGCGTTCAAATCAGCAGGTGCTGCATCACAAGCACAACTTTCTGCTCAACACTCAGAGGTTTTGTCTTTACAAAACCACACAATTCCAGTTGTTTAGCCGCGCTGAGAGGATGATGCTGGTGAAGGCAGGTATCTGATGGTGAGGGCAGCTGGTGGAGGGGCGGCTCATGCAGCAGGGCAGATAAGGAGCAGCATATGGAGGACAGAGGGAGGTGAGGGAGGGGGAAGAGGTGGAAATGGCTCCGAGTGGATATGCTGCGTCCCACAAGACGTGGACCGAGTGAGGATGTACTTAACCTTTTGAGCACTTTCGTCCTTCGACCAAGACAGGGTGGATGGAAATGAGGGGAGGGATGAAGAGGTGGTCACAAAAGCGCCCCTTTCCGTCTAAAGACAGGGTTCAAATCACATTTTAAGGACACAAATTTCTTAAACAAAAGAAACAAACTAAAAGATGAGATGAATGAGATTAGATCACGTTATGTCCCTTAAGTCTCCTGAAGCCAGTCGATAATTCATCGGATACTGTGTATTGAGAATGGAGCTGATGGAAAACTATATTTGTGCAATGATCATTAAATTCAGGATTATAAAGTTGTATCATTTTAGAGGGATGAGCTTAAGATGAATCAATTCTATGTAGACAACTTAAGAGCTTTGTTGTTTTTACCGATTATCCTCCTACATTTATTCCCTGAGCTCATAACCATTTCCTTTTTGAACACAGTGTGCTGGAAAAAATATGCCTCAAGTATCTGGGAGTTAATCCATCGTGAGAAAAGTACCAGAAAACTGTTATTCACAGGCTGAAATTTAACTGCATAAACATCTTATTTGAATCAAAGAGAGAATTCAAACAGATGAGAAGACAAGGTGAGTTTGTGAAATTATCATGCATTACAAAAACACAGAGTATTTGTATGGTAGTTTTAATGCTTCATCAACATAAAACAGTACAAACCTTCAAAGTAAATCATAACAACAGCATCTCCTTGCAGTTACAGCTAAGTTTTATCTGACAAACAAGCAGCACTCCAGCAAACAACAAATGATGCAGATAATGGTTTTGAATGGACAAGATGAGATGTGACTGGCTGTGTCTAAATGTATGGCATTGTGATTTCGATGACGTCTTGATGCTGCAAAAAACTACCCAGTGGCAGATGAGTATAGAAAACTATAAAAAAAATAAAATAAAAAAAAAAGGCAAAGAGAAAGGTTTGCAGACAGGGTAAAGACATGAGGGAAAGTCGTGGGCAGAGGAGAGGAAATGGCAAAGGGAGAGCAGGGAACAGGTCTTACTTACATGAGGTGGGAAGGGTTGCAGGGTGGGGATACCCTCTTCTGGGTAGGGAGTTTCCCCTTTAGGGAGATAGGGCTTCAGGCCTGAGCCGGTCTCATACATAGACATGGGCCGACTGGCCCGCGCAGACTGCCGGCGTTTCAGGGCTGAGGGGCTGGAGGGGTCGGGGTAGTCTGAACCGCTGGGGATCTGATAGATATTGGTTGGGATGTGCCGCCTGAGAGACGTGTTCTCGCTTTGCAGAGATTGCAGCTGGAAGAGACGGTCAGCAATACACTAAGAGGTGCTCTCAGCAAAGCAAGCTGTGTTCCCTGTTCTGATCCACTCTGTCATTACAGCATAACACTTCAGCTTGTATCCCATTGTTCCTAAAATATTCATATTATACTCTGACAGCGTGCTTCTGTCAGCATGCTTACAGTCTTTTAATTCTGCCATGGTTTTTGTTGGCAAGATATATCAGAAAATTTGAGAATCTATACTTTGAATTTTTGTTTTTTTCCATGGTATAGAAAATGCATTCAATATCTGGATAATGCTCTCACATAAAATCTCACCAATATACAATCACTTACAGAGTAACCCGTGTCTCGTGACTTTTCGCTTACAGACTTTAAGTTAGAAACACAACTAAGAATATTTTCCCATAAATATTATCTTGCGTCCTCCTTTAGTATCCATCAAGTTGACCATCAAACTCTTAAAAAGTCCTAGTAATAACATGAATTTTGCTTTGGGAGGGATTTTCTCCTGGTCTAAAAAAAGAGAGCAAAGCAAGTGATAAGCAAGCAAAAGACTGTTGCATAGGTTAAGCAACATAGGTGCAGTTTAAGTCAAAGATGTAGCCACAGTACAGACGGATTAAAGGAACACTTCACCCACAAAATGACCATTTATATATCAGTTCATCATGCTCTGTTACCTTAAATTCATGGAGAAAACTTTGTTTTTCTTGCATGCCTCCACAGAGAATGGTACAAAAACATATTGATTAATTGGGGGCCACGGTAAACAACAGCAAAACTTAATCAAAGCATCCATTTACAAACTGTAACACAACTCGTGAAGTATGATTTAAGTCTCATTTATCCAGTTGTACGCTCAGTGCTTCCCAAACACGTGCATTTTCACTAAAACTGAACTGAAAGTGAAACTTATTTATGCTCTCTTCAAAGCCAGACTCAAATACTAAGGTTTGTTTTAACAGATGCTTTGGCAGGTGGCACGGTGGTGCAACGATTACCATTGTCACCTCACAGCAAGAGGGGTCCTGGCTCCTGGCTCAAACCTAGGGTGGGGGAGCTCCTCTGTGCAGAGTTTGCATGTTCTCCCTCTATCAGCATGGGTTTTTTCCTCCCAAAGACACGCAGGCTGAGTTAATCAGTGAATCTAAATTGGCCATAAGTCTGAAAGTGAGCATGATAGTCTGGCAACCTGTCCAGGGTGTACCCCACCTACCGCCCACTGTCAGCTGGGATAGGCTCCAGCCCGCCTGCGACCCCCAACAGGATAAGCGGTTACGGAAAAATAACTGAATGTTTTGATCTAGTTGTTAAAGTGGTCGCCAGTCACTTAATAGATCAATATGTTCAATGTTTCATGTGGAGGCATGTGAGAAAAAAATATCTTATCATAAATTCAACGTATCACAACATGACAAATCAATGTACAAATGGTCACTGTGTGGGTGACGCATTCCTTTAACTCAAGAATTATGAGAGGATAAGATGCATTCAAGAACAAACAAAATCGTGAAGATTTTGTCAGGGCCGTAACAGTTTGGAGGGAGAGAAATTGGCCTTAATTAATGGAACTACTTCCATTTAGTGCAAAGTAATTTGAAGATCTGGTGTCCTTGTCAGAAAAGAGAGTAGTATGGTTTAGTTACTGACCTCTGCCATAATGACTGGCCGACTATGTTTGGTGAAGGTTGTCATTCCAATTAAAGTTGAAAGATATACAATATGTCCGGACAAGCCACATGTCCTGCTTTCTCCACCACATCGTTATCTAAATGTGATAATTTTAGTGAATCCGTTCAACCAAAAGCTAACAACACAAAGCCACATCACATCATCAAAAACAATACAGTACGCTACAGTGATGAATGTCTCGTGCAGTGTTACAGTGACCTTGTGTGTGCAACTCAGAGTCACACAAACAGCATTAAGAGAGACAAATTATCAGCATGCTCCCTAAAGACAGCCAAATTAAAGCAAATTTAACATATGAAAAAAAACAAACCTCACTAACAGGGGTTAATTTTAACAAAATAAAAAGCATGCTTAGAACATCTCAGGCAAAACCGATCATTTTAAAAATAGTTTGGGTTTTGCAGATTGCTAAATTGAAGCACAGTGCATACAGTTGTGCAGAATCTGAAACTTAACATCATCTCTATAAATCAGCAGTTAGATTAACAGTGTAACAGCATTCCAGGTTTGTATAACCTGAAGAGTACGCTTTCTATGAAATGTGACCACTTAGACAACACGTCAAACAATAAATCTACACGTACCAAAAGGCTGTTACCAAAAACAACAGCTGAAAATCAACCAAAAACATTCTACGCAGTAAACACAGTATATGTGATGAAGCAAGGCACACACATACAATTTCGGTTAGTAACTATGAAGAGATTAAAAAAAAACACTGTCAATTACTTCATGCTTTTTCTTAAAACATGCTTGTTAGTAACATTAGACAGTGGAGATTTATTACAAAAAGGAGAACTATGGGTAAACTGTTTTTGTTATTAACTGGAGAAAGGGTGCACTTGTTCTTCTCAAATCCAGAAAACAAACCAATAACAAAACAAAAAATCTCCAGTTTACATTCAAGCTTTGAAATTGAACATGCTGGCCAAAACAGAGGGTGGACCAGCAGGGTGTCACAGCAGCCTTATCTTGCAACACAGCATTCCTGTTCAGATAGCTCGGACTGGGCAGGAGAAGAGCTCTGCTGACCACTGTGGCCCCCCCTCAGTCCGGCCCCCGGTGTTAGTGATCTTATTGGTGGAGCGCGGTGGATACCTTTTTCTGCATCAGCCTCAGCTCATCACTCAGATTGTTGTTGGCTTTCATAAGGTGCTGGATCTTGGCTTCGGAGGCAGTGAGCGCGTTTTTCACCTCCATGTATTCATGCATAGTGATGGGGCCATCTGAGAGGTCAGAGTCCAGACTCTGTTGGAGAGAGAGGGGTTGAAAACAAAATAATAAAGGCACGTAGAGAAAGACAGAGTACTTTGGGGTTTGTATTTGTGAAAGTGATGCCACAATACCTTGGTTCTATCTCCTTTGCTGGAGGGGAGCTCGTGATCTGTATCCTCATCAGACGCCACACTGTCGTAGTCAGGCTGGTCATTGTCCTGGCTATCACTGCAGTGCCTGACAGCCACACTCTTCAAGACAAACTCCACATTATCTGGAATAAAGGAACACAGAGTGGAACAGTTATATCCGTGCTACACTTCAGTGTGTCAGACAGATCCTAGAATTAAGTAACAATACGATGCTGACCTTTGGGGCTGGCTATTGTATTCCCTTGTTGTCTGCGCTTAGCATCACTCAATATGTCAATCACAAGAGTTGCAAATTCATGTGCATTGAATCTTGCCAGCTTCTGTCGTCCCTGAATAAGAAAATCAAACACATCAGTGGTATGCAATCTAACTTCAAAATGCAAAGGGGTACAACACAACGTGTGTGTGGTAGTTCTGTAAAGCTGACTCGCCTGGTTTCGCGTTGATGAATACTCTGGATTCACAGGAAGGAAAGGCACCACAGTGGTCTCTGTCACCAGAGTGCTGTGATTCTGTGTAGCCAACCACACTACAAATAATAGGATAAGAATGAGCTCAGTGGTGTCCGGTTTAGAGGTGGGAGTACAGCTGCAACATCAGTGGAGGATTTAAAGTATCAGTGTGAGGAAATGCCAGTACAAATGTCATCTGTGGATAATTGTACTTTACCTGCATCAGTCTCTCGCCTGTCCACTTCATCGTACACATCCATGGCCAGCTCCTCGAATAAATGATTACTGAGCTGCAAGAAAGAGAGTTGATAAATTACACTTCGTCAGGCTTAAAGGAACAGTTCGCCCAAAATCAAAAATAAATATTTTTCCTCTTATCTGTGGGCTATTTATCAATCCTTTTGGTGTGAGTTGCTGAGTGTTGGAGATATTGGCCTTAAGGATGTCCGCCTTCTATTCAATATAATTGAACCAGATGGCACTCAGCTTGTGGTGCTCAAAGCGCCAAAAACTACATTTAAAAAAAACTGAACAGCAACGTCTTTCCAAAAATCATGATCCAGTTACTCAAAACTATCCACAGACCTTGTTGTGAGCAGTTTCATGTAGGAACTATTGTCTTTCTACCGCACTACACCCACCCACCATATTGCCACATAGAAGGAAGTGTGCATCCACTGCTAGCTCACCTAGCACCACTGAACTACCTAACACTACAGCTCAGCTGAGGAGGACGCCATTACTGTTACATCTCACGTTGTCATGAGCACGAGCTTCTCGTCCATGCGTAGATGTATGCTTCCCCCTGCAAGATGATACGGTTGCCGGGTACAGTTCGGTAGAAAGAAAATAGTTCCTACATGTAACTGCTCAAAACAAAGTCTGTGGATTATCTTGAGTAACCTGGTAATAAATTCTAGAAAGAAACATTGCTGTTGGGTTTTTAAAATGTATGTTTTGGCACTCTGAACATCACAAGTCACAAGTGCCATCTAGTTCCATTATATTCAAGAGAAGGCAGACATCTCTACGGCCGATCTCTCCAACACTCTGCACCTCATACCAAAACAATCTAGATTGACAAACAGCACTACAGGTAAGAGGAAAAAAAATGTATTTTTGATTTTGGGGTGAAGTGTCCCCTTAAGTAATGGGAGAAAAGATAGCTCAGTACAGTAAAACTCTGCAAAAATACTCACAGACTGCAGTTTCTTCTTTGCTGCTTTGGCCAGTTCTGATAAATCTAAACTGCTGGAAACAGAACATAACTTTCATGAACACATGCTGACGAATTGTTAGGTCGACATATTGCACACTTCATTCTGAGTAATACTTACATGTTCCTTAATCATCAAAAGAGAGCAATAAAAAAAAAGATCAAATGTGTCATTACATTGAAAAAAGCACTGATTGTTTGGCTGTTCTGTTCATTTGGAATTAGAGCTATTATACTTATTTGCAGCAATTACAGAGTGTTTGGGTATGTCAGCTACTCTACTGTGTCTGTTGCCTTTAAAACAGATACTAGATGCAGCAGTGCTCTCAACAGCGTGTCAGAACAGGCCTCAGAGCAAAAATACAACCATAAACAACTGCCTGACTACACTCGCCTTGCTGGCTCGATTCAAGTTGAGCCCGTTCACTTAGACGAACGTTAATTCACAGACAAATCATTTAATATTGACATGCATCATGTTGACTTACAGCTTGTGCTTTCTTACCTGTCAGCCATTTGTGGAACAATGAAGTGCTGGCCGTTTTTATGATCTGAAAGTAACAACAAGAACGTTCTGGTTGACTGCCAACAACAACATCAATACTCATGGGAAATGTAAATATTTTAAACTAAGCATGACTTAAATATAGTATATCATCGGTATCCATTATAAATTAAAAACAGTGGGCTGTTGTTTTTATTTGATTGAAGTGGCACATTCATTGTCAGGCATCGGGCACCTTGTCAATCCCAGAAAAGTGTATAAAGCTGAAATATTCAGTCAGTCATTCTACCTTACATGTCAAGTCAAAACTATCTAAGGCCCTGTATACATCTGGTATTAACTGGCCTTTGGGGTGACTGGATCACAAGTGGACAGCTTTAAGTACAGGTGTTAATACACCAAATATGTCTTCAATGGGTCTTGAGATCTGATCACTCAGACCACATTCGGAGGTGGTTTGCGCTTCATGCGCCAACATTCTTTCAGCAGTGTGTCCTGGGCCACATTAAAGCACTGTTTACTCAGCTTATGTCCTTGCTTATCCGACTCCCCCACCAGACAGGCAAACTTTCTGTTGTTGCTGTTACACAGGTGAGATACAGTGCTCAAGAACCATCTCCAGAGACTGCCCTCCTCCCTGCAAACAGTCAGTTCAATGTCTGTACGGTAAGCACGAGCTAACACAGCAGCAGTTGTAAAACTGTCCCAACAAACTCACACTGACACCAAAACTGCTCAACCCTGTCATTAATAACCTTTAGGTAACATTGGCTGTGTGATTGAAACAGCTAGCCCTGTCACTGATACCACTCTTACACTAACATGGACCACGTTCTGTACCAGTTTCTGCACCTAATTTTGAACTATGCTAAGCATTTCGACCAAAAATAAATTGGTTTCGGAACCCGAAAAGTTGGTTCTCAGGAAGAACCAAAAAACTGCAAGTTTTTCTTGACCATCAGTGGGCATGTCAGATTCTACAGATTGGAAAGAGAGGATAGAGAAGATAACAACGGAGAAGCCAAGTGAGAAATTAAAACAGCATACAGTGGTCTCATTAACAGTTGGTCCATGCTTGTTTTTTGGATTCAAAAAGATAGACAGAGAAACAGACAGACAGAGAGGGGCAAGCAGAGGCTGCCAGTCAGTCAGCTCTACAATGAAATAAAATTTTACCCATTTTAAAAACCCTAATAAAGGTTGCAAGTGAGTGCTTGGCATGACAAACCTCAGGCCAGTTAAAAACAACAATGTATTTGGTCCTTGCAAATGGAAATGATGTATGTGTTTATTTGCATATAGAGCGGGAAATTTCAATCCGATCAGTGGTCACTTGAAGCCCATGCGGATATGTCTGCGTATGACAGGTGTGAACAGACAAACATAGAGCTGTACACTTGTGATCAATCACCCAAGAGGCATGTTAATATCAGGAGTAAACAGGCTCTTTCACTCCAACCACACGTGCACATACTCTTTAGCTTATATGTTTTTTAGTCATTTCAGTAACAGATCTCTCTCCCTAATGGCATACCTGGCTTTCTCCCACACAAGTAGAACGCCAGTCGATCAGTTAGCTCATACTGAATCTCCACCAGTCTATCTGCCAGGTCATGGTGGCCAGCTTCCCTACAAAGGCAAACATTAAAAAAAACAACATTATATATTACTTAACTGGGTAACATTACAGGCTCATAATATTTCTTGTTTGAAGTATAAAAGCTAACCTTGCATAGTCAATGGGAGTTTTTCCATTGCTGTCAGGGGCTCCAGGATCTGCTCCATAAACAGTTAATAGTTCAGCCTGAGATACTTGTCCTGCCTTTGCAGCTACATGCAAGGGAGTGTTTCCCTTTTCCTAGGGGCAGAAGTTGATTAACAGGGCATACCATTATGATTAAAAATCAACAGAAGAGTATATGCAAAGATGAAAATTCTGGCTTTAATCACAGCAGGTGAGTCTTACCGGGTGAAAAAAGTTCGCTTGTGCTCCCAGGGATAGCAACCTCAAACAAGTCTCCAGATTCCCAGTGCGTACACTTGAGTGAAGTTGCTAATCAAAACAAAACAACTGTTACTATGAATGAACAAAGCTTACCAATACAGCTTTGTACAAAGCCGTACGTCAGTTTTCTTTTGATCATATCGAGCAGCCCCTTTTCCTCACCTTGCTTAAATCCTTGGCTGTTGAGCTGTCATCCTCCCGGCAAGGCATGCGATGGACAAATGCCAGCATTTGATATTTGGCTTTAATAAACTCTGATTTGTTTGGGCTTTTGGGAGAACATGAAGCATAGAAAGAGAGATGCAATTAATGAGTGAGTGGCACATACTAAACTGGGAAGTAAATCAAACATTTTTTTGTTCATTGAATTAACATCTACACAAACATTTTCAGACTATAATGACTCACTGTAGTTTGTCCTGAGGGTTGGCCTTGCGTTTTCCACTCATCACAGACGCAGGGTCCAGAAGAGAGTGCTCCCATATTGAATTTGCACCATTGCTGTATAATGTCTGAACCATCTAGGATGAATAGAAAAAGAAACATGTAAAATTTGTCCCATTGATTTTTAACTGCAGAATGCTGACGGGCTGTTAACAGTTCTCTTCCTGAACAAACGCTTTCTATATTTGGATAAAATCAATACACCTCAGTGGGATCTGATGTACAACTGTTGTCGACAGATTTATCTTGAGCAAAGATAGAGGCCAGCTGAATTTAAAACCGCAGTAATGCTGATTGTGTGCAAGGATAACGACAATACTCTCAAGACATTTCAAGAGAGACACTTGAGCCTCTAAGTACTCATGAACTATAAAGAAAACAACTTCACAACTGAGAGTACAATGATGTGTAGCTTTATGCAGACGGGTATAAATAAACATTTTCCCTGTGTGGGGTTATTACCTGTAGCTGCGTAGGAGGCCATGGTGTGTGCGTCAGGTGGCGGACTTGCGAGCTGTGTCTACCCAGACTTCGATGAACACTGCAGCACTCGTCACAGATCAACACGCCCCTGTTCACCGAGGCCCAGCGAGGTTCTGAGAGAAGAGACAACCATGAAGAGAAAATCATGACAGCTAACTGAAAATGTCCTTTAAAGGATAGCTAAAGGTACAATATCACATAACCCCGGCTCTCACTGATTTGATTTGCTCTAGCTTCATAGGTAGTCTAAGATGAGTCATTTCGAGATGTTTTGCGAGGCATGTTCTCTCTTTACATTCAGTACCATTATTCAAATCACTAACATGCTCGGTAGGAGCACCCCACTTCTGCTTTTTCCTCTGCCTCACTGATTGGATCTGGAGAAACTCTTACTTATGTTTGCAGAACTATTAGAAACTTACAGGATGAGGCTGGCAATGTTCTACGTTTTTCTTTCTGTCAACAAATCCCAGAAAGACCAAAACCAACACTTACTAGATCCCACTAACAAGTAGGGCTGCATACCGTTTTAAAAAATGACGATACCAGTCACCTTAAAGCGATACTGATACCAATATAGTACTTCATTTTGTTCCTCCTTTTTCTACTTCATTCGATACCCATCATGTGCATGGAAGCGTTCAGTTGTGTAAAATGCCACCAGACGCCACAGTACACCACAGAGGTATCGCATGACTGAAGAAGTTTCGATACTACTCAGTACCAGGTTATTTCGGTCAATACATTAAAGGTATTGAGAACTGATACCCAGCGCCACTACGAGGTACTGTCTGTGTAACCCAAGCCTGATAAAATGTGTTTTTCTATGCCATAGACCCCCATTGTTGTCCAAAAACTCACAATCATACATCAGTAAGCCACATCAATGTACTAGGTGCATGCAGACACAAACACAGTCTAACCAGAAAAAAGAAAAGAAAAGAGCCAAACCCCAGTTGGCAGTAACAAGAGTAGCTATAACAGGCATTAAAGGCCTTTTTGACACAAGATTTAGGTGGAGCCATGCATTGTGTAACAAGGAAGTGAAGACTTGCAGCTGTAGGTTGAAGCACCTTAACCTTATTGTTGAGAAATAGAGCAGCTTCCTCTTTCAAAACATTGTTTTAAAAAAATGACAGGCGAATGCTATCAATAATTTTTGCTGCAGCATATCGAGGAAATGCACAGTCTGAGAAATGGAGACTGAGTGCATTTACAAGATACAGTATACTCTGTGACCAAAATAAAAATGTTTACTTAACCTTGACCTATTTAGAACACTTTATCTAACACAAATGTCAGAGTTGTGTCGTCTGCTGTTTATAGAGACTCCTGTGACAGCGAACATCTCAAGACCAAAAATACTGTAAATTCATACGACACTGATAGCTGATAAACTGTTAAGCAGATTGAGTGGCTGGCACCGTGACAAGACAGTGAGGACTGTGAGTGTCTTAGCAGCAGCTGAGGTGAACTGTAGGAGGAACAGCTGCAGGAGTTGCTGGTCAAATTATGGCACCTGGTCCCTTGTGTTCACGGTCTCCTCGCCTAACTTACTGTGAGTCTCCACCAAGACCTGAGAGCTGGTGCTGACATGCCTCTTTTACCCTTTCCTCAACAAGTGCTGCTAAATTTAATACCAAATCTTGAAACTAAAAATATTCACAGCCAACAACTGGTAAAAGCCACATGGAGGGGCAATCCAGGCCAGCTGCTGAGTTAAACTAGTCTTAACGACATGATGACAGACAGGGCACTAAAACTTGACTATTACTGAATATTTAACATACTTGTTGCTGTTTTTCTTGTGGTTTTTAATATTGGCTGTACATTTCTAAAACCAGCTCACGTTCACCTCTTACAGTGTATCACATTTAAAACGTACTGTGGTGCCACAATAGAGAAAAATCTCCTTTGCATTGAAAGCACGCAGTCAATTCACTCCGCATCCTGTTTTGCTTCCTGTGCCTGCTGAAAAACATCACGTCATTTCTTTATAAACGAGACTCCTGAAAGTACCTCACACACAATGAAACTCGTACTAATGAAAACTTAAACCATCCCTAATACTATTTATTATTACCATGATTTAACAAATAAATCTCTTTAAAAGGACACAGGATTAAGTTGCCTTCATGTGGACCAATAAACCTCCTGCTAGTCACCACAGACACCACAGTGCCGCAGCTGGCTCAGTCTGACAAACATTTTTAGACTTGGGTTGCAGATGTAAATCATTTATTCATTTTGAAATATTTTGTCACTCAATATTGTATAAACGACTCATTTTTCCATAGTTCACAGTACAGATCAGTAGAGGAAAAAGCCATATCATTTAGAGTACATTCATTCAGTCAGTCCTCATTAACACAAAAGTCAACTTCAGCCACATACTGTCAAAGTGCTGTAGGCTTCTCTTTTACTACAAATCCCCCTGTGTGGTGTTCAGAAAGCTCCCTGACAGGGCACCACTGTACCCACTGACTTTTTATGAATGATGCAGTCATTCTTGTGAGTGCTTAAAAGCACTTTCCTGCTGATCTACTGTAGGATGATACTTCATAAATACCTCAAATTTGCTGGAACCTTGGATGAGACCAGTATTATTTAATTTACACTTATTGTTTACTACCTGTGACAAAACTACTGTGCAGTTATATTGACACACATCAAAAATGCCTGCCTGATTGTCTAAAGCAAGTAACACCGGATGGAAACAGTTAAAAAGACAGCTGCTTCAGGTCTGATTGCATCCTCAACCGGGGAGCTATAACGTTGGTGAACTGTCAACAACACTTACAACTCACCCTGTCAAAACAACAGTACACTGCATGTTTAAATTGCAGTAAAGAAGAGAGCAGCATGGGCCAGGACTGATAATCTGATTTACACCGGAGGAGTGAAGTGCAAGGCTTTGGCTTAACGTTACTTGATGGACCAAACGTCAGTGAATAAATAAGGCTAACAGCCTCACACTGCAGGGATGGTGTGGATTTACCTACCTGGTACACTGCAATCGGCGCAGACCTCAGTGTTTCGCAGGCGTTTAGACATCCTTTCCTCAGGAAGAAACGCCTTTTAAAACGAGCGGAGTATTATGTCCGTTGCGTTATGCTAATCATTGATTACTCTGAGGGGATTCCTTCCGCGTTAGCTAGACCTAGCTAATTAAAAACAACCCAAACAACGGTCTGCTACTTCATTTAATTGTTGCTAGCCTTTTCGTTTTGGCTATCGCCCGCGTTACAACCATTATAACGTTACCCCACGAGAGTAAGGTACAATGCTGCTTGCCTGCAAGTTAGCTGACTTAGCACCTGATTAGCTAACTAGCCTGTGCCCGCTTGGTAGTTTACTCTTCAGCAGACAGCGACTGCGACTGCACAGCGCGAGAGCATTCCCAGTGGCAGCTGCGTCTGTGACCTATTGAACAGGGGCACACTGTGCCCAGAGGTAAGCCTTTCAGGAAACAAACTTCTCCCCGGAAATAGCAATAAAACCGGCCACCTTGTGTGTACCGCTTGGGTTACCAAGTCCCAATCGTAGCCCTCATTCTTACAGCTACAGATAAGCATAAATCCTGCATACACCACAATTTATTTCTTGGAGGTTACTGTGGGCTTGGGTGGTACACAACCTGACAAACACAGCTGAGGGCAATTAAACAACTACGAACAGGTGGGTTTGATCTATGCACCTTCGTGACACGGTACAAAGACACTTGATTATTGTTCAATCCATGCAATTATCTTTATACAAAGATAAGTCTACAATTTGATAAAAAAAACAAGACAGGACAATATATATATATATATATATATATATA
>JAPZEB010000022.1:26240632-26253999 GCA_029783705.1 Chaetodon striatus | reverse complement strand
TGTCTGTCTCTGTGTAGTGCTGCAGGAGGAAGTCAGCACCGGAGATCCAGAGATGGTTCAGTTAGTGCTTCAACGCAGAGACTACCTCAAAGCCTCCACTGCTCTGGGAGGAGTGCCTGAGCTGCTGTCAAAGATCCGAGAGGTTTTACTTTATACATTTTCCTGCTGTCATGTCATCCATCTGTGCGTGTGCCTGGAAACATTTACCAGCAAAGGAAATGACTGCTTTGCCTTTGTTTTCATCTACAGTCTCCAGACTTCTATATGGAAATGAAGTGGGAATTCACCAGTTGGAGTAAGTTCTTTTGTGTGTATGTAAGTAAAGTAGACTGTGTTTGCATAGTAACCTTTTCATGTAGTACAGTGTGGTTATCAGCACTCTGTATACAAAAGAATAAAGTATCTACAAGTGTTTTCTAATGCTGCACTCTGCAGTTAAATATCCACACAAAACAATCTTTGCTAGCTTAGAGGTTTCATCAGGTCATACAGGAAAAACTACATACCTGCCTCTTGGTGGGGGAAGCATGTGTTTTGGTTTAGTAATGAGTGACATTGTTTTCCATGTGTGGGACATTCATATGCTGTTGCTTCACAGTCCCTCTTCTGTCCCGGGTTTGTCCAAGTGATGTTTGTCGCATTTGGAAAAGTGGCGCCAGCCTGCGAGTGGATGCCACTCTCCTAGGCTTTGAAAACATGACTTGGATCAGGGGACGCAGGAGCTACATCTTCAGAGGAGATGGTGTGTGCTTTAACTCTCTTACACACAGAAAGAGTTCTCACTTTGATTTGTACTAAATGATTTAAGTCTGACCCTGATTTACCTTTACAGATTCATGTGCAGAGTTGATGGAGGTGAACCACGACGATGAAGTCGTGGACACCGAACGCTTCAACATATCCCAAGAAATGGAGGATGTCACGCTCGAGTCGATGCAGCCAGCCGAACAGGAAGTTGCCAAAAGGTTGACCACTCCTATTGTCAACACCTACTTGGACACCAAGGATATTGCTTTTGAGAGGTAAGAGTCACATCTTCTTCTGTTTTCTCTCAACATGAATAGATATAAGGGTTATCAAAAGTGTCAGTACTTTTTTGATACAACATGATTTTAAAAGATGCAATCTCTATTAATCGTACATTCGATAGTATTCAAAGTATGGAAGCTATAAAAAGTCTACAGTTAGATTTTCAGTCCCCAGTTGCAAGTACTATTAACTTTATTACAAATGTGTTGGTATGTATTACATTTTCTTTAACAGCACAGTGTGCAGGTTGTTAAAAAAAGACTGTATCTTATACTGAGTGCAGAGGATGTTTTTTCTTTTTATCATGGTATCGGAAGAGGTTTCAAGTGTCATTTTTTTAATACTAGTATTGCATCAAACTGAAAAAGGTATAGTAAGCAGGATTGTCAGTTACTGTTTGCAAACACACTCGGCAGCGAAAGTGAAAGTAAAAGCCAGCCCCAGGTCCACTCTTCTTTGTCTTTTCACTTAACTATATTTGTGTTTTTTCTGCACTCTGTTTCCCTGGATGCCTGCTGCTCACCATCCAGCACCTTACTGGTACCTTTTATAAAGCCCCGAGTGCTGTTGGTGTATGCACCCATAAATGTCCCCAACACAGAAAATAAAAAAAATACAGGCAGAGGGCAGAGTCCTGCAGAAAAATACACCTCCACACACCTCTAGTAGGTCATAAGTGATAACTGAGAGGGATTACTCTAGTATGCGTCTTTGCATTGTTTTTTAAGGAAAGTCCTGCATAGTGTAGCTTTAAATTTCAGGTATCATGGCAATATTATTTACGTATATCCAACTTCCTTTGACCAGCCAAGAACAGACTCCCCAGTCACAGTTTTTTTTTTATCAGAGTTGTCATCTCATGGCAGTGAGGTTGCTGTGTAAACAGTGATACCATTAGGCTTATTATGATATTTCCAGTATCATTCTGCCATCTCATTGTCTAACATCCAATATTTATATTTACACTGACTTATTCAATCAACGGTTGTCTGACCATCCACGCTTACTTTTAAGTGAGCGTGATGTGTAGCCCTACAAGCTACCAACTTACAATAGATAATTATAGTGTGAGCAAATTTAAATAGGCGTGTTTGTTATACATCGTGCAGTTAGCTTGAGGCCACATATTGTCTTATTATCTCGCCAATCTTCATCTATATAACGTCCTCAAACACAGGCGACATAATCACACAACCGTGATTATAGTAGTCAGGAATAATAGGCCTTTCTTACAGTGGGTATTTTGACAAACACAGGTGTAACTAGTGACATTTGTGATGGCTGTGCTGCCTCGTTCTTCTGTATAGTGGCTCGGCTGCTTATTAGAACAGCTGAATGGAACTGAGGCATCATTAGTGTTATTAAGCTTCTCCTGCTCAACATGTTGACCCTTTACCATCACTGATGAGAGAAAATCTTAAGATAGTTAACTGAGGCTATGAGGAATATATCTTACAAAAAAAAAAATCTCAACACTGCTAAAGCCTCTAAAATGAGAGAACAATCACAGATAAGTGCAAATAATTTGATTTCATGAACAGGCCACTTAAAATGTTTCTGTATTGTATTGTATTCTTTGTGTTGTAAAAGTTATACCAAACTAAAGGATATGATGGTGGATTTTGCCTGTTGTGATGATTGAGTTTTCACAAATTACGGCTTTTTTTCTCAGGAACAAGTCTGGGATTTGGGGCTGGAGAGCCGACAAAACTGAAGTTGTCAATGGATTTGAAGCAAAGGTTTGCATAAGTTCTATACCTTTTCTTTTACTTACAACTAAAGAGTAGTGCCATTTAAAACTGTGGAGCTTGTTCATAATAGTTCATGATGTTAGATTCTGGTATTTTTCTCAGGTTTTCAGTGTGAACAATGTAAATGTGGTAATCAGGACAAGGACAGAGCATCTTACAGATGAAGAGAAAGCCCGGATAAAAAGTAGGTGGAAAATATTCTTCATGTTATACTTTTTTTTTGGTGTGTATTTTTTCAACATGTACATTGACGCATATTGTAAATTGTAGAATATCAAAAGCTACATTTTACGGAAACTGAATGAGAGTACTGAAGTTCAACTTTGTTCAAAGGTGAAAGGAACATTTTGGAGTCTCTGCTTGGGACTGTGGAGCAGCACATAAGTGCACAAGGGGTAAGACATGCTTTCATTAGTTGCGTCAGAGTTGTGTGTTCTGTTGGTAGCTGATTTAATACGAGTGCTCGACTTTATAGGACCTGACTCTTGAGTATGCAACTGCCACCAATCCCACTGCCATAACTCCTGAGGAATACTTTGATCCTGACTTTGACCTGGGGAACAGAGACATCGGCCGACCCATTGAACTAAGCATTCGAACACAGAAGTAAGAAACACAGCTTTAAACATCATACTTTACTCCCCACTGTCTTGTGTTATCTACATCAATAAATTAAGTAGTGTGCATATTTGAACAGAATTTTGCTTCAATTTTGTCTCATGCAGGTTCAAAGGTACATTGTGGATGAGCGAGGAACATCCTCTGTCCCTGGTGGAGCAGGTGACCCCAATTATCGACCTCATGGCTCGGACCAGTTCCCACTTTGCACGGCTACGGGACTTTGTAACTCTGAAGTTTCCTCCTGGGTTCCCTGTTAAAATAGGTATATGATATTCCTATCACATTTAATAGAAACTGCACTTTCAAGAAGGACATGTCTTGATGTGCATTCTTCTGTACTTACACTTGCATTTTTGAGACAACACTATCCTGTTGAAATCCACTCACAATGCAAGTTCAAAGTGTACGCAGTGTACCAGAAGGATGTGTACTAACAGCAGGATCTAGTCTCTAGTCTCCTCTGAAGTTTTTAATATCTAAATCTGTTGTGTTTTCCTTTGTTGCAGAGATTCCCCTCTTTCATGTGCTGAATGCCAGGATTACATTTGGTAATGTCAATAAATGCAGTACCGAAGAGGAGGCGAAACCAACGCCAGCAGCCACACCAACATCCTCAGGAGAAGATGAAGAAGCTGCAGGTAGGAATGCAGCCAGTTTAAGTACTGAATGTGACAGTTTATTAAGATATTTACATGTCTATGATTCTTAAACTGTATTTCTTTTGGTTTTTGTCCGTCCAGCACTGCCTGTGTTTCAGGTGTGTCCTTCAGTGTTTGAAGTGCCCGTCAGTTACCACCGCCGAGGAGGCAGCCGACACACACCCATGTCCAACAACGACGAGGAGCTTTTGCAGTACGCCATCCATCAGAGTCTCCTGGAGTCTCGCAGAGTCCCAGGCCAGGTCAGAACAGCCATCACTCAGCTCTATCGCAAAAATCTTAACACGCAGATCTTTTCTTACATCTTCCTGTGCTGTCATTGCAACTCAATGCATCCTTTAAATGCTCCTGATGCTTGTGTTGTTGTAGGAGGGGATTTGGGAAGATGCTGATGGGGAATTTACTGATGTAATGCCCAGTAGCCAGAGTGACAGGTAGGAACACAAATAATGTTGCAATTACATAATTATACATGGTAAAAGGAATTGTCTTTGCTATGTGCATGTCCCACAGGGAATTAGATGAGACCTTTTGTCTGTGTCAAGCTACAAAACAGAGCTGGATCTCTCTTTCTTCCAATGATGTCATTCTAGGAGTATCCCAGAGGGGGTGCTAGTGGAATATGGAGACACCCCCAGCTCTATCAGCTCCCCCTCTGCCTCAAGCCCTGACTCAGAGCTCCGCCTGGCCATGGAGCTCTCTGCACGGGCCCAGGAGGAAGAGGACAGGTTGAGGAAGCAGGAGGAGGAGGAGCTGGAGAGGATCTTGCAGCTATCTCTCACTGAGAAGTAAAAGGAATAAGAGGGAATAATAATACAACTTTTCCAGATCCAGAAGCAACCACCACACCTCAATTTTCCTTCCTAACCACTCTAGTCATCTATGCAACCGCAGATTTCTTTCTATAGCAGATCATTGTTGCACAGGCAATATCAGACTCTCGCCATCCAATATTTTCCAAAAGGTATTTTTGGTAAGAGCATACTCCTTTATATATATTTCTATCTCAGCATAGTGTGTCTCCATCCTCGAGCTTAATTCATGGACTCTTTCGGATAATTTTGGGTCGGTTCTACTTTTTATTTATTTTCTATCCAAATCAGAGTCACAGCAGCAGCAACCCACGTGTGTTGATCACATTGTTGTCCAGAGTGGGGTCAAATCAGTGTAATTAAGGTTCTATGAACAAAGTGACTACTCAAGGTGACTTCATATAGTGCGACAACTCAAATGTGGAAGGGAAACTTTGGTTATTTTCAACCTGAACCCTGTTTTCTAATGGTGACCAGTGGAGCAACAGTTTTTGAAACTGGTCCAGTATTGAGCAAGACCACTGCAGCTGGCGGCAGCGGTGTTGTTCCCACTGGTCACAAAGACACAAACATAGCATAATGGGGTCCAGGTTGACAAATACCAAAACTACCTTTAAGGTCCAGAGCACTGTTGTTATTGTTCTATTTTCTTTTGCTGTTGTTTTAGTCTTTAGTACCTTTCGCCTCAGTCATAGCTTTTTAGATGGCTGGAATGAAAACAGCCTAGTACCATAGAAAGTCAGCAGCACTGTGGACCTAAAGGGACATATTTGAGTGATTTCACTGTAAAGTCTTCCTACAGTCGCTTTGTTGAGGACCATGGGCTCACTGAATAACGGACGTCTCAGGGTTCCAATTTTACACATTTTCCCTTCACTTTGGAATTTGTGAATCTATCAGAAATTGTAGCCTGGTAAATGTTCTTTGGTGCAAAATAATATCACTCATGCATATCTGCCATATCAATATTAACTCAGAACACTGAGTTAATGGAGTCATAGGTTCATAAGTCCATTTTCTTGTACTTTGTGAATGTACACTCTACAGATGGGTAAACAGGAGCATGTTGCTGTGAGAGTAACCTTAAATCAGCTGCATGGTAATGTAGTATCTTTGCTGCAACATGATTGGGGTTTAACTTTCCTGGCCTGATTTTTTTTTTTTTTTTTATGGAACATTTTCTCAGATTTCATGGTGAGAAAGGACGTATTTTTGTTAACTGTCGATAAGCAACTTCAAGCATCGTCACCTCAGTTAAAAAAAACAAAAACAAAACGCAGTAGCAGAGACCAGTCTGTCTGTGGATTTACAGCCGTCATGCCATTTAAGTGCAGTCATACAACCAATGCTGCGGAGATTATTCAGATTCCTAAAGGCAGTCTGTTAGCCTTTTGTAGCCACGAACAACTCTTGACCTCTGAGCAGAAGAAAAGACAGCACAGACTCTTAAGATCAAGCATGTCCGCCATATGTAGGATTAGTTTCATCAGCATGTGCCAAGGGATTGCTTTGCTCTGTCAACGCTGGGTGTGGACAAGAGGTGGAGACGATTTTATGTGGTGCCACTTAGACTAAAACAGATTTTTTTTTTTAATTTTGTAACTTAAAGTCATGATGAAGAGGTTTCAGTTGTGCCAGGGTGATGCTGAGTAACATGCATTAACCACTATAGTTGATTTCACTGACTACCAACCACTTATCAAAGGTCTCTCTGCGTAGCTGCGTCTCACTTTCAGAGGCCGAAAAACTACTTATTATGTAACGATCAAGTTTCCAAACTGCTGAACAGTCGACTTTAAAAAGGCTAGCTTTGTTAATTTAATGCAGGTCTTTGTAATGCACCGTTCCAGCTGCAAAGTTTTTTTTTAATATGTTAAAATTTTAAGAAAATGTGTCAATTTCAAAATGTTGTTTCTAAAATAAAAGCACTTTATTTCCATGAGGACTAAACCTGACTTTGTTCATGTGTTTTATTCACAAAATACAGCCGATGACAAAGGAGACAAGCATATACTGTACTTTTCTGTCATGTAATAAGTTGGATATGTTGCAGTATGTTTCTGTATTGACAGGTCAAGTGTTAACCTCTTTCATCCTCATCATCTGACTTATCAATCACAGAACAAAATGATGATACAGACTCAGTTTTATTTGAGGAAGTTGAGCAGAATTTGACATTTAAGGGAAAAGTTATTTCTTGTATCGCTTGGTTTAATCTGTACTGAAGCCTCCTCACTTTGTAATCACACAGTTGACAGTTATTGGTTGCAGGACTCCACATTTACTATTTGCATATTTCTTACATATGAGTCCACTGTGGATTTCAAGGTGTGTTAAGGGTCATTGTCCTCTCTTCATCTTCAGCTTTTTTACAGATGGTGTGATGGTGTTTACTTCCAGAATTTGCTGGAATTTAACTAATTCCATTTCCCTCTACCTGTGAAATGTTTCCTGTGCCACTGGCTGCAACACAAGGCCAAAGCATGATCGATCCACCTTCATGTTTAACAGTTGGACAGATGTTCTTCTGCACCTTTTATATCCCCAAACATACCTTTGCCCATTGCATCCAAAAAGTTTTACTTAAACATCATCACTCGACAGGACTTGCTTCCAAGAAACATACAACTTGTTCAGATGTTCCTTTGCAAACTTCTGACGCTGAATTTTGTGGTGAAGACGCAGGAGAGTTTTTTCTTCTGATGAGTCTTCCATTAAAGTCATATTTGTGCAGGTATCGCTGCACAGTAGAACAGTGCACCACCACTCCAGAGTCTGCTAAATCTTTCTGCAGGTCTTTTGCAGTCAAACAAGGGTTCTGATGTGCCTTCCTAGCGATCCTACGAGCGGCTCTCTTGGAAAGTTTACTTGGTCTTCCAGACCTAAACTTGACCTCCACAGATCCTGTAACCTGCCATTTCTTAATGACATTACGAACTGAGGACACAGCTACCTGAAGATGCTTTGCTATGGTCTTATAGCCTTCTCCTGCTTTGTGGGCATCAATTATTTTAGTTTTGAGAGTGCTGGGTAGCTGTTTAGAGGAGCCCATGGCTGCTGATTGACAGGACAAGGTTTCAGGTGTCAGTTATTATAAAGGTTTGAAATCTGAATCACCTGGCCTTCCCTAAGGATGACTGTGAACAAGCCATAGACCTGACAACCCAATTAAGGTCTGAGACCCTGGTAAAAGTTCTCTGAGAGCTCAAATGTCTTAGGGTGCCCAAACTTTTGCATGATGCTCCTTTTCCTTTTTTCACTATAAAACTGTACACAACAAAAACAATAATCTAATCTTGCTTAAAATATTGATAGCATGTTCCATCTTTAACTTAGTGCCTTTTGGAGATCAGTTTCTTCTAAGTAAAAGAAATTGTGACCATGGGTGCCCAAACTTTTGCATGCCACTGTAAGCAATGACAACTCTCCCACTTTGCTTTGTTTAATGGCTGCAAAAGTCCAGGCTTATAGACCAAATTTCCCTTCAACAATACGTGCCTTAAAAGTAAATACATCTAATTACAGTATTTATTTAATAAGATGTGTAGTCCACATTAATAAATAGAAATAAATAAAATGTGGCACATGTAACAGCCCAGATTATTGGGAGTAAAATTAAGCAATTAATGTATATAAATCCAAAGTCCCTCTGTTTGCAGAAATCATTTCAAAATTAAATAAAGAAATCACAGCATATAAAAATAGGTGTAATAGTCTGACGCATCCAAACATACAGTGACTCTACAATAACTTGACTTCATGAGCAGTGAAAGCAAAGGTAGTATCTCATTGTGCAGTGTGGGTGTTTGCAGCTAGCTGTGGTGCCACAGCTCGGGTCCCGTCAGGAGTTGGTGGTGGTGGTGTTTGTGGCACCGGCGCACAGCTGCTCGGTGCTCGGTGCACCGGGCGGACAGCAGGTCTGACCCTCGGTCTCTATCTCCTCACAGTTTGGGGCCACATTCACCGACGAGCAAGCGGTTTGTAGACACACACAGCCATGATGATCATGAGCACCAGCAGCACTGCGAGGACACTCCCCAGCGTGACTGCGAGGACAACAACAACAAGCCGATCACTGACAATAACAACAGATAAACAGACTGTCTAAGATGGCGGATTAACTGGTATTACTGGTTTTAAGTCACTTATTTCATTAGGAAGTTGTTGCCACTCTAGAATAAAGACAAAACGAGGAGTTTGGAGTGTATAAAGAGCTCAGAGGAGCCTTTCTGTCAGCATCAGTGCCTCTGATAGGCCTTCATCACCAGTCTCCACAGTCTGACATCATGTCTTACCTAAATTCTGTTTCTGTAAAACAACATAAGCTCTGTCGGTCAGTTTGGAGTCCTCGGATTGTCCGTGCACTAACACACTCAAACACATTATTACAGCTGGCGGGATAAGATGCAGCATCATAGCGGTGGAGGCTGGAGGATGATGATGATGATGGTGGTGGTGGTGGTGGTGATGACAGTGAGGCGTTTCTTCTTCCGCTGTAGGATCTGGGTCCTAAAGCCGCTCCTGTACTGACTCTCAGAGCTGAAACCATTAGGTGATTCATCCAGTTGTTTCCTGGCAGGTTGTTAATAGGTCAATTTTTTGATAAGAGATTAAATGATTTTTGGAAATGCGTCATTTTACCAGTCAGTGATTTCCTGGAAATCATAATCAACAAATAAATGAACAAAGTAATAAATAAAAGGTAACTACAAAAACTAAATGAAAGCAAATATATATGTATATGTTGGATTTTTTTTATTCTTTATGAATGCTGAAATGAATTCTTGATTTTGCTGATATATTTCCATTTTTTTACATCTTCAGCTGACATACTGACTCCCGGGGTTAAAGTAGCAGATATCCCATAATTAGAACCAAATTACTGTAAAACTTCAATTAGTAGCCCAGGCTATTATTAGCTTAAATCACTGAAATCAACATGCCTATATTTGGGGACAGATGTCTAAATAGGACAGGCCTTTAATGCCGTTCACACAAAACTGTTGCTCAGCAAAGATCAGGAAATACAGTCAAAATGTTTATTTAAACCAGTATGAATATTACTTGTTTAAAAAATAGGCTTCAGATAATATATCAATTATGAATCATTTATTTGCTCTAGCTCCGACAGACAGCATCAGAATGAGAGTGAGTTAAGGCACCCGGCAAACCGACACAACACCACTTTATCCTGTTAAAACAATACTCACAACTTGGATTCATTTTTATGAACAACCCTTTTGATTCTTTTGATCTGAGGACCCTTATGGACTAAAGGAATATGAATAATTTACAGGGTAATTGAGGAATGGACACATAATTTTACGTAGCCAACAACCCGCTTTTATACATCCAAAGAGCTTCTGTTAAAAAAATAAACTGCTTGGCAACCAAACCAGGCCTCTAATTGAGACAGGCCTTGTCAAAATGTGCAGCCACACCAGGCTAGTAAAAGGGACTGGGTGTTTAATTGAAGTTTTAGGTATATAGTTATTTCCAGGACACTCCCTTGAAAATGATTCTGAGATTAGGAACCTGTTAAATAAATGATACCATTTTTTAAGTGGCAAAATTCACTGGATCTGACTTCTTAAATGTGAATATTTGCTGAGTTTCTGAGCTCACTATGATAGTTATATTAACAGTAGTAAATTTGTGGGTCTGGGACTGTTGCTCAGACAGAAACAATAATATGAAGGCATCAGCCTGGGCTCTGGAAATTGCTCTTGTGACATTTTTGACATTTTATGAATCAAATATTAGATCAGTTATGTGAGGAAATAATCAGTAATGAAAATAATTGTTGATTGCTACCCTGTTGACAATATAAATAGGGTTGCTCATGTTTGATTGCTGGTTGTAAGGCTCCAGCTAATGTCTATATATATTAATCAATCTGCAGATTCTGTTCTCAGTTAATTATTAAGTATATAAAATGGCATAAAATGAGCATCACAGTTTCTTTCCCTAAAATTGCTTGTTTTGTTCAACCAGCAATTGAAACCCTAAAGATGTTAAGTTACTATTACAGAGGAAAACAGGAATATACACATTTGAGAACCAGTGAAATTCCTTGACATGATGTGTATGATTAATATTTTCCTGACAATTGATAAATCATTTCCCCAGTAGTAGGTTAATAATCACACTGTGGCTGCTGTAGTTAATTGTTCAGGCCTGTCCGCAGCCTTGACTGTTGCAGGTTACTCACAGCTTCAGGTGTTTTCATGTAGATTGACTGTGGAAACACAAAGTGTATAAAATCTCCCTTCTTACTGGTAACCATCAAACAAGTGTGAGACCTCCATCACATTCCCCCATTTCTGAAATGTCAAAGAGCAATGAAGAATAAACATAAAGGTCAAGCTGCTTGCGGGTATATATCCTTATATAATTACTCTGCATGACTGATGTATATGGCCTTTACCTTTGTCCTCTATAGAACTTTAGAGTGCACACTACAAACACTTATGGCTCTTAATTATTTGCCAGAGAAGCTTAATGAGTGGTAGGAAATGTCGCTCACGGTGGCCTGAAATTCAAAGTGGAGGCTTCCTAGATAAATTAGTCAAAACAAGAAAACATTTCATTACAGCATGAGCTCAAAGATCCTGTTTTAATAGATGATCCAAAGGCATTTACACTGATTTATTTATGCTGTGACCTGGGTAAGCAAGAATGGACTCTTGATAGGCTTAATAAGCTTAACAAAGAAATGCACTCTTTTTAGTTATTAGCATATTGTAAATATGACTGTCATCTTCTGTTTGTGCATCCCTGTTGATTAATCATTGGATTTAAACTACATGTATGAGAGCATTACATAATCACAGTGTAACAGCTTGATGTGTTAATGTCATTACATCATGTTAAATGAGTGTTTCATCATTTCATCATGGTTTCAGCTACGTACAACAGCACACTGAACTCATTTATTAACACAACAGTAACCTAGATATATTCAGTCAAATGAGGCCACTCAACAAATCAGCTTTCAAGAACCATGTCTGTAGACTCTTAGTCTTGTGCTTAATTGATTGGTTAATGCTAATGTAACCTCCTTCTTTCTGTGTGTGCAGTACGTTCAGGTGATTTTGTTTCCTCCCACTGTTCAGAGCAGGTTTGGTGAGACTAGGAAACTCCAAGTTGCATATTGGAACTAATAAGCATCTTGTTTATGCAGTGGTGTGTGGTATAGATTAAACCTTCTGTTACGATTTATGTAATTTTATGTCATGAAATCAAGAAAAAAAGGCAAATCCAGCAAAAAACTACCACTACTACTACTTCTAATACTACTATTACTGCTTTGTTATACAGCATGATGTCTCTGCCAGACAAATCATGACATTGATGTAAGGATTATATGAAGATCCAATATTGCCATAAATATACACTCAGAGATATTAAGGGGGGAGACATCACAATATACTATACACAGTTCTCTGGCACCTGCCAAATCTGTTTTGTCTTCTAGCCCCTCATTGGTGCTGTAACAGGCTATCAACCAAAAACCACAACTCACAACCTGTATGCAGGTATATTCCTGAATGTAACTGAAAGGGTTAAAGCAAAAAATGATTACAATGCATCTGCCCAGACATTCAGATTGTGCTCTGTGGTGTCAGTGCAATTCACATCATGGGGATGCAAAATAACTTTCTCATCTATAGAATCAGGAATATCTGCAGCTGCACATGTAGCAGAGGTCTGTTTCACTGGTGGCACCCAAAAGAAACTGGAGTCTGTCGGCTGCACAGTCAGAAACAGTCACTTCTGGGGTGGCTGTGGCTCAGAAGAAGTCTCTAGGTTGGTGGGTGGACCCCTTGCCCTTGCAGTCTACATGTCGAAGTGTCCTTGAGCAAGATATTGAACCTTAAATGGCTCCCAATGGCTGTGCCACTGCTGTGTTTAGGCTTGTGAATGTTGATGAGCAGGTGGCACCTTGTGTGGTAGCCTTGGCCACCAGTGTATGAATGGTGTTTGTGTTGTAAAGTGATGCGAGTGGTCACTAAGACAAGAAATGCACCGAATAAATGCAGTCAAAATATATTTAACAGAGAATATGCCTCTATATATTCTCCTGAGTGGTCGTGGAATGTAACTACATTCACTCAAACACTGCGCTTAAAGTGCAAATTAGAGCTACTTGTACTTTTACGAAGTATTTCCATTTTATGCTACTTCACATTTCTACTGTACTACATTTTGGAGGGAAATATTGTAGTTTTCACTCCATTACATGAATTTGTTACTAGATACTTTGCAGATTTAGATAATTACAAAATATACATCAGTGTATAACTTTTGATATATTATCAAAAGCTACCCAGCATTACATAAAGAATTTAAAATGACCCCCTCCTTTACCAGCTGCAACATTAAAGTGTCAGTAATATAAAATTTGATTCTAAAATGGTCCATTCTGCATTATAACTATGTTTACTTGTGGTACTTTTAGTAGGATTATGATGCCAATATTTTTGTAATTTTAC
>JAPZEB010000022.1:26187942-26220783 GCA_029783705.1 Chaetodon striatus | reverse complement strand
AGTGTGAATGGTTGTCTGTCTCTATGTGTCAGCCCTGAGATAGTCTGGTGACCTGTCCAGGGTGTACCCTGCCTCTCGCCCAATGACAGCTGGGATAGGCTCCAGCCCCCCTGTGACCCCCAACAGGATAAGTGGTTACGGAAAATAAATGAATGCATATTTTGTATTAGTAGTCCAAACCTGTAAAGTAACTAGTAACTAAATGTACTTAATAAATGTAGTGGTGTAAAAGTATTGTAAGTCAAGTATTTGCCTCTAAGATGGAGTAGAGTAGAAGTACACAAAGTGGCAGAAAATGTAAGTGAAGTACCTCAAAACTGTACTGAAGTACACTACCTTAGTAAATGCACTTAGTTACTTGCCACTTGTTTGTTTGTTAAAACCTGCTTTACTCAGGATTTGTTGCGTTATTTCTCCACTTAGTAAACACGTTTGTTGTAATTAGTTTGAACATATAAACAACTGGTGCAGCTGGCAGGAAACTTCACTGAAAACCAGAATTATAATAATAGAAGATTATTCAAGTATTCACCGCAATGTGATTAAATATTTATAGTTGAACCAATTCAGCTTCCAACAAACTTACTATAATACATGCACTGTATTGCAGATAGATGATTATTTTACATATCAGCAAACTCCATTGTGTCTTCATTGTGCTGTAGCTGTGTTTACTCTGTGTCACTACTGCTGAGGTTTTTGTTTAGCTCTGTTTGTACAGGAAGTGTTTTCTCAAAATCACAAACACTTTGCTTAACATTTACAGTCAGCCCTGGGAGCTTTCCAATATAACTTAAACTGCTCTATTGTTTGTTTTGCTGGTTAAAAACCCGAAGCAGGGGAACAACAACATTAGCTTTAATGGAGCCAGGAGTGTTACTCATTCCCATTTCCTGTCCAGATTTGCCCCAGTTGAGGCCGCTTTGTTTAACATTCCTCTGTTAACAGCTGATGGATTTATTTCATTAGTTTCATCTCAGATTGCCTCATAAACTACAATACTTTATTTCAGCTAAACAAACAAAGATAAAAATCACATCCTGGATCTTGTGAAAAGAGGAATGAAGAGACTTTGATTTGATTTGTTTTCCCTCAAGTCCCGTTTTCAGTCTTATCAGTGGAGACCAGACCCTTCCCATGATTAAACCTGCCTCCTTTGTGCTGATACAGCCTCGCTGGGATTCACTCACAGTGGCTCTTTCACTGTTTACCACAAATGCAGCCTGATGGAGTCTGTGGATGAACCAACAACACCGTATGATAGCTAACTTTAGTCAAAGATAGCACTTCATAAAAAACAAGAATTTTAATGTATTTGTAGATGTTTTTCAGATGTATCTATTTCCTGAAGGAAACATGGATGCAGTTGTTTGTATCGTTTTTCCCATTAGTTTATAATTATTATTACCCTGTGTGGGTTTCACCATATGGTGTCTTTATGCTGTATGTTCTCACGCTCTCCCTGTCCAGCTGGTTATGTGCCACCAGTCTGCTCTGATATACCTACATGTGGGCCATTATCCAGAGAGCGCAGGGCGTCTGTGGCAGCAGAATTACCTTCTGGCACAAATTGGTTTGAATGAGATCTCTTATGTGCCTTAGCTTTGATACAGAACCCCCCTCTGTCTGTCTCCGTGTCTTTTTCTTGCTGCGATCGTGCCTCTGAATTGTGCTCCTCCCTCTGTCTTTTTTTGTATATCACGCGTCCACAAGTCACACACCTGTGTTTGCTAAAGGAGAGAGGGGGGGCTATTAGAAAAACAGGGCACAGTACTTTGCTGTGTGCTTACTCAGGGTAAGGTTTCAGGCAGTGGAGTGTAAGATAATCCACCAGTCTTTTTCTGTGTTTTCTGCTTGATAGAGATTGTTAGTGATATCATTACGGCGTTGATTCATACTGCAGGAACACGCTGCAGAGAAATCATCAAATATTATTGTTGTCATAGATACTGATAGAGATTATTACACTCTATTATACAGTGTCTCACCTTTCCAGGTTAATGTATTCATAATCAGGTCTTGGTATGGATGAGATAGGATTACCTGTCGAGTTTGCACACCACTTGTAATCAAACAGAGCAGCAAGGTGCTGTTGGTGTGACAGTTAAGGTAATGCTATGCAGCAGCTTTATGGTCCTCCTCAGCCTCCAGTGATAGTGCAGGTGTCAAGTTAAAATGATGTTGGAGGATGGCAAAATAATCTCACCACAGACTGAGCCAACGTGGCAAGAGGTCTTCAGAGTGTGTAGGAAAAACTGAGCATCTACAGTGAGCTCCATCAGCTGAAGATGATCACGTCATACAATCGAAAGCTCCAGAACAGCCACTGAGTTCACAGTATGATGAGACTGTCAGCTGATCCAGGTAGTGTTGTGGTTGCATTGATTTTCTTGTGGATTCCTGTTCACTGATTTTTAATAGTTGATCAGTCTGCTTATTCATTTTTAACTTGGAGTCTTAATTCAGATGCATAACTTTAAATCAGAAGCGTGACTCTTCCAGTCATGATTTTTCTTCTTTTTTCCTCCGTCATTCCTCAGCGGCCACAGAGATGATGAATAATGAAGGGTGGATGTTAATGGATGGGGCTTTCTCTCTGGCTCTTATTTCTTGGCTCTGATGTTGCAGAAGTTAATTGGAATACTCTGAAGATCTTTTATCACTCTGGCTGATGCCTTCAGGCTACACTGGAGCAAATTCATCAGGCTTTGCTGCTATAAAAGAGGCGTTTAATGACTGTTGTCACGTCACGCACGTTGTTTTATCTGTAAATTCAAGTGAAAATAAATTTTGTGAGGGCATTTTAATATATATAACCACTCTGAATGTTAAATCTTGTGTATATTCGTGCTTTATTGAACACGCTGGGACTCTAGGCAGCAGGGTGATATGCAAAGCGACGACAGCACAGTACATCCAGATATTATTAGTTACTGTAGTTGGGGAGCTGCAATAATTGTTGTTTATTCCATTGATGAATGAACGTCGTTGACGCATTTTCTTAGGCGGAAGTGATCCACCGTGCGACACGTGCCGTCTCCATAGAAACCTGCAGGTTGTCTGAGCCTTAGACACTTCACCATATGAATTCCTCCGAGGCCTGAGCTGTAGCCCAGATGAGAGAGATGAGAAAACACAAGGAGTCTGCATCCTCAAAGTGGCAAATCAATCAGCTTCCTGTATGTCAGGTGCACTCAGAGAGAAAATTGGTGCATATAGTTCCCCTGTGTTTTGTGTGTGTGCGCGTGCGTGTGTGTGTTTATGGAGGCTTTATATAAGTGTGATTGTGAGCGGAGCGGGTGTGCATCACATCACACTGGCACTGTCTGTGTTGTGTTGACAGCATGAATCATGTCTGTTGATGCTGAAGATAACAATGCTACTGATGCGAACAGGCCAAATTTGCGTGATGACTGCTGTTCAATTAGTGAATGTTTTGTTTTTTATCTAAATGTTTTCATGGGGGCAGGATTCTGGGCGCAGCTCTTTTCCAAGTGTTTTGCAAACCTTTCTGGTTTTATCACAAGTGAGAGATTAGTCAGTTGTAGGATTTCATCTTGCATTAGCAGTGAGGGTGCAATCAGTGCTCAGTGGGCACTATCACGATAAAAACAAGTTGTTCTGTGCTTCACAGATGAATCTGAAATCTTTGGCTTCATGTTTTGTTTCATTGTTCTCCTTTTATTCAGGTGTTGCTTTTTTGGAGGAGAGGTGAACTTCATATGGACTAATAGATGCGATGGGATTAGTCTGAGTCTCACAATTTTAGATTTACAAGTAGGTATTGGCAATATATACCAAGTAACACCTTCCACCAATGAAAGTTACAGGTATTATAATCCATCTGTGTACAGCACATAAAAAAGATATTAAAATTACTGGTCCATAAAATGGAGCTGTAGTGGAAAATCTAACCTGAAGACAGAACTTTATCAGCTGGAAAGTTTTATGACCAAGCTGTAAATATCAAACCATGAAAACTGATTGTATGACAGCTGGCTGCTTCTCAACCACTGAACTGCCTCAGAGAAAACTTTGAAGGATGAAATCAGTGTGTATGTTGGGAAAAAAAGGTTGAAATCGAGCAGAGGGAGCATCAACCACTGGAGCAAATATGTGTCTGTATGTGTCTCAGCCAGTGTGTGTCTGTGTTTGTGTAGAGGGTGAACTTGGCAGTGAAATATGGTCGTTGTGGACAGACTCATTTCAACAGGAAATTACAGCTATCTGTGTGGCTGTGTCCGGACGTTGATATTCCCCATGCAGATTGCAGAGCGGTGCCCACACAGGGGGACGTCTCCATAGCCACCGGAGGGATTGATTTATCAGTCGTCCTAACTATTGGTCTGTAGCTGTTGTCAGGTCAGCGGGGAGAGGGGGCACATTGCCGTGACGACAAAACCTAACTAATAAGCGTACTTCGTGAGCATGTGTGACCTTCTGCATCTTTTTTAAAAAGAGTTGGGTTTGCATGAGCAGGATGTCATCATCGGGCTTTGACGCAGCAGAATCAATTGCCCCCACTGGGGATTACAAACTGTTCAGAAAAGGGGGTCTGTGATAGATGAACACCCCTCCCCTCCCCTCCCTTCCCTTTATTCACCCCCCACCCCCAAATGTACCACCTACGTCTCCCAATAGAGGTCCTTGGGATGAGAGCTGGTGACTCATCCTCCAACTTAACATACACTCTTCCCACTCAGTGTTGTTCTACCTCTTAACTTTTCAACCCCATTTTACCCCTGAGTCCTGCCGCACTCTCTCCCCCTCATTTTACCTTCTTTTTTTATAAATGTTTTATAAATGTCATAATTATTCTCTGAGATGTTTTTGTAACGCTCTCATCAACAAGCCCCTCACAGGCTGTGTGTG
Source organism: Chaetodon striatus (assembly GCA_029783705.1). Classification (NCBI taxonomy): domain Eukaryota; kingdom Metazoa; phylum Chordata; class Actinopteri; order Chaetodontiformes; family Chaetodontidae; genus Chaetodon; species Chaetodon striatus. Next base: position 26,215,911 of record JAPZEB010000022.1, on the reverse strand, counting down.
TGCCAGTTAAGGCATGTTAATGAATGAGTCATAAAGCATCTGCCATGTCATTGACAGGTGAAGCAGATTATGGAGGAAGCTGTCACCAGGAAATTTGTCCACGAAGACAGCAGCCATATTGTGTCCTTTTGTGGTGAGTAACCAAACATACGAATGAATCACACAGCTTTGCTCATTTATAACCTCTTCAGCTTGAACAGTTCTGCAACACTGAAAATACCCTGAGTGTTTTTTTTTTTATTGAGATCATTCCTGGTACTGTCTGATTTAGTTACATGTGACACCTTTTGTATTGTAGTATTGACTACCTTACACTGTCCCTCTAATTGTAGGCTACTATAAAAATTTGTACTGGCAACCTGGTGATTTTCTTTCTCTACATGGATTGCTTTCTCTAACTTAACAACGAATACTTAAAGGAAAAGCATGAGCCTCTTGTCCATGAGTACATGCATCTTTCCTTCTGTGCGGTGATGCGGTTGGCGGGTGTAGTTTGGTAGAAAGAAAATAGTTCCTACATGAAACTGATAGGGCAGCATGGTGGTGCAGTGATTAGCATTGTCGCCTCAAAGCAGGAGGGTTCCTGGTTCCTGGAGGTTCGATCCCCAGGGTGGGAGGGCCCGTCTGTGTGAAGCCTGCATGTATCTTCAGTGTGAGCGTGGGTTTCGGGTACTCCAGCTTCCTCCCACAGTCCAAAGACATGCAGATTAATTGGTGACTAACTTGACTAAATTGTCCGTAGGTGTGAATGTGAGTGTGAATGGTTGTCTGTCTCTATGTGTCAGCCCTGCGATAGTCTGGCCACCTGTCCAGGGTGTACCCCGCCTCCTGCCCAATGTCAGCTGGGATAGGCTCCAGCCCCCTAACAGACTTAGCAGTTACGGTAAATGAATGAATGAACCTGATAACAACAAGGTCTGTGGATTATATTGACTAACTGGGTCATTATTTTTTTAAAAGAGACTTTGCTGTTTTTGCTGTTGAAATGATGAATTTTTAATTAAATCGAGTGCGATCTAGTTCCATTATATTCGAGAGAGGGCAGACATCTCTACAGCCCATATCTCCAATACTCTGCAACTCACACCAAATCTGGACTGATAAACAGCACTACAGGCAAAAAATTTATTTTTGATTTTGGGGTTAACTGTCACTCAAAATTAGTGTGGTCACAAATGACTTCGCACAAAGCACACCTACCTGGATCTAATTGGTCAAAGGAAATAATTAAGTACGAGATGAAACAAAGTAATCCATGGGAAGGCACTTAAGCAGGACAAAACTGAAATGGCATATTTTAAGTTCTGTTGAAGCCACTTCGTTAGCACACTGTAATTTTGACATGTTTCCCTTTCTCATTATTTCACTCTGCAGCCATTTTAAGAACAGAAGGTCACTCACAAATTCACTCAGAGTCAAATGTAGAGTAAGAAGTTGTACTTTTCATTCCAGCTTTTCAATTAGACAGAAATATTTTTTCTTGTTCCCTGTGAGAGAGTAAAAAAAACTACTTTCACAATACCCAACAATCATTTGCATTCAGAAATATTCTGACAGTGATTTGCATACAGTAGTATAGGTTTCCTGGCAACAGCAATCTTAGTCCATTAGAAATGACAGTATAAATAATAATTTGTGGTCTTTATTATTGAATTAGTTTTTCTTTGTCCGACAACAAGAATATATCTGCTTTACGACACCTCTTTATTAGGGAAGGCAGTTAAGATTTAAGCTGTTACATTAAAACAGGCAGTCGGCCCAGTGAAGTGAAGTTCCACATTATTGCCATAACTTTTTACAAGCGTATAAGCAGTCTGGTTTAGAAATAAAAGACATTTAAAGTTCACTATTTCACCAAATGTTATTGTTCTTGCCCCCAAATGGCGCTAGCAGAGTGCGGCATGATTACTGTGAGAAACTCACTGCCCACATGCAGGCGCTCACACTCGTCAGATGTCTGGCTCAGTTCAAAGCTGGTATCAGTAACAGGATATATTTGGGGATTTCAGTGTGAATAAAGTGACTCTCAGCCTGCAGAAAATGCAATATTTTTACTAGCTGGAAGCCTTGCATGCAGACAAAGACTGCTCTTAACTCATATGAGATGAGACTCTCGGAAAGCCATTGAAATGTAGGAAAATGTATTTATGGTATGTACAAGTGCACAGTGATGAAACCTTCCCTTGACACGTACTCTTATTACCATGTAGAGAGTTGTCTTTATCGTTCTGCTGGGTAAATGTGAGTGAGGTGATGCACAAACCAACACACAGAGAAACTGTTGGGTCTCTGTGGGCCTGTCTGCTCTATATTGTTGTGAAAACTTAATTGCACACTGCTGAGTGTGGGAATGGGCGACACCATTATATTTAGTAACATATAGCGAGAAAGAAAAGTTCAAATCTGCATTTGTGTGGTACACAGATTCACCAACACACACACCCACACACACACACACACAAATAGATGGTACTGTCATAGTGAGCCAGTGTTATAGTACTCAAGGTTTTGTCTTGACCACTTTTTGAAGGTCTCATCTCAGACTCAGCCACATTTTTACTTTCAGTCTCTTACAAACTTACCATTTTTTGTTTTGATTTTTCAAATTCGCTCCATTTTATCGCTCTGTGTTCCCTCTCTAAATTCAGATGTTTTTGCCGATCCATGAATGCAGCGCAGGTGGAACTCTTGATGAATTCATTTTTCCTCATTTTCGAGTTTGAGTCACGGGGAGGAAAACTGATCAGTCAATGCAATCATGATGGATTGATGGATGAGAGGAGCAGGACCTGTAGAGACAACAAGCGGCAACTTCCAAGGCTGATAAATGACACCAATGCAAGACTGCCAGAACTGCCGTTCCTCTAATGGCCACTTGAGGCTGGCTCCAGTAAATCTCCATAGACCCTCATGTTAAAATGCCCAACTTTACAGCGAAATAAACACGTTTACAGCCTAGTACAAAAACAGTTTTTGTCTTTATAGCTAATTTCAACATTCATGACAACTGTATAAGGATGAATTTTATTATAACTCATCTGTTTAAATGTTATTAAGGCCCAAATGTATGCATATGTAAGGGCGGGGCCACTATAGAGGCTGTCTGCTGATAGTGTCCACCCCTCGCTCCTCATAGTGCCATCCTCTCGCTCAAATATAATCACCTTTGGCTCCAAAAAAAAAAACCAAGATGGTGATGGCCGAAATGCCAAACTGGAGGCTTCAGAATGGCAGTCCACAAACCAATTGGTGATGTCACAGTAGCCACAGCCATTATTTTTACAGTCTATGGGAGGCAAGTGAATGCAAACTTTTAGACTCAGCACATGAAATGGTTAAGCTTCACGTTCATTGTGCCTGGCGTTCTGCAGCTCCGTCCGTGCCCAGGATACGCTCTGCACTCCGAGAGTGTGGTGCAGTTAATAACCCAAAGGTATATATGCTCCAATAGCCCTCCTAATGAACACTTCAGCTCCACAAATAAAGAATCAATATGTGGCGGCAGATGTTGTTATCATGGCAGGCTGCCACCAATAGATGAACATGTGGGAAACCCTGTGCTGCACTTAAACACACACACATACAGATGTGAATGAAGAAGACTCTTAATTTGTTTTCTGTGAGTGTTTTTATGGCAGTGTGGACCTTTCAGATCAGCATTTTACCTTAAGCATGTCATGTATGTGGGACTCGCACTGGTCTAGTCTTGATCATGACTTGATCATGGTTTAGGTTGTCTTGGCTACAACACTGTAGTGAGCCATAACTGAATATAATTGTGTCACACACATATGCGCTCAGTATATAACAATGGAAACAAGAAAGTGAAACTAAATAGTCTGAAGTGGCAGCAGAAGCTCAAAGTGAGCTCCAAATATCTTGCTGCAATCAATATTATGTAGAATACACCATCAGTATTGTGTTCTTCTTGGGTCATGATATCCAAGTAAAGCTCATTTCATAGTGGAATTATAGCACAGCTTGAAACTGTATTAAACCAGCATGAACAAATTATGTTGGACATTCCTCCCACCAGTTATCAGCTTAACCCAAATCTCTTTTTATGGTTTTATTTTTCTCTGGGGGGTTTATGAAAGTAATTTGTTACAGAGCACAGATTCTTATTACAGCGTAATGGAAAATCTTTGTCTTCTTACATGTATCAGTATTGTGGGCATTGTATGTGCCTTATGTGTTTCCATTACTTCCATGTCCGTGTGTCAGCGGTATTCTTGGCCTGCAGTGCAGATCATCTAACAGCTTGTTATAATAGCTGCTGGTTAGCCCGAGGTGTATCTTTCTTCCATACACTATAATATGTGTCCCTGTGGACAAACAGAAGCTTGGGATGACCCTCTCATCACTCTGTTCTGTTGTCAGCCACCTTCCTCCTCCTCCTGACTCCTCCTGTGATCCGTATAGTGGCTCTTGTTACTACACGTCCTCTTTCAGCTGTGGTCTGTTTAGAGATGAGAGTGAGTGGAGGATGGGAGAGGAGCTCGGCCAGCTCACCAGGGAGCAATTAGCCTCCACCATCATGGCTTCTTTGATGAGCAGCCCAGGCAGTCTGAAATGTAGACGCTGTGGAGGGAATGTGTGTCAGAAAGCTATGACTGGCTTGAATCATGAAGCAATTTAAGGTGGCACAGCAAAGCTAATAACAGCCATAGATTTATTGATATATCATAAAAATCTGTTTAGTCCCTTGATTTGACTGTTAATCCTGAGTTTACCCAGTTACTGTCTACCCTTCGATCCTGTCTGTTTAAGACCTTTGTTGCTACGGTACATCAGTCCTGACAGGTCGAAATGATTCCTTTAAATGGCATTCTGACTGATTTGATAGCAGTGAATGGATCTGACCACCTTTAGAAATGCAAACTGAAGCCACAGCAACCTAATTTGCAAACAGGTGTGTTGAAAACTTGTGCATTTAAAAAAGCTCAATTCTTTTTCTATAGCTGTAGCTACCAAAATAGTTTGCGTATTGCAGCTCTGTGGCTTGAAGGATCGATTACCATTGTGCTAAAATAATTAAAACATGCTTTTATGAAGATGAGTTCGACTTTGTAGACGAACGGAGCAAAAATGTGACTAAAGTGAGATAGGCAGCCAAATCAGATTAAATTAATCTCTCTATAGCTGTAATTGAGACTAATGGCTGCAATGTGTTAAAGCAGCATTTGAGACGCTATGTAGTACTGTCACTTGTTCATAATTTGATTTTGAATTTCATTAGTACACAAGATGTGATACTAAAACTAAAACCAGTTTAATACAAGTTCACTACTTTTCTGTATGTCCCTGGGTGCGATCACTGAAAGGTGCCAATGCACCCACGCGGTCTACACGTCCAACATGCAGTAGCTTTTAGATCTTCACTCCCACATTGTCTACAGTGTCTGCTGCTGTTTTTGACATTTCCAGACTAACCAAGGACTTTTTATTTTGCTTGATACAAAACACATTTTGAAGTACATTTTCAACCTCTTTCACAAAGTGCAACTCTGTTCCTTCAACCACACAAAGTGGTTTATTTTCCTGTACAACATAATCAAAAATAAAGTTTTTGCTCTTTTTGAATATAATAAAATCTACCTACAAAAGCATAAGATGATAAAAAGGAAAATATTACTGTATATAAATGTAAATGAACTTAGTGGTGAAGGATCATATTTAGGCCTGCAGCTGATTTATTGCTGATTAATCTAGTGATAATTTCAGCAATCAACTGATTGATCATTGTAGTCTATGAAATGTCAAAGCCATTAAGTGTACAATGGAATTAAACTAAGCTGCAAATGCTCATATACCAGAAGCTGTAATCCGCAAATGTGTGTTTTTATCATAGAAGAGAAATGACACAAATGATTGATTGATCAAACATCATAAGATAATATTGTGTGCATCCATTTATTGACTTTCTGATTAATCATTTCTACTCTGTCCATGCTAAGACTGTTGGTGCCTTTGGCTGCTGGGAGTGAAGTGTTGGTCAGCTGTGTGTCGCTGTCCAGGAGTCTCTTAATGCACTCAGTTGCCACAGATACAGGATGATTAGAGGCAATTTACTGTTATCTGTTTTTACCAGGAGGGGCCACACAAAGGACTGATCCTCCCGACATGATGCTCATTTTCTTGTCTTTGCTGTTTGTGATTATTGTCGTAGGAAAATGGTTCTGGTAAAACGTTTAATTTGGCAGAATAAGACAAGTTTCCTGCTCCATCTCCCTGCCTTGTGTCTCATACTGAAACCTGTATGTTTTTATTTATGTCTACCCTACAGCGAGCAGTTTTCCCAAGTGTGGGATAAACAAAGAAATGTTTGTAACACTGCCACTGATGCCGTTGTTCATTTCAGAGTTTGAATCTGCAGAGACTTTTACACACAGGGAATTTTCTCTGTAGCGTGGCAGATTGACAGTAGCTCTGAAAAAGTGTAAAGGTTTGGGAGTTTATTTCTTTTGCACTTTTGCCATTTGAGACTAGTTAGCCGAAAGGATGAGAGTAAGGAGGATGAACTATATTTGGAGACCTTTTAATGTTACGCTTTGTTCTGACATTTAGCTTCTTGCTCTTATAATGATGGGTGGGAAAAGAGGAAGCAGCCCAGAAAGATAAGGAGCAGAATGCAGGAAGAAAGGGAGATGAAAAGATCAGCAGAGATGGACATATTTTAATAATATAGAGAACAGTGAAAGTTGACGTCTGTGATGACACTTTTATTGCCTGGGCAGAAGTTAAGCCCTGTTAGCAGTGATTGTAGTAACAGCAGTGACAGAGGAAGTGACAGATGTACTGAGCGATAGGATGGAAGCAGGAGAGAAGCTGCGTTTGAAACAGTGAGGATGATGGAAAGAGAGGGAGAGAAAGATCGTGATGCTGATGAGCTGCCGCCACCCATCCCTCTGCTCGTCTCTCCCAGAGCATGATAGCTCCATCAACAGGGGTTGCCGTGGCAACGCCAGCCTTCCCCCTGACCCCATGTGAACAGAGCCACAGGATTAGTCCTGAAAGGGAACTCAAATGTCAACACAGCTCCAGGCGTTGCCACGTAGGCCTGAGAGAGAAAAGGGGTGTCTGTTTTTCTGCACAGTCGAATAATTCTGCAAGTGTGTCATCGTGTCATCGACTCGTGTGTCCACTACGGCTTATTGGATGAACTCATCTTACCCAAAGATGATCAGAGGAAGGCCTAAACTAGTTAAAAATGTTTTTCTGCATCAAAAACATCCATTTCGGAAATATGCCTGCTTTAACCTAGCAGTGAAAACAGAACATTAAAAGTGTAGCAGAATGGTTACATAGTTAATGGCAATCGAAACAAGCTTCATTTCACATTTAAATACAGCGTGTAACAGCATGTATGTACACATGTACACTTCATAAAACACGTAAATACAGTAGATATGGACCGTGTAGAATTGTGGATAGTGATGAAACTCACTTGACATCTGACATGATGTGCATAAATGCATTGTTGCTATTATTTGTTTTTCTCATTTTGCCACAAGCGCTCTGGAAAGCAGTGCCGACACTGAGTGGATTGATCATGGTGAAATAAGGTTAATTGAATTGAAGTGGATGAATGACATGCTATTATGTAAGACAAACATTTTATGCCCCCAAACGGTAACAAAATAGCATTTTGTGCTACAAATTATTAGATGCCAATGTCACAAAATTGCATTTGTTGGCACAAAATGTTTCAAATGAAAGCTGTACTCGTCAAAATGTATGTTAACAGTGAGTCAGATTACTTGCTCTGTGGAACATTTTGGCTTCTTTCAGCTGATTATTTTGGTTGTACAGTTGTATTTGTCGTGTCAAGAGCCAGACATTTTTCCCAGCAGTTGGTGAAGGCCAAAACAGAGCTAAATGAAGAGTGAATACTGGACTAAGATCTGGTATCCTTTACTGAAATGGTGTTCTGGCATACAGTATTAGTTAAGTGCACTTTTCTTTTGTCCAACCTTCGTGTTTGTGTCCACACAGCTGCAGTGGAGGCGTGTGTTCTGCATGGGCTGAAACGGCGAGCAGCAGGTTTTCTGCGCAGCAACAAGATAGCAGCACTCTTCATGAAGGTGGGGAAGAGCTTCGCCCCAGCTGAGGAGCTGTGTAGGAAGGCGCAGGAGCTCGAGCAGATCATCGAGACAAAGTGAGAGACGCGCACGTCACAGCTCGTTCTCACACATCACAGAAGACTTCAAAGCTTACATCAAAGCCTTGTGCAAGCGAAAGCACAGAAAACAAATGGATGTCTGCTTACTTGAAGGGCTATTTTTTTTTACTGTGAAAAGCTTTTAAATAATTCATGTTTATGAGCTTTTATGAGTCATGAATCACTGACGCCATTAGCGTCATGCAGATGCAGTTTTACTTAATAGAATTCTTAACCACATTATACTTGTTTTGTTAATATTAAAACTTGTGACTCTCTCCTCCTGCAGACGAAGTCAAAGCTTGCAAAGTCAAGACAGCCTTCGCAAGATGCCCCGACTGCCCAGCCTAAACCCACAGGGAGTCAAGAACCTGTGGATCCGGACGGCTCTATTTGAGAAGGTGCTGGACAAGATTGTCCTCTACCTGGTGGAGAACAGCAGGTACACTGGGAAGGGCCGATCACATTGTGTTCAACTGTTTGTGTTACAAGAGCTCTTTATCCCTTCAAAATCCCCCTCTCACATTTGTTTTCCAGTAAATACTACGAGAAAGAGGCAGTTCTTATGGACCCTGTGGACGGACCTATCCTCGCCTCTTTGTTAGGTAATATGAGACACTGTAATCAGTGGTGTTTTTTATGTAATCATATACTCCAATCCAGTTTTGGCTCATGTTTACAGGAAAATATGAGATCCTGGTGGTCTTAGAAATAAGCAGAGCAGAGGTTTGCCCTTTAGTAGAGTCTGTGTTTCAGCTAACTTCAGGTTTTGGACAAGGCAGACTGAAGCACATAGTGCTGACAGGCTAAGTCTGCTGCAACAGGGACATGATCCCCCACTGGCCTCCCACCAGTGAACACTGATCTTTATTTTCAGTGGGGCCAAGCCAGAGGCAATGCTGCTGTTATCTCAGCAGGCAGCTTGATCAATGTGCCAGTACCTGTACCTTTCGATCCAGCTGTCCTGGTTTAAGTTTGTACGCTAAAGCAGTGGTTCCTTACTAAGAGAGAGTCACAAGTTACATCTGAGGGGTTGTGATGAGATGAACAAGACAGGAAAGCAGAAAAAACATATTTCCTTTAAAATATTCAGTTTTTTTCTAGTATTTGCTTTTTACTTGTGAATTATTTTACTTGTGGATAATCTTGCATCCTGAAGTCCCTAAAAAGTATTTTAAAAATGCTGTGGGAAGGAAATCTCTTTTTCTATTTGGCCACTAACTTTCGACTTGGGCAACCTGCAACAAGAGGACACAAGTAGACAAAACTTATTTTAAGATCACTGCCAAGTAGGTTTTCACACATTAAGAGGCAAAAAAATGTTGTTTCGGAATGAGAAAGCTGTACAGTTTTGTGCAGGATGTGCAAAAATATTTATATATTTGCAAAAGTTAACAGTATAGCAATAATATGTTATGTACAAAGAGTCTGTGTCAGTGGGGGTCCTGGGCCAGCTGCAGCTGGGATTAAACTGTTTTTGTGGCATGAGGCGATGGTCCTGATGGACTGCAGCCTCCTGAGAGTTTCTAAGAGTTTGTGTCTGGGGTGGGAGGAGTCGGCCATAATCTTTCGTGAGGGGTTACAAGCCAAAAGCGTTTGAACAAACTTCTCTCAACTATGAGGAGATTCATTGTACCTTTATGGTGGATGAAAAGGGAGCTCGTCTGAGGCCTGTCATGGTACACCTCTGGAAAAATCATGTACAAAACTGTTCTCCTTCTGCTCCTCTGTGTCTGAGTGCCCTCACTGATGTTTAAGATGATCCAATGTAATAACTGGTTAATGAAATCTCATAGGCAGTGTCTGCACTGTGTAACTGTTTATCTTCATTGCGACAGTTGGACCTTGTGCTTTGGAGTACACAAAGATGAAGACAGCCGACCACTTCTGGACAGACCCGTCTGCTGACGAGTTGGTGCAAAGACATCGTATCCATGGTGGCCACTGCAGACAGGATTCTCCCACCAAGAGGCCTGCACTGTGTGTGAGTATAAAACTGATAACACAGTACATGAAGTTACTGAATTAGTGCAAGGCTCCCAGTAGCAGGCAGAGGTTTAGTGGTGCATCTGATCGGTTTCGTTCCCTTCAGAGATGCTGCCTGTCTGATTAACGTGGACCTGCTAAGATTACTGCGTAAAATGAAGCACAGCGTGTCCCAGGAGAAAGAACAGAGCGTATCTGAGACCTTCACACTTGTTCAGTCTTCATCAGTGAACCAGGTCAACTCAGCCTATCTTACAGCATCACAACGCTCATTACAGCTGGGTGGTGCTGTGTATTTGTATGTGTATTCCAAGGAAAAGTAGACTGGTCTTTACCAACAGGAACAAGGGAGGATGCATCGGTGCACATGAATGAATGTTCTCTTATCTTGAGTCATTTTAAAAGGAGATCTTTTGATGGAAAATGGCTTTACTGTGACTGGCCAGCCGTAATGTATTCTGCAAAGATAGTCATCAGTTTAGCCCTGGTGTTTGTTATCTTATGTGTGTATTTTGTGTCTCTTGTGCAGATCCAGAAGCGGCACTCCAGCAGCAGCATGGATGAACGCCCTTCCCCCTCGCCATCGGCTCGTGAATATGTGGAGTCGCTGCATCAAAACCGCAGGGTGACCCTACTGTTTGGCAAAAACAATGTGCTCGTACAACAGGTAACTGTCTGATGCCTCTTAGTCGCTCATAGATACACATGTATAGGTATGACAACCTCCAGAAATAATATCTAAGTTTATTTCTTTATTTATTAATTTATTTAATTTGATGCAAATTAGCATAGTTCCAGTACAGACTATGAGACTGATGTGTTGCACAGAGAGTTTATAACTATTGCTAACTTTCCAACTCTTGTCCTTAGTTGGGCTTTTACATGTAGACCTACAGTGTTATTAAAAATGTACAGTTTTAAACATCATAAAACCACAATACACTGTAAACATGGAAGGCACAATAAAATACATATACCACAATCCACATGCCACAATACATACATCACAACATATACCACAAAAGTTTAAAGTTTGACATTTTATAGAAAGTCACAGATATATAGTATCATTTCAATCAGGAGAGACTCCTTTTTTTATAGTGAAAAGAATATTTATTAACGTGCACACAAGAATGAAAAATGTGGGGAGTTTTTGGCGATTAGACCCGTAGAGATGGTATAATTTAAGGAGGGTGATGAATCCAGTCTAATAGGGAACCCCCCCGGTCTAGACACTAGTGGTGGTAGAGGTGGTGAAGATGAGATGAGAGGAAGATGGAGAAGTGCAGATGATCTGGATGAGTAGAGGAATGGGCTTTTACAATGGCTGGATGTGAATGGGGTGGAGTAGCGTCCTGATTGGCTGATAGAGACTGTGGCAAAGTTTGATTGGATAACTAGAAGAGTGAACGTCCACAGTCAGCTGATAAGAGGAAGCAGTGGGAGTGGGATGAAGTGAATTGTGAATGGATGAGTACGAAGAAAGCCTCTCTGATTGAACTTACGCTGAGCTTCATTTAAACCAGAGGAATATTTCTTTCCAAGTTAAAGCCTTAAACAAAATGGTGGTCACATCTGTCAGGGTCAAATTGATCACTATAAATGGATGATTATAACAATCACGTTTCTTTTTCTCTATTTCTATAGCAGACTACCATCTAATTGACATTTTTATATTTATGACATGAATATAATGCAATGAACGGGACAGCTTTGCTATTTACTTAAATTTATTGACTTTTTCAAATACAGTACAGCTGTTTCATTACGGGGGCATAACGTGACCGGGCATTATCAATCTACATGATGAGGGCAGCTTTAACCACAGGTGCTTTTACCGTGCACATTCATATTCTGTCTTCATCACTAGCAGCCATAAGCTTCAAGGAGATTATGTTTTCATTGAGAGAGAATAACTTTCTTTTTCCTGTTGTGATTTCAATGTGCACGCAGCACCAGCCTCAGGCAGCCGGCCAGAAGCAGACAGGTTACAGCGAGGCCAAGTATCATGAGAGTAAAGTAAAAAAAAGAAAGGAAAAAACTACCATAGTTTAATATTGATTTTCTATGTCTTGTGTGAAGAGACCAAAATGAACACTGTAAGCGGACTACTTCTATCAGAATGATTCTGTGCAAAGCTTTTTGATTCATACAAGCAGTTGATTACTGTAACCATGTTCACTACAGGTGGTTTCCATCATATATTCTATTATTGTATCAAATAAAAACATCTGTTCTCTTGGTTGTTTCAGAGGGACGACATGGAGGCAATCCCAGGTTACCTCTCTCTGCACCAGAATGCTGACCTCATGACACTGAAGTGGACGCCCAATCAGCTCATGAATGGCTCTGTTGGAGACTTAGACTACGAACGCAGGTGCAAAATTATCCAGCTGCAAATGGATTATGATTACGGTGATTGTGTGTGTCTACAAAGCCTGCGTTTGATAATATTCCCTCCAGAATATCTAACGTGCGTCTTCAAAGACACGTTAACTCTGCCATACATCTGTGCTTCTCTCGGCTGCTGTTTGTGTAACACTCGGCTGTTACTGAATAATGCAGCGAGTCTGTGTGCGGCTCAGTACGAGGAGTCAGTGCTGCTGATCTGATGAGGCTTATTTTCAGCACACCAGCAGCCAGCAGATGGTTTATTGACTGAGACACTGTCAGACATCTCTCAAACCCGCAAACCATGTTATGTTCCTGTGCCTGTGCATGGTTCCTCTCACCAAAAAAATTGATTATTGCATTAGCTGTCTCTGCTCCTGCTCATCTATGCGCACACTCCTGACTATTCTCTTTATTAGCCATAAAATTAATGTTCCTTGAGATTTCGACTCACACTGATAAACCTTTCCTATGGATTTGCTCTTCACTGTTAGCTGGCGACTCACCTGGAGTGCTATGACAAGACTGGGTTGTTATTTTATTGATTTATTATTATTATTTCATTTGTGCATTTGGTGTTTTTCAGCGTATACTGGGACTATGCCATGACGATCCCTCTAGGGGACATAGTTTACTTGCACTGTCATCAACAAGGTGGGTCCTCACAATCCTTTATCTTTATACCACAGTTTTAACTTCAGGTGTTTTTACTGCCTTTTCTATTTTTTGTCACTGTCTCAATTTAAAGCAGCTGTCAAATAAAAAGATATTATGAATAATTAAACAAAAAATCATGATCTCTTCTGTATCTCCTGCAGTTGACAGTGGGGGGACGGTGGTGCTGGTCAGTCAGGATGGGATCCAAAGACCTCCACTTCGCTTCCCCAAAGGAGGCCACTTGCTCCAGTTCCTCTCCTGCCTGGAAAACGGCCTGCTGCCCCACGGCCAGCTGGACCCTCCGCTCTGGTCCCAGAGGGGAAAGGTCAGCAGGAGGTCTTTCTTTGGAGTCGCTCCTTGGCTTAATGTCCAAAACACAAATTACATATATCAGGCATTGTCCTGGAAAGAAGAGGACTAAAATGCACAATTAACCTATCTGATCAATAAATCAATACAAAAGACATTTAGAGAGAGACCGACTGCGTGGTTGTAATATTAGTTAGAGTGAAACTGATGAATGTGCGGCTTAATGTTTTCTCTGCACTGCCACACAAAAAAAATGTTAATGAATGGATGTTTTTGTCGGGCTGCGAGTATCTGCCGCTGAACAGAATAATGAAAACCACCCACGCATGTTCAGCCACTATTAATAAGCTTAAGCACGCAGACACCCATCATCTTTAATTCACATGGATGGCTTAGCGGGGCTCTAATGGTTGAGAGTTTTTTGTTGTTGGCATTAGTTTAATAGCAGTTATATTCTCATCACAGGGGAAGGTGTTTCCCAAGCTGCGGAAGAGGGTTCCTCAGGGATCTGGATCCTCAGACTCGGTCTCAGATAAGGAGGAGGACGAGGCCACAGACTATGTCTTCCGCATCCTCTTTCCAAACAGCCAGTCGGAGTTTGGTAAGATTCCCTCCAGAGTAGCAAAGAAATCTGAGCAGTGCCCACGGGCCTCTCTAGATTGTTGCATTTTTATGGAAGTGTTACTCGTTGTTTGTTACAGTGACTATAACCCATCCACCCCATCTGACTTCCTCCCTCTCCCTTCAACTGAGTGGACAGTCCCCTTCCAAAACAGGGACCCTGGTTGTACCCAAGAGGTCCTGCAGCTGTCCTGAAGAATCCCCCTCACTCCCAGGAAGCAGCTGTAACACTGTCACACCTCGGCTCGTTTGTCCGTCTGTCAGCTTGCTTTAACTCTCTGCATCTAATATCCTCTCGGCCTGTCCTGCGCCTACGGCAATGTTTATTGATGTTTTCCTGTTATTAAGGCCCCTCCCACTCCCTGCCGCCTTGTGTCACACCTTTTTTACTGCATTACAGCGCAGTAACCTTTTAACGGCCGATGGGTGGACAACTGATTGATCGAATATGGCTCATGGTCGATTGATCCTTCTCTCTGTAATAATGTAATTGAATTTGATGGCCGCATGCTTTCAAATTGCGCATCAATTCCAGATTGCATAAATGATTTTGTTTATATGCTTTATCTGTGCTCTAACAGGAATCAGGCACAAACACTCTGAAGTGCTTTCAGCAGATCACAATCGACAAGCATAATTCCGCTCATGCAAAGTGTCTCCAGCTGTGTTTAAATCATCTAAGTACAAATGTAATTGTTGTTGAGAGCCTGAGCAGCATAACGCCTTTCAAGTGACAATGATAGTGTGTGCTTCTGTGTGTGTTTGTGTGCATGTTACAGTGACTCCTCCAGACTTGATGGATCAGTGAGCTACATTGTGGCATCCCACTCTCAGGAAGTCTTCGTGTTCCTCTTGTTCTCAGGGGAGCTTCTCTGATGGGGCGACGCCCAAGGGGTGCAACCATGAGAGGTGAGAGACGAGCACGCTTCAAGCAAGACTGAGTTGTGTCAGATCGTGACAGGGAAACTGCTGAAGACAAAAATCTGACATCCATCAGTGACAACCAGAAATCTGCAGACAATACAGACAAAAGTGGGAGAACAGAAAAGACACAAGAAAGTAGCAATTACCCAGAAGACAATCATGTGACATTTAACTCAGCGACATAAGAATGCGTTCGGAAAATGAGGTGATAAGCAAGACAGATAAAACAGTTGAAGGCTATTAAAAAAGGCAAGCCTCTGGGCTATATGGCAGCACAATGTAAATCATTTGACTGATGAAAGGTTAGACTCAACACTGTAATAAACGCTACACTAGATACTGTATCTCATGACAATGTGAGTAATTTCTCATGTGCTAGGTGATTAGTTTAATGATAGTCTTTTAAGGAAAGAGAAATGTGTTTCCTCCTCACAAGTGAAACGCTTTGTGCTGTGTCTTCCTGCAGGGCTCCTCTGAAGCTGCTGTGCGACAACATGAAGAATCAGATCATCTCTCGTGCATTTTATGGCTGTATGTGATTGCTTATTGTTTGTACTGAAAAGCCTTAAAGAGGACCTATTATGCTTTTCCCTATTTAGTGTATTTAATGCAGTGTTGCAATGAAGGATGTTCATATCAAACGTGGCTTATGTTTCATTTAATGAGGTAAACTCATGTAAAATTAATCCACAAGAGCAACAACCTCATGTTTCCCATCAATCAGAGCAGTGCTTAAGCTACAGCATGACATCATAGTGTGCCAGATTTCTCTCTGTGGTCATCCTAGGCACATTACGTAGCCTACACTGCTACATGAAGCTACATGCTAACATCAGGAAAACATGTTAACTTGTTTTCCAATGTTGTTCTCAGACAGAAAGAAAATACAGGTGTTCAAACACAGTATGATGAAAATTAAGTGTTTTTTGACCATTATAGCGTTATAGCATTATAGCTTAAACACAAGTTTGAACCTTCAGTGAGCATAACAGGTCCTCTCTATATATAAGCATCTCTTCACATCCAATGTGAAAATGTGTTGGAAATAGTGAGTCATGTCCTCGTTTTAATTATCACAAGCATCTGCAGAGGCATTAAGTAATGAACTGTATTGTCAACTAGGGTTGGCATACTGCCGTCACCTGTCCACTGTGCGTACACATCTCTCTGCTCTCGTCAATCACACCATTGTGGCGCCCGACGTGCCGTGCGATGCCTACAAAGGGCTCACCACAGATGTGTGGCAGACGTTCCTCCAGGACTGCACAGTAAGCATCGCTGGTGTCACAGCACTGCAACACAAACTCCACAATGCTGCTGACAGTATGGTGTCCACACACAAACACACACACATGCATGCTTGTCCACTCCCAGGCTATCTCTTTCACTCTGTCACTCGTCTGTCTTGTACATATTTATCCTCTGCTAATCATGTGGCTCACATCCTCAGGCTCACAACAGATTGCATGAAGAAAGACTAATGGGGCTGTCAGGCTCAAAGTCCACATCTACGGTTTATTTGGATGTTAGATACATTTGCCTGCAGCCGTGGAGAGTTTGACCTGAACATAAAAAAAGCTTTTTACATATTTTATAAGCAGATTTTTTAAAACTGGTTTGTTTTTGTAAACAATACTGAAAAAGTGACTCAATTAACTGACTGTAGATGATTGCTGTAGTTTAACAACGAGCTTTCAGCTTCATCTCACAATTAGTGGATAGAGTTTGCTTTGTTATGGAGATGCCTCAGTTGTCACACATGACCTAGGGCCTAAAAGATAAGTTGTTAAATTTAAAATAATTACTTTTTTACCATTTATTTAAACTAATTACTCATTACTATTAATATGTTTTCCTTTGAGTTATCGTATAAATCCCAAACCAGTCTGTACCAAAATGTAACCTATGTGAAGAGAGGGTTAGGGTTAGGGTTAGGGCAAGCAGCAACTTAAGTGTTAAGTGCCAAAAACTGCAGTTCTTTAAATCGCCACTAGAGGCTGGCTCTAAAGCAACTCAGTCCCCACAGACCCCCGTGTTAAAATGAAATCAAAAATCAAAAACAGTTTTGGTCTCTGCAGCTATTTCCCTTCTCATGACATATGTACAGGGAGGCTGAATTTTTATATATCTCACCAGTTTAAATGATAAGGCTTCATGTTAAGCATATGTAAGGGCAAGGTTTCTTTGAGTGTCAGGCTGTCTGCAAGTTGTCACCACACTCTATGAGTCAGCTCCCCCCTCTCGTCCAAATAAGGTCACTTCTGACTCCAAAAAACCACGATGATGACCACCAAAATGCCAAACCTGAGATTTAAAACAGGAGTCCACAAGCCAGTAAGGATCTACGTCATTTATTTTATACAGTCTTTGGGACAGACACAACATAACCCTTTAAAGTCTAAACTAAACAGTAGATGACCGGTTATTAACAGCTTAAGACAGTTGTCATTGTTCTGGACTTACATTTGAAGGTGATTTTTATTTATAAGAAAAATGGAAGCCACCAGGCTTCCTGCAGGCACACTAGCATCGAGTCAAGGATATATGTCTAAAATGCCTTCCTTAGTTCAGAGCTAGTCAGAGTTAAAAATTCACAAAAGGAGAACGCTGACTGGTCTCAACCTGGGTCTTCCTCGGTGCTGCAAAAAGGAGTGGACAGAGTGGAAAGTTGTGATTTGCCTAAACTACATCAGCATATCATATAGTAAATATACCACACGTAGGCTATATAGAAAAAAATTTCCTCCTGTAAAGTAAATTTAAATACATACATACTGTATAATCACAGCTGGGAGATGTACCAGGGCCTGTTGTCTTCCCCATCTACCACCCTCCTGGATGCATTAATCATTACCTGCATTTACAGTAAAAGCTTCAATCCAAAGATTGATTAAAAAAAACAATTACTTGTGTCTTCAGGCATACGAGGAGAAGGAGCTGCTTCGTCTGGTCTACTTCGGTGGTGTGGATGCCTCGCTGCGTAAAGAGGTGTGGCCGTTCCTGCTGGGTCATTACCAGTTTGGAATGTCAGAGGCTGAGAGGAAAGAGGTTTGTTGTTTCCACAATTATGGCTTTGTGTCCAAGCCATTTTCCACATGAACCGCTGACCCTTGATCGCTCACCCCTCACCCCAGGTGGATGATCAGGTCAGAGTGTGCTACCAGCAGACCATGCGCGAGTGGCTCGGCTGTGAGGAGATCGTCCGCCAGCGGGAGAAGGAGCAGCATGCTGTGGCATTAGCAAAGTGCTCCTCTGGAGCGAGCATGGACAGTCAGAAGATGATCCATCACAACTCCACTGTTAGCAATGAGGTGAGGCAGTAATGCACACATACATTCAGAGTTAGAAAATAAATGTGGCCAGTGTGACAAGTGAAGGTCAGTTTACTGGTTATGGGCAGTACTTCTCTGCTTGTGAAAACTGTTGTGTAACTTTTGGGCAACCATTTTTATTAATACACATCTGCATTATAAAAGACAAGGCCATTTATCAGGTCAGAGAAGGTTCAAAGAAAATCTATTGGTCGCATTATGGGAGATGTAGAACCTTTCTTTGCGCAGTACTAAATCATCAGAGTATTCCTTCAATGTGAGCACAGCACATGAACAACATACATTAAGACTGCATATCAATAAAAACATGTTTTTGTATAATAATATCTTATCCTGAATGTCTTTATTTCCCAGTCCTCCCAGAGCTCAGACAGGCAGAGTCTGGCTCGCCTGCAGAGTGACTCAAGCAGCAGCACACAGGTATCAAACACTCACCATAATACACAGCCTGCATATATAGATGGTCTTTCACACAAACTACATGGCACTTCTGTCAGAGTTTTTAAACTTCTGATATCCTGATCCTAAAGTAATGCACGTGATCTCAACTTTCTGAACCAATATTCCTCATCCCTGTACTCTCTCCCATACTAGTTCTTCACATCCTCCCATCCCTTCCCCTGGAGTAGCCTGCTTCCCTTTGGCTTGTTCTTTCAGGTGTTTGAGTACGTAGAGGAGGTTGACCAGATCGAGACGGAGCCCAAGAGCGAGGAGGCCAAACAGGTGCCAAAAATACCCAACGGTGCTCTGCAGAACGAGACAAGCTCTCCTGACTCCGGACATCCCTCCTCACGCAACTTCTCAGTCACCTCTGGCCTGTCGGATGGCTCGCTCAGCACGGAGGACAGCGCTGCACCTGATACAATCCCGCGATCTGCAGCTGTCCCTCAGGTGCCACAGAGCCCAGTCAAAGCGACAGGGGTAGAGAGTGAAGGTCTGACAGAGGTGATTGACAGCCAGGTGAAAGGACAAGTGAAGAATAAAGAGGAGGAGGAGGAAGCACCTGATGTGACCAAAACTGCAGACAATACTGAAGAGCTGATGAAGGCTGACAAAGAGACAAGTCTGCCACCCAAAACACAAGAAACTGTTGAAGAGTCTGGAGCAATTAAAGCAGAGCGGCCCAAGTGTGAAGATAAAGATGCACTGGCAGACATTAAAGGAATTAAATCTTTAGAGGAAACAGAAAAAGAAGTGCTTGATGAGGGTGCTGTGACGGTATCAGCAGCTGCTACAGAATCAAAAGAAGAACTTGTTCAGCAAAGTCTTAAAAAAGAAGTAGAAGTTAGTGTTGATGAAATATCAAAGCTTAAGAAAACTGCAGAAACACATGTGGAAAAGACGAAGCAAATGGACGTATCAAAGACACGTAAGCAACAAGAGGTTTTAGAAAGGAGAGAAAATATATCCGTTGATCCTGTGGCTTCCGAAGTTGAAAAGAACCTGGTATTCCCAGCAGACGTCGGGTTGGCGAGAGCACGAGAGCCCTACTTTACCTCTAAGACAGACGAGGCTCAGGTCATGACTGAATCTGACGAGTCTCCTTCAGCCATAGAAATGGAGGAGATTCCCAAAGCCAAAGTTTCCATGGTGCCTTGGAGCAGGAAGGGACGTTGTGAGGCATCGTCTTTCTCAGAGGATGCGGCGCCCCACATGGAGCTCAGGCAGGAGGAGGAGCAGGGAAAGCCCAGTTCAGAGAGCACAGAGTCCATCCTGTGTGAGGAGCCAGAGATGGAGAGCCTTTACCCCAACTTTGACTCTCTGGCTGGGTCTGGAGACACCAAGAATGAAGCCACCTCTCGAGAATCTGCTGGGAGTCCCTTCTCTGTATGCACACGTATTGTTTTCAAGAGTTCAAATTAATTAATGCTATGTCAGCACAAATATATTGTTTTATCTATTCATTCATGTATTCTTTTGTATGTTTCAGCAAGAGCTTTTGGATTTGTATACTTTAAATCTGCACCGCATTGAAAAGGACGTTCAGCGCTGTGACCGAAACTATTGGTACTTCACCCCTGCCAACCTGGAGAAACTGCGCAACATCATGTGCAGGTAAAACACTGACAGCATCAAGGATGTAAACATGCTTATTTTACCCATCTTCGTATATACAGAAAACAACCTGCCCACCTTTTAAAGCTGACAGTATGAATGTAAATGAGTGTTTGGACTATAATAACATTCCCACCCCCATATTCATACCACTGCATCATAACATTTCACTGCTTATCTTATTCTTATCAAATAAATGCTCCATATTAAAGGATAGTAGCAGCTATATTCTCTGTTTTTCCTCCTGTCAACAAATCCCATGATAACGCCAAGTATTTGCTGTGTAGCCAAAGCATGATGCAGCCCATTCCTCTCTACCACACACACCCACTGTTGTCCAAAAACATTTAAAGGACAGTTCACCCCAAAATCGAAAATGCATATGATTTCTCTTACCTGTAGTGCTATTTATCACTCAGCCTAGATAGCTTAAGTGTGAGTTGCTGAGTGTTGGAGATATTGGCTGTAGAGATGTCTGCCTTCTCTTTAACATAATGACACTAGATGGCACTCAGCTCAAAGAACCAAAAAAATACATTTGAATGACTCAACAGCAATGTCTCTCTCCAGAAATCATGACCTGGTTACTCTAGATAATCCACAGACTAGGAACTATTTTCTATCTACTGAACCACACCCGCCAACCACATCACCGCAAAGAAGGAAGCGTGCATCCACTGTTAGCTCACCGAGCACCACTGAGCTAGCTAATGTTACAGCTCAGCCAAGGACAACGCCATTAATGTTTACCTCTTGCGCTGTCGCAAGTAATGATAATAATAATAACTTTATTTATACAGCACCTCTCATACAACTAATGCAGCACAAAGTGCTTTACATAAGGACATTATAAGCACTGAGTGCCTCACATGAAAGTCAACATAATGAACATAAAACAGAACTGATTCATAAAATTGTAGAATTGTAAAACTATAAATCATAAAATCAAGTAAGATTTTAAAAGCGTAAAGCGTGAATAGAAAGTTTAAGTGTAAAAAAAAAAAAAGTTTCAGACCTGTAGTAGGAAAGTCAGAGCTAGTTAAAGGCTAAAGTGAACAGATACGTTTTTAGCTTTCTTTTAAAAATATTTAGCAAGCTAGCTTCCCCTGTACCTATAGTTAGTGTGTGCCATAGCTTTGGGGCGTAATTGACAAAGGCTGCATCCTGTGGTTAATAGCCGAGCTGCAGAGTTTTAAATGAGCTGAACGCTTTCAGTGGTGTTTTTTGGGAGGCCAGTGAAAAGTGCATTACAGAGGTCAAGTCAGCCTGAAATGAAGGCACGTGTAGTTTATTTTCTGTTCATCCCACATACACCTTACTGCTGTAAAAACTCAACGGAGCACTAAATATGTATCAGTCCACAGCTGAAACAAATGCATGATTTACACCCTTTTGAGTAACAGTCACTGAAATCAATTCTAGCAAATGCCATTAGAAGTAAAACGAGTGGGAGGAGAGGCTTTTTTTTCATGGATTATCTATCTTATGTTCGTCTGTGAGGATGTAGTGACAGGAAATATAACAGTAACTTATTTTTTATAAAAATAACCAACAGTAGCTTCAACAGTAATAGATTCATATTTTTCACAGCCAGCACAACCAAAGGGCCAACCATAATAAGATAAATGAGTGCCTCTCCCCCCAGGTATTACAGCTACACTTTAGAGGAACCTACTCATTGTGCACTTCTGAAGAAGCTACCTCAATACATGTTTATATTAATTTTAAAAAACATATTTTCAGCATTGAAGAAAATGTGGAAAAACCTGTAAATCCTGGCAATGTCTGACTCAGCGTGTGAGTGGCAGATACAAACAGCCGAGTTCACCTCTCTTGGTTGTATATTTACAGCTATATCTGGAGGCACCTTGACATCGGCTACGTGCAGGGCATGTGTGATCTGCTGGCTCCACTTCTAGTCATTCTGGATGATGGTGAGTCAACACTGAATCGCTTCTCTCTTCTGACACTTGGTGTATTTTTACAGTTATTGATGGAACAACAGAGGACAGTTTGCCCACTCACTTTTCTCACTCCAGCTTCCTCTGTGTGTTTCCTCCTTTCAGAGGCCATGGCCTTCAGCTGCTTTACTGAGCTCATGAAGAGAATGAATCAAAACTTTCCACACGGAGGAGCTATGGATACTCACTTTGCCAACATGCGCTCTCTAATCCAGGTGACACAGCACCAGTAAAGTCTTTACACACACACTGAAGCATTCTAGTATCACTAAATCCATTCGTTACCAGCAAACACCCCCTTTTCCTCACTTTTCCTCCTCTGTCTCATTATTTATCTCCTGGATCTCCTCTGATCCCCTCTCTGCGTAGATCCTGGATTCTGAGCTGTTTGAGCTAATGCACCAGAACGGAGACTACACCCACTTCTACTTCTGCTACCGCTGGTTTCTCTTGGACTTCAAGCGAGGTAAAGTGACAGCATGGTGCGAAAGAGTTTGTGCCAATTAGAGGAGCAGGAGATTGGACTGGATAAGATGCCAAACCACTTGGCAGCTTGCTAACAACACATTTAGTCACTCAGGCTCAGAAAGGATTTGGAAGTCAGCTATATTTTTGGAAAACCGTTCCTGGGAGTTGTGAAATAATTGCCATGAACTGCAGCTGCATAGATAGGTTTTATAATTAATCAGGCTTTATACCGAAGATACAACAATGGACTTGTTTTCTCACCGGGGCTTCTCATTATATCCTTTCTCCCACCCGAACACCTGCTTCCGCTCTTATCTCTCTCCACTGATAACTCCACTTCCTGCGAGCTCGCCTCCCATCCCAGCCCTCAAATGTGGTTCGACTCCTGTTCTTTTATGTGATTTGTCTTCCAGAGCTGGTGTACGATGACGTGTTTGCTGTGTGGGAAACCATCTGGGCAGCCAAGTATGTCTCTTCCAGTCACTTTGTCCTCTTCATCGCCCTGGCGTTGGTGGAGATCTACAGGGACATTATCCTGGAGAACAACATGGACTTCACTGACATCATTAAATTCTTCAATGGTAAAGCATGCGGCTGTACAGCTGACGTTACTGACATACATATGTGTTAAACACCTGTTAAAGGTGCAATCCACTGGTATTACTTTTTATTATTATTATCTTTTTCAAGGGAGCCCTGGCCAAGATAGCAGCAAAACAATTCAGTACAGTGTTTCAACATGTACACAAACCTTAAAAGCACATAAAACAAAACACACAGTACAGTATCAATAAACTGATTCATATTCAGATTCTAATAAGTCAGACAGGAGGACACAGATCTAGCTTGGGAAGCAGTTACAAATTCCAGTTAAACCTCCAAACCTTCCAGTACAATTTAAAATGTCCTACATGAGATCAGCTGATGTAGCCGTAAATCTGTTGGCCACTGGTTCAGGGCTGCAGGGCCAGAGAACGTGAAGGCCCATTTGCCAACTTCAGTGCAAACCTTCGGGACGGACAGGAAGAGGGTGTCATTTGAGTGCAAAAAATAGTTACTAATTTTAGGTGAGAGATATCCAAAATTACAAATCCCTTTACTTGTCATGGGGAGAACTGTTCAGCCTGTCAAAACAATTGTATAATATGTGTGGCTTTGAAGGAGCTTTGTCAAGTCTGAGTGATTAACCCACACCATGTCATCAGGGTCATGTCGGCTTTGGCGTGGAGATAACAAATGTGTAACATAAACCATCCAGTGGAAACTTGTGGCAGGGAGTTGGAAAGATGTGAGCATTTTCCAGGCACAACACACAACTTATGCTGGAATCCACTGCAAATCGGAAGTTCATAACTCTAAGTCAGATTTCCCAGTCGTGATCTTAATGCCTCCCAGTGCATCTGCTCGGGAAAACATGGGAAGAAAATGGGAAGTTTATGAGATTCACAAGCATCTCTAGAGGATCCACATCAAGCACACAGCGCAATTTGCAAAGAGAAGCAGTGTATAAAATGTGTGTGTGAATGGGTGTGGAGCGTAATTGTGTGAACCACCACAGCCAATAGCATAGCATGAAGACGGCGGTACACATGCTCGCAGAGACTTCTATCAGTCACACATCAGCTGAATGCAAGTGGAAATGAAAATGGCAGTTATGACGTTACAGCATGTTTCACAACACAAACATGACATAAAACACTGCACAGAGGAAAAACTGATGGAAAGATAATTCTACTTATTTTTCACTCTGTGCGCCACCATGTTGCTGTGACGTCAGGTGTGTTTATCTTGACAAAGTCGGGCTTCCGCCTTGGAATATCAACTTAAATGACCATTTCATTGCAGTTTTCCGTGTCAGAGGTCTTTTTTTTTCTCCAATTTCAGAGTACAATGGACTGCAGGGAAAGACGCAATCAAGTTACATCATGGGGATTGTAGGCACCAGCATTGAAAGGGCTTGAGTCATACTCGGGACTAAATGTCAGAATACTGTGCAGCGTGTCGCCTTTTTCTGCACCTGTTTTCTCCTAAAATCTGTCTACTTTTCAATCCACTGTTTTGACAACGAGCATGTTTACATGCACATAATAGTCGTTTTTTTGCCCTTATTCCAATAAAAGACAGTGTTCCTACTAAGCGGTTTACATGGCTTATAAAAGTGAATTTTCCACTAATATTCCCGTTTACATGCAGCCATGCAAACTCCGCTTACTGGTGGCGAACTTGTTGGACTGTGTGAATGTAGCCTTCCTCTTTTCTTATTGATATCCAAGTCTTTCTTAATGTTAAAAAGTAGGTGTGTTTCTTCTTCCAAATAATGCTATTAAAACCCGAATAACATATCCAACTCCAATTCCAAATTCAGAATAGTGGAATATTAGTGTAAACATACCCTCCATTAAGAAATGTCAAATCAAACCTATGATGACTAGCTGTGACACGTCTGCTCAGATGTTCTTCAGACATTTAGGGAAATAAATTCAGCTATTTGTGTAGTTTGAAGAAGACAAAGTAATTTAGAAGAAAAATTAAATGTGCATGTTTCCTTGTCTTTCAGAAATGGCTGAGCACCACAAGATAACGCAGATTTTGACCCTGGCCAGAGATCTGGTGTGCAAGGTGCAGATGCTGATAGAGAACAAGTGATGGTGCTGTTTGTCTTCTTTTTCCTTCCAAGTAAAGTGTGACCGGCTGTAGCAGCACCAGAGTAAAACTCATCTGAGCATACACACATACACACACACACACACACACACACATGCACACACATATCACAAAGCCTTTACAATCACAGTTTGCTGCTATGAGCCTTACTGACTGTATCCACAATGTTGTTTGTGTTGTCAACAGGTGTATGAGAATATTATGCTTCGTATTTGTCAGTATGTTCAAGTGAAAACAAATATAACTGAAAATGCATTTCTCTAATTTCTAAATATTTTGTCAGAAATCCCTCAAGTGTCGATCTTAACCCGAGTGCACTTAATATTTTGAGATAAGGATGGTCTTAGTTGCACACTTCAAACCAAAACGCAGAGCTGAAATCCACCAGAGACTATATTTATGAGAAAAATACATTGTGATAATAGTTTATAATAATTATTTTAATAGTCAGAGTGTACAAGATTAAACTTGAACTATATCAGTAAGTTATCCCCCTTGTCCTACCCCTTAATGAAGGAAAGAGCGTCAGCAGATTGTGAATTTTCTTTAAATTCAACCCAAAATTAAGTTACTTTTCACTGATGACTGATCCAGAACACGGACTCATAGTCCAAAATGTAACTTAAACTCCACCTCTGTTTAACATTGAGAATAATTTAGCTTTTAGCACCATGTCAGTGATTTAGCATCCAACAGTGTTTCTAATGTTTTGATTGAACTGCCTCGTCTGCCAAATATCGTCTTTATTTGTTATGTGTAAATCGTACTGTACTGAGAGAAAAATGTGTTTAACTTATGAGGATTATATTATGTAATTCATAACCGAATATTTAAGTGACTTACGGATGTCTGGGCGCAGATTTATATAAAGCAACAAGCCTGATTTGATAGTCTCTTGAGTTATTTTTCATTATCCAGTGAACCACTGTATATTTTGTAAATTGTGCAGTTTACTCACCTTGATTTTGTCTCGTATCGTCCGGCGCCTGTTCGTTGAATTAAATGTTAATTTCAGCCTGAATATGATTATGAATTAGGAGGATGAGACAAGACAGTGAAAATATTTTCGTTGCAGTGACCAAATGAAAAGTTTTGTGGTGCCACATTATGAAGATTCTTTATTGTGAGAGTGACCTGAACGGAGGGGATGGAAATGAATGGTACAGATGATGTGATGAGAGAAACTGTTTGATGTTTTGGCAGATTCGGGGCTTGTGAGGACATACATGATAAAGTATTTGATTTTAACCCATAAATTAATACGTCATCAGTGTCATTCATTGCCTAAAACGTCACTCAGTTGGTCAAGTGTTGTTTCATGAATGTGGTAGGATGATTTGCTTTTAATATTGGTGTTTCTTTGTGAATGCTAACTGTCTGAAAACCTATTTTTTAATTTATTGTAACATTTATTTCGTATTTATTTATTTATTCATTCATTTTCTCGTTCAGATGCTGCTTCGTTTGTAAAGCTGATATTTTTCTTTTGTGGCCAGTTCTAAATGTTTATTGTAAAACAATCAAATTCTATACTAAGAGTTCATATATATATATAAATATATATATTAAATGGTATATGTTCTTATAATAAAACAATAAAAATGGAATCATCATTATTTTTCCAAAACATGTTGTAATGTGTGTGTTTTGACTGAAGTGAGCGAGGCAGGAATACAACATGAAGGCAGCGGGTTGATAAACATCAAGAGATGATCAGTGGTGGCGGTGTCATCCGTCGGTCCGCCTCTTTGGTCGAGATGTAAATATCTGATTGCTGTTAAATCCCCCAGGAGATGAATTCTGACTCTGGTGATCCTCCTGTTGCATCACTGCAACTTCTGGATGAACTGGCATGAAATTCTGGTAAGTTTTTTTCATATTTGTCATGGAGGATGAGAAATTACTCCATTTTCAATATATAATTAAATGTATAAATAAAGAGAGAAACAAATAACAGAATATGATGCTGAAATAAATACACAAATAAAGAAATGCATAATTTAAGTCATGCAGGATGTCTTACCTCATTAGCATACAGACAAATACAGAAATAAACATGTAGGTGGGGGAAAAAAATGTAAAAACAGACTAAATACATTTATTTATGTCCTGTTAATCACTTTTTTTTTTCGTTTTTATGTTTTAATTTCTGTATTTATTTCCTTTATTTATTTATATTTTAGTCAATTTGAAGTTTCCATAATGAACATGGTGCGGCTGTTGGCACACAAGGCTTCACAGGGCTAAACAGAGAGCTGAGCATGGTAATTATTACACCTGATAACCACCCGCATGTTAACATTACCATGCTGTGGTCAGCATTTGGCTCAGCTGCTGACGTGGCTGTAGTTTTAAAACTATGGCCGCCCGAACAGGGACTTGAACCCTGGACCCTCAGATTAAAAGTCTGATGCTCTACCGACTGAGCTATCCGGGCTCT
>JAPZEB010000022.1:26174931-26187000 GCA_029783705.1 Chaetodon striatus | reverse complement strand
GTGGTGAAACGGGAGATTGGCATCATGGATGTGCAGCTGTCAAATCTGCAGCAACTGTGTGATGCTATCATGTCAATATGGACCAAAATCTCATTCTTTTCTCTTTCTTTTCTCTCTCTATCTTTACTTATCGATTACTTTTTGGTCTTTTAAAGTGATTTGAAATTACACTAAAGTTATGTACTGTGCAGATGAGGGTGCAGCATGACGACCAGCAGGAGCGATGGGTCTTGCTGCAGAGAGCTGTGGGGCTGATAAACATGATAAGCATGCTGATGTTTATCAGAGCTGTGGGGCTGATAAACATCAGCATGCTGAGTTTATCATTGTAAATAAATTAGCATCCTGGGATTAGCATTTAGCTCACAGTGCCACTGGCATGGCTGTAACTCCTGACAAAAAGTTTGGATTTGAACCCTCGACCCTCAGGTTAAAAGTTTAATGCTCAATAATTTGTGACAATGTTGTCTGACTAATATTAGATCATTAATATTGATGTAAACAGGTAAAAGATGCAAAACTAAAACTCAGCAATAGATGTCCTGTAGTGAGCGAGCTGGCATCTCATAACAAAAATAATGACAACCCCGTAATTATCAAGTTTTAGCTTGCCAGCTTCATAGCTGATGAAATTAAATCTATGGCAGATCTATGCACTCATTTCATTTTGCTATCTCACTGGGCTAACAAGGTGAAAACAAAATGGAGAAGCTTGGCGCTGATTGGTTGCGAAAAGAGTGAGAATTTTGGAGAAGAGTGGTGGTGATTGGCTGTCAGTTTTGCAGCAAGATGGAAATGACTAAATGTGATTTGGTGACACTGCTTATTCTCAAAGCTGTGAAGACTTGAGTTCAACTCCGACGAAAGAAAACTTCTACGCCCGAACAGGGACTTGAACCCTGGACCCTCAGATTAAAAGTCTGATGCTCTACCGACTGAGCTATCCGGGCGCTCTGATATCGATGGCAGTCATAATCAGTCATAAAATCGATAAACACAATGTTGCTGCGTGTTTTTGGATGTATTTTATGAGCTACTTACGCTCAATTGTACGACATCTGCTATCACGTATTAAGACAGTACGCAGACGCTAACGGCAGCATTTGAAACAGGAAGTGCTGGTTTCACAATGATATCAGTGTATTTCTGGTGTATTTCCGGTATACTACACTGTTTCTTGTGGAGGTTTCGCTGAGGAGGGTTGAACATTGAAAAGAACAATATTCCTCCATATTAAAGAAGCCACTATAGTATTTTAATTAAGACTAATCAGTCTGCCTGTATGGGACAGGGGCAAATAAGCGAAGACGGAAGGAAGTGGACGTTAGTCATCTTGCTAACACATCCTACTTCCCCTTGGCTAGCTACGGCAAGTCGTTAGCAACATGTATGCTAGTTTACAGTCTATGGTTCATCCCCAGCGCCGACCTTCCTGTTGAGTTAGTAAATACTAAGACAATGTGACACTATTTTTATACACCTTGGATATAGCTGGCTACACAATTGTCCCGAAAATGTCGGTGTTTCGCCTCGCTGCTAAACGGACATGTGGCGTGAAAGTCAGTCGTCCTTCCTGTAACCTGTCAACAAACGATGGATACACGGTAACAAACGTGGAGAATTACCACAGAAGAAGACACAGCAGCCTGCAGGGCCACATGACAAATGTAAGGCGTCTGTTGAGCTATCAGCCTCATAACTCCAAGGTAAATTAAAGGTCAATAGTTGATATTTGAATTGCAGTTTGTTCAGTACAACATTGACTTGAGTGTCTCTTCTAATAGGTACCACAGGTTGCAACATGGGAGCCAGTACCAGAGGACCAGCTTCCCCCGGTAACATCCTCATGAGCCACAACACAGTAATTGTGACCGACTGCCTTGAAATTCATGTTAGATGTTGGATAGTTAGTTGAAAGCCTTGTCTCCAGCAATTATCAGGTGCCTCCACACATTGCTGGCTGTTATAATTCCCCCAATTAAAGATCACTTCCTAATGCTTTTTCAGTGTAATTCACGAGGGACATAATCCACAGTCCTCCTTGCCTACACAAATACATTCAGAGGTTTATCTGACGTAGTGTTGACATGATACTGAAATCTCTAACTTTGATACAGTACCTTGAAAAATGTCAGTATTCGATACTATTTTTGAAAAGTGAAAAAGTTGAGTGAAAAATTTACATCAAGGGCATACAATTAAAAATTTTCATCAACAGATAAATGTAACAAGGCTATAACATGACAATGCCCACTTTTCTTTTCCTGGTTAGTAGCGGAGAGCAGCTGAATGACTGTAGTAAACTTTAACAACAAGACAGTGAGAGGTGTATCAGTACTGTAGAAAATGAGAACTGAAGTTTCAGTTCTGCAAACTCACCACTAGATGTCACTATATCCTACACACTGTAGCTTTAAAGGCCTTCTCAAGTGACCGTAGAAGGAAACTTTCACACCTAAATGTCTAAGCATATGCCATTAATTTGACAGCCTACCCAAATCCCTGCTGATCTGGTGGACAAACTGGAGCGACTGGCCCTGGTTGATTTCCGCACCAAACAGGGACTGGCCTGTTTGGAGAAAGCTATACGATTTGCAGATCAGCTACATGTCGTCGACACATCAGGGGTTGAGCCTATGGATTCGGTTCTGGAGGACAGGTAAGGTACACACAGTTATGAAAAACATCTTATTTACATGTGGGCCTTTTCATCAGGGTTAGGACCAAACCGTAGAAATGAACCGTAGCTCAATTTAAACAATTTATCCATTGCACACTCAGGGCATTACACCTGAGGGACGATGCAGTGATGGAAGGGGACTGTGCTGAAGAACTGCTTCAGCTCTCCAAAAACACAGTTGAAGAATATTTTGTGGCACCACCAGGTAAGATGAAACATGAATGCATTTATTTTGAAACATAAGTGTTGATTTAATTATTGAGACAATAAATGAATAAACTTGGGCTGTGACTGTCTCTGCGTCACTCGCTGCTGGCGTACTACTTACACACGACAAACACTCACCTGTGGGGCTCCATATACACTCTTCCTTCGCATATTCATACTGCTGTCTCAATGTATTTTTCTCTCCTATAGTCAATTCATATTTATAATAGTGTCTTTCCTTGTACCTATACCTGCAGTTTATATTTTGGTAACTCCTGCTCATGTTCCTCCTGCTCACACTGTATATATGATAGTGTAGCTATTCACACCTCATACTGTTAATACTGTACAGAGGTGGGACCAAGTCATTGTTTTGCAAGTCACAAGTACGTCTCAAGTATTTGCACACAAGCCCCAAGTCCTAAACTTTGAGATTTGAGTCCTAAAAAAGTCAAATTGTGCTCTTCACTGAATGAAATACCATTTTCACAACCAAGACATTCTCACTCCGACCTCGTCACCTGTCGACGTTTGGTCATGAACTTTCCACGTCTGCATACGGCGTGCAAGGGACCCTGGGTGTGTTGGTTGTTGACGTTCTGGGACACAGTGTCGAGTTCTGCCTGTTACATGCATTATCTTCTTTCACAATACACTTCCGTTTTCACAAGAAATTTAACATTTACATTCAGTTTCTTTCAAAATAAAGGCACTACGTCGGTACAACACCACGAATTGATGCTTTTTTTTCCTTCAACAACAAACACTTGGTTAGGTTTAGGAGGAAAGAACAAGGTTTGGCTTTACAGTCTTGCAGGACACCAATACTGTGCTCTCGGGTGAAAGTCGGTGTTTGTTGGACCCACCTGCCCCACTCGGACTTTCACTGCCTTAACTTTCATCCTTGTCCTGTCGCGTGTCCTCCTGACGCCATCGGGTGCCATCAAACTATAACGGCAACCAGCCGCGAATCATGCTGACATTAACTGACATCTTTCTTCGTTGGTTTCTGACACCTTAAGTCACTGCCCAAGCACTTGATTTCGATGACTTCAGAGTGAGACCAGAGTAATAATATATCAAATTCACAAAAAAATCATAAATACTTTTTAAAATTTGTATTTGATCGTTAAACAGGTTTGTTGGAAGTTGTCGTATCTCTGTCTGTAATTTTCAAGTAATAAGTGTAGACTTGCTGGGAATGAATAGATGATTCAGCAAATGAAGGGAAATGAATTGATTCATGGCACACTCTCTACATAACGTACTCCTTAATCTTTGGTTTTGGGGAAGGGATCGAGTATTTTCAAGTCAAAAGGGTTAAGTTGACTTTGTTGGGCCTAAAGTCGTCAAATTTGTGACTCAAGTCTGACTTGAGTCTTCACCTTTGATACTGTGTATAAATTTTTTTTTTTTTTTTTTTTCATGTAACTATTTATTTTCTAGAAAAGCTAGAAAGCCTTTATTGTCATTGCATAGGATTACAGTGAAATTAGCTGTGACACTCAAGTGATGCATTACACCAAACAACATAACAACACAAGACAGGGACATTCAGTGAGTGGTGAGAATGCAATAAATAAATAAACACAAACGTATTTAAAGTGCAGTAAGTGTTTAGTGGATGGCAGAATGTTTGTAACTATGAGGATCCTTAACTTGTTTATTTTCTCACCACAGGAAATATTCCTCTACCAAAGCGGGAGCAGAGGGCCACCATGCTGAAACACTCAGAGCTGTGATATTCATTACTAATTTTACATTTGGGAAGTTGTTTTGTACAAAAACACTGATAGTCATGCATTTTCTTTCTCAGTTTCATTTGACACCTGCTGTGTGGTTACATCTGTCTTTAGTTTCAGTATCATGTCATGAAAACAGTGAGTGAGCAGTGTGTTGGCAGCCTGTGTTATCAGGACATGCAATGTCAGTACATTGTTTTTATTTATGATCTTTGTGTACTCTCTTCTCATTCTAGTGTTTGACTTGAATAAAAAAAACAATATTTAGTCTTCTCTCTTTCTGTTTTGTTTCTATAGAAAACTTTTTAAGTGGCTAAAAATGGAGTATGACGTATTTGACGGGCACATTTCATCAGATGAAATATTTTTGCTTTCCTAGTCACACCTAGACAGTCCTGATTTGACCTTACATAAGCTTTTCAGCCCATCTACAGTGGAAGTCCCCCTGTTTACCTTCAGTTTCCTGTAATTCATTCATACCAACAGCTGTTTCCAAACTGGATTAGTAGGTGATAAATCCATAAACCTGCCCTCAGGCAGTGTCAGTGATCAAAACATTGCAGCGCCCATCATCAGCAGAGTCATGTTTGGAGAATGGAAACCGAAAGTTATGAGGGCAGAGGAGGGAAAACGAATCTGAAGTGAAGGGGAGGGAGTTTAGCAGCTGAGGCTGAGCCTATATAAACAGGGGTGAGATCAGAGCTCAGTCAGCTGCTGCTGAACATCGTTTGTTTTCCTGTCACCGCCTGAAGACTTCAAGTTTGCGGAGGAATTGATAAAAGTGAACACAAGGTGAGACGCTCTCTGTATCTGGATTGGAAAGAGTTTATCTCCAGTGGAGAAGTTATTGATCATAAATTAAATCATCTTTCAGACGTCTTTCATCATGGATATTACCATCGTTATGCTGAACGGGACTTCCCACACACTGAGGGTGCACCCAGAGGACACAGTGGGCTCTCTGAAACAACGCATCCGGGACAAACTTGGAGTCCCCTGTGAGGCGCAGAAGCTGATGTTTGTGAATGGCCAGAATACTGAACTAAGCAACGACACAATGCCCATCTGCTCCTACGGTTTGCATCCCGATGCCAGGGTGTCCCTGCTGGTGATCGAGCCGCCCACCATCCAGGTGTTCGTCAGAAACGAGAAGGGGAAGCTCAACACCTATGATATCAAACGTGACGAGACTGTGGAGAAGTTCAAGATCAAGGTCCAGAGCAGAGAGGGGGTCCCGGTGAGCCAGCAGAGGCTCATTCATCAGGGCAGAGAGATGGCGGGGGGCAAACTGTCGGACTACAGCGTCACTGCCAACAGCACCATCGACCTGAATCTGCGTCTGAGAGGAGGCTGAGGACTGGCTATGAAATCTGAGGGTTCATACTCTGAACATTCCTTGTTGATTTTCTGTAGCCTGCATTCCTTTATTTAATGTCAATGAAGATCAAATCCATGTCTTATTTATTTGTGTTTTCATTTGGGAAAAAAAAAAAAATCAATGCATCCCTCCTTTGTGTCATCACGACCTGTCTTAAAAACTTGTTTACACTTAATTTGTTATTTTAATTTTGCAATACAAATATGTTATACCCACGACAAAGTATGTTGTAATTTAGTTTTGAAAAATACACATGGTCATTGGGCTATGTTCACTGGACACTGGTGTAAAAAAAAATAAAATTCAAAATGTATTTCAAGTCACATTTCCTGTGTTGTATTATTTCCTCAGCTCAGGTGGGGGTACTGTCATTATGTTAGTTAAGGCTTGGTGACCGACAGCTTTGAAGTTAATCTTAGATTCTGGATATTTAGTGGAAAGCCTTGTCTCCAACAATGAACAGGTGCCTACATACACTGAAACAGGTTTTGCTTGCTGTTACAAACCCCCCTGTTCATACTGGTCATTGAAGATCACTTCCCAATGCCTTTTGAGTGTAACTGATGAGGGACAAAACTCACGGTCCTCCTTGCCTACACAAATAACATTTATCTGCAATAGCGTTTTCGTGATACTAAAATTTCTAACTTTGATACAGTACCTTGATAAATGTCGATATTCAATATGATTTTTGGCACCACAGTGAAAAAGTTACATCAAGGGCATACGATTGAAAATGTTGATCAAAAGATAAATGTAACAGGGCTATAACATGACAATGCCCACTTTTCTTTTCCTGGTTATTAGCAGAGCACAGCTGAATGACTGCAGTAAACACTGACAATAAGAGAGAGCAAGAAAGCAAAGCTGGCACTGGTGTGTTGACACTGCAGAAAATGAAACCTTTTCATATATTCAGAGTTTACATGTTGATAAATCAATATTTTTGACACGAATCTGTAATGTGAGGTTTCAACAGTCTTAGTTGGAAACTCCTATTTATAGTTCAGGGAATATGGATCCAAACACACTGTAACTTTGGCAGATAATTTTAATAATTATTATTATTTTTTAATTTTACATACTTCATTAATACCCAAGGGGAAATTACATTTTTTCCACTCTGTTGTCATATACATATACACACAGGCCTGACATGCACAAACAGGACCTATACATGCATTAAATGGAGAGATGTCAGAGCGAGGTATCCACTCGCTTTATCTAACTCAGGTTGTAACTTCATTTTTTAAAAGTCTTTATTAGTTTTGTTTCGAGGGACATCAAGATTACATCACACAATAATGTCAACAAAATCAAACAGCAAAGATTGCCAAAGATCAAAGGTCAAATTATGGGACATGAGTCATGACAGCGTTTGCTGATCAGAAGTTTTAAATGGATGTAATGACTTTACTCAGTGGTTACTGACAGTCAAAGGTCCAGTGTGTAGGAGTTAGGGTCATCTATTGGCTCTAATGTTGAAATGGTGTATAATATTCATTAATATGTTTTCAGTTCAAGATCACCATAAAATAAGAATTGTTTTGTTTTTGTTACCTCAGGAGAAGCTATTTAGCGGGTCCTCTCCAAGCCCTCAGGAGCTGCGCCAGGCTTTGAAGTCATTTTACATAGGGGCTAAACATGGAGTCACATCTCCAGGGTCCGTCACATGATGCCATGGGCTCATAAAGACTTGTTCCTACAGACTTACATTGTGAAAGAGACATGTGTAAATCACTGGATAGACTTCATTTAACATCACAGCCCCCAGGAAATGATTTGTTTCACCACCAGGTTTTGATCCATTTGGCCCGATAACATGTAGAAAACTCTAGAAGAGCCGCAGGATTAAATCATTTTTATCCCCATTCAAGTTAATGGAGGGCTGAACCAGAAGTTGGCCGCTCGGCCAGCAGAAGTTAACCATTCAGCTGTGCTCAGTGGCCGCAATTGCACTTGGTTTATGGGCTCAACAGTGTAGAATTTCATACTGTGGAAAATGAGCTTTTTTGGCTTCATGCACCACTGAGCAACCTTCAAAGAAATGAACAGGGGTCTGCCTCCAATGCTGTATCCAGTTGTCTTTATACATCCATGGTCCTCTCCCATGAAGTCCTCCATGGTGCTCTACAGAAGCCCAGAACAGACAAACCAAACACTGGACTCTAGATAGTTTTCACGTTGGCCACCACAGTTTTCCTACACACTTGGCACACAGGAGAAGTTTCAGTTCTGCAATCTCACCACTAGATGTCACTATATCCTACACACTTTAAAGCTTTAAAGGCCTTCTCAAGTGATGGTGGAAGGAAACTTTCACACCTACATGTCTAAGTATACTCCATTAATAATAAAATAATAATAATAATGAATCTTAACTTGTTTATTTTCTCACCAAAGGAAATATTCCTCTACCAAAGCAGGAGCGGAGGGCCACCATGCTGAAACACTCAGAGTTGTGATATTCATTACTAATTTTTCATTTGGGAAATTGTTTTGTACAAAAACTGTTGGTCATGCATTTTCTTTCTCAGTTTCATTTGATACCTGAGTATGACGTGTTTGTAATCTTTCTTCGTTGGTTTCTGACACATTAAGTCACTGCCCAAGCACTTGATTTCAACAACTTCAGAGTGAGACCAGAGTAATAATATATCAAATTCACAAAAAAATCATAAATACTTTTTAAAATTTGTATTTGATCGTTAAACAGGTTTGTTGGAAGTTGTCGTATCTCTGTCTGTAATTTTCAAGTAATAAGTGTAGACTTGCTGGGAATGAATAGATGATTCAGCAAATGAAGGGAAATGAATTGATTCATGGCACACTCTCTACATAACGTACTCCTTAATCTTTGGTTTTGGGGAAGGGATCGAGTATTTTCAAGTCAAAAGGGTTAAGTTGACTTTGTTGGGCCTAAAGTCGTCAAATTTGTGACTCAAGTCTGACTTGAGTCTTCACCTTTGATACTGTGTATAAATTTTTTTTTTTTTTTTTTTTCATGTAACTATTTATTTTCTAGAAAAGCTAGAAAGCCTTTATTGTCATTGCATAGGATTACAGTGAAATTAGCTGTGACACTCAAGTGATGCATTACACCAAACAACATAACAACACAAGACAGGGACATTCAGTGAGTGGTGAGAATGCAATAAATAAATAAACACAAACGTATTTAAAGTGCAGTAAGTGTTTAGTGGATGGCAGAATGTTTGTAACTATGAGGATCCTTAACTTGTTTATTTTCTCACCACAGGAAATATTCCTCTACCAAAGCGGGAGCAGAGGGCCACCATGCTGAAACACTCAGAGCTGTGATATTCATTACTAATTTTACATTTGGGAAGTTGTTTTGTACAAAAACACTGATAGTCATGCATTTTCTTTCTCAGTTTCATTTGACACCTGCTGTGTGGTTACATCTGTCTTTAGTTTCAGTATCATGTCATGAAAACAGTGAGTGAGCAGTGTGTTGGCAGCCTGTGTTATCAGGACATGCAATGTCAGTACATTGTTTTTATTTATGATCTTTGTGTACTCTCTTCTCATTCTAGTGTTTGACTTGAATAAAAAAAACAATATTTAGTCTTCTCTCTTTCTGTTTTGTTTCTATAGAAAACTTTTTAAGTGGCTAAAAATGGAGTATGACGTATTTGACGGGCACATTTCATCAGATGAAATATTTTTGCTTTCCTAGTCACACCTAGACAGTCCTGATTTGACCTTACATAAGCTTTTCAGCCCATCTACAGTGGAAGTCCCCCTGTTTACCTTCAGTTTCCTGTAATTCATTCATACCAACAGCTGTTTCCAAACTGGATTAGTAGGTGATAAATCCATAAACCTGCCCTCAGGCAGTGTCAGTGATCAAAACATTGCAGCGCCCATCATCAGCAGAGTCATGTTTGGAGAATGGAAACCGAAAGTTATGAGGGCAGAGGAGGGAAAACGAATCTGAAGTGAAGGGGAGGGAGTTTAGCAGCTGAGGCTGAGCCTATATAAACAGGGGTGAGATCAGAGCTCAGTCAGCTGCTGCTGAACATCGTTTGTTTTCCTGTCACCGCCTGAAGACTTCAAGTTTGCGGAGGAATTGATAAAAGTGAACACAAGGTGAGACGCTCTCTGTATCTGGATTGGAAAGAGTTTATCTCCAGTGGAGAAGTTATTGATCATAAATTAAATCATCTTTCAGACGTCTTTCATCATGGATATTACCATCGTTATGCTGAACGGGACTTCCCACACACTGAGGGTGCACCCAGAGGACACAGTGGGCTCTCTGAAACAACGCATCCGGGACAAACTTGGAGTCCCCTGTGAGGCGCAGAAGCTGATGTTTGTGAATGGCCAGAATACTGAACTAAGCAACGACACAATGCCCATCTGCTCCTACGGTTTGCATCCCGATGCCAGGGTGTCCCTGCTGGTGATCGAGCCGCCCACCATCCAGGTGTTCGTCAGAAACGAGAAGGGGAAGCTCAACACCTATGATATCAAACGTGACGAGACTGTGGAGAAGTTCAAGATCAAGGTCCAGAGCAGAGAGGGGGTCCCGGTGAGCCAGCAGAGGCTCATTCATCAGGGCAGAGAGATGGCGGGGGGCAAACTGTCGGACTACAGCGTCACTGCCAACAGCACCATCGACCTGAATCTGCGTCTGAGAGGAGGCTGAGGACTGGCTATGAAATCTGAGGGTTCATACTCTGAACATTCCGGCTGATTATATAGTATTATTAATTGATTTTCTGTAGTCTACATTCCTTAATTTAATGTGAATGAAGATCATAACTTGATGTCTTATTTATTTGTTTTCATTTGGGGAAAAAAAATCAATGCATTCCTCCTTTGTGTCATCATGACATGTCTTAAAAACTTAATTTTGTAATACAAAAATGTCATACCCATGTTGTAATTTAATCTGAAACATACACTTTGTGATTGGGCTATGTTAACTGAACACTGTTTTTTAAAAAAAAAATAAAATTCAAAATGTATTGCAAGTCACATTTCCTGTACGGTGTCATTTCCTCAGCTCGGGTGGGGGTGGAGCTGCACCCTGGGCATATCACACCACAAAAATCAAGCCAACCACGAAGACACACTTCAACATTGATTTAAAATTTATATTATTCCAATATTTAAAACACACAGTCTCAGTCATGTAATTCAAGGTTTACTATTACATCTTATATTTTGGCAGTGCTCTGTAAAAAATTCATTCATTATAAACTACATTTATTATGTTATGTAATTACAAACAGTCATGTATATCAAATACAGCAGCATGTTATAATGGCTTCAACTCACTGTAGAGGTTTGTTATGAGTTAATCAGAGCAGCAACTGTATGTGAGCATTATTGTCCAGATTAGAAACAGGGTAACAGTAGTGCAGTAACCAGCAGGATGCTAAAGCTGCTGTGAAGAAGCAGTTTCCTCCGGATTCGTTTCTCAGTGAGGAAATCTAGGGGAGCTTCATTTCCTCACAGATGCAAGGTAGGCGTACCAAAATAAGGCCACCATGTTGGCAAACAGCACTCGGAACTGAAAGCCAAAACAGACACAGATAATCATTTAACTATTACAAGTAGTGTTGGTATGTGACTCATCATTGGCTGAATGACAGGATGCCGGCAGATACAAACCTGTACAGGCACAAAGTTGATATTGATGAACTGGAAGGGCGTCCACACTTTCCAGTTCATCTTTAAAGCAGTCCAGTAACTTTCTTTCATCTTCTTTTCAAAATGTTTCCACCCTTTAGCCTGAAATTAGATTGGGATGATTATATATTTGCATTTATTCATCCTCTGTCTACATGAAAAACTTCAGGCATGTGTTCAATATTGCAGACAATACATGAAGACAGTGGACTAAATACTACAGTAAAAATCCAGGATAGTGGAGCGTCAGTGGCTTGGTGGACAGAGCAGGCACCCCATGTTCGAGGGGTGTCGTCGCAACGGCCCGGGTTCGAGTAGCCCATGGCCCTTTGCTGCACGTCATTCGCTCGCTCTATCCCCCTTTCACACTTACCTGTCCTGTCAATTAAAGGCAAAAT
>JAPZEB010000022.1:26120798-26140909 GCA_029783705.1 Chaetodon striatus | reverse complement strand
CCATAGACAAAAGCACATAACAAGGCACATGGGCAGAAACAACAAGACATAAGCACTATTAATAAAACAATGACCTACCCATATAACCTATAACAAAAATACAACATAAAACACAACATAGACCAAAGCACATAGCCACAGACAAGAGACAAGAGCACAAAACAAAGCACATAAGCAAGGACAAGAGCACACAAGCACGATCAGCAAGACAGTGACATCACCATAAAACCAAAGCACATTAAGGAAAAGGTGTTGTTTTTTTTTGTAAAATAAGAGGTTAAGTTTTCAACATATCTGCTTCATATTAAATGTACAAATGTAACATATGTAGTTTACAGAAATATAGAATGCCAACATTTATTCTGGCGATTAGGTGGGCACAATGCATGTTAGTACTTAGCTGCAAGTTATCGCTGACTGTGCACTTCTTTTTACTCTGTACTGTGGGGTCAGGGTTAGGGTTAGGGTTTTAGCTAATATGTTATACGTATAGACAACAGAACAAAATGGTAGCCACAATATAT
Source organism: Chaetodon striatus (assembly GCA_029783705.1). Classification (NCBI taxonomy): domain Eukaryota; kingdom Metazoa; phylum Chordata; class Actinopteri; order Chaetodontiformes; family Chaetodontidae; genus Chaetodon; species Chaetodon striatus. The sequence goes on along the minus strand of JAPZEB010000022.1, from coordinate 26,140,385 downwards.
AGTAAATGGTTAACAGTTTTAGACAGACAAACTAACTAAACTGAGACCATAAGTTGAACTTTTAAGATAAGATTAAACTTTATTGACCCCAGACGGGAAAGTAGAGCCTGTAATCAAAACAAAATGACTATCAGGTGAGTCCAACAAGTTTTTAGTGTGTGATAAATTATGTTGCAAAACATGTACTGCGCCTATTATGTAACAGAGTTCTAGAAAAAGAGAACACTGATGCAACATGGGAAGTCACCAGAGATATAAGGTCATCATCACTCACCAATCCATCAGCCAAGGTAAGTACGTTTTACCTTCCACCATGAGAGCAGTGTTGAACCACCCGTAACTGGACATAGGAGAAGACACAGATGTATTAGAGTGTGAGAGCTGGTGACACAGAATAATTCATCCAGTCCTAAATATTTGTATCTTTCATTGGGAAGCCGACAATATATTGTTTAGTAATATAAACAGAATTACATGCAGAGGGACTGAGTTTTCACATACCAAACATTTGAAGGTCCAGTGTGTAGGATATAGGGACATTTATTGGCAGAATGGGATATAATCCACCCATCCATTTTCTAATCGCTTATCGTCTTGAGGGTCACGAGGGGAGGTGGGGGGGGGGTTGGGCTGGAGCCAATCCCAGCTGACATTGGGCGAGAGGCAGGGTACACCCTGGACAGGTCGCCAGACTATGGCAGGGCTGACATGTAGAGACACTGTTAGATGCCACTTAATCCTACACACTGGACCCCTTTAAGTTGCCTGGAGGAAACATGGGGAAGGATGAGAATGATGCTTTTTAGCAGGATAAAAATGAGTGTAAGTGTTTGATATCTAAAATGTTGTAGATGTGTGTAGGATTTTATGATTTATATTTTTCTTTCAGCTTTGAAGAAGACTGTTTAACATACAGCAGTGTCTAGTAATCCCATGTGGGAGAGGGGCCAAATGTTTGGTACCCCATAGAAATAGAAAACTACCTAACTATCTCCAACTCTTTGAGGCTCTCATTTTTGTTCCTTCAGTGTTTTGCATTCATAACAGTTTCAGCAAGCAACCTACTTGTATCCGGGGAACATCCGCAGTTCTTGCTCTGTGAGCTGTCTGAAGCCCAGGACGATATCTTTAAATGAGGGATCCTACAATCAAAAAACAAGCCAAGACACATAGTATGCTGTCACAAGACTCCCAATTAACCCCTGAGTCTGAGTTAAACCCTTGGTGAGGCCTCTCTGTAATTGTTTTCCAACTACAGCAGGCATCCATCTTTGTGCAGCTGAACAAAGCTCTACTCTCAGTCAGGCTGAATGATAATGACTTTTTATTGTAGATGTTGCACTGGTATGTGGCACATTCATGAGTTATATAAGGTTAAATTTTAACTATGTTTATTATTGTGCAGTGCCTCTGTTCTTGTTGATATGAACCCTCTGAAACAAGGTCGAATCTTATCTCTGTGGCCAGACTGATTGCGCGTTCTCCAAAAACAAAAGCCTACTCACTGGAGCTGGTTTGGTGCAGAGGTTGTAGCCAGACTGGAGGAATATACCCATCGGTACAGAATCTGGTGAACTAAGGAAGCTCAGCAAGTAGTCAAATGTCTCTTTATTCCATTTTCTAAATGCAAAGACAAATACAGCATGAAAACTGTGTCCACATTTTTGCAGGTAAAGAGGAGAATCAAAAGAGGGTTAATGCACTTACGTCTCCCGGACATTGCCGTTATCATAGAGATATGGTTGCCAAAAGCCAGCAGCTCCATCACTAGTGGTCAGTGGAGTGAAACGGTCTGCGTACACCTCAATGGTCAGTGGGCTGACGATGGAGTGATACTGCTGGTAGATGCTCTGAGCTGTTGACAGGCCAATGACTCCAGCTCCAATTACTGCCACCCGCATGTCTGCTTTAACATGAGACATTTACATCTGAGACTAACTGTTCTCAATGTATACAGGATTTCTCATACACTATAGGATATGACTGGTTAAAATATAAGAAAATGATTATTCTTTTACTTTTTTACATGTGATTGAACGGTGCATTACTGATAGCAGTAGAGGCAGTAGTAGTATCATTATTGATCTACTCAAAAGAAAAGGTGTACAAAGCCATGATAACATAAATGCATTACCCACTCTCCCTGCTGGACAGGGCCAGCTGCGTCCTGCACTACTTCAGAGTAAAACATTTACATAGCTAATAATAGAAGAGTAGTTTATGTTACATAACAAGGCGATCGACATGCTGGCACCTGTATGATTAAAAAGTGCACCTTAGTTCAGCAAAGCAGCATTTAGGAGCAAATAGCTGACGTGGAAAACTCCGCTTTAATATGTAAATACTGGATAATATAGATCGGGTGCAAATTTTGCGCAGATGATCCACTCACAACTGACTCTGTATAGTTTCCAAAAAGTTCCGCTTTACCTTCAGGCTGGTATTCGTCCACTACTGCACAACTTGTTAAGGTCTGTCTCAACTCCCACAACCTCAGCTCACCCTTTGGAGCAGTTGTCACATGGGCTGCGTGAGGCGGAGACAGCAGCTGCTACACAAGACGCAATGTTTAATCATGTTTCCAAGCTCAGCCACAATGTATCAGCGCCTCCTCCTTTACGCTGCGTGCTGCTTGACATGCAAAGTGTTTTCTGTGAGTTTCCATGTGAATGTAAGTGGGCCTACTTGTAATAATGAAGAAAGTCCTGGGTGGACTGTATAAATTATAAGAATTATTATATTTTTCAAAACATTTTAAGAAGGACATCAGGACATTTCCCACATGCATGAATTTCCAAGGATATTACACTGCTACTACTTGGTAAAAAATAATGTAATTCTGCAATTATTGTAACATTCAACAAGAACTACTACTTTTATTATTATTATTATTATTATTATTATTATCATTAGTGGTGGTAGTAGTAGTAGTGGTAGTAGAAGTAGACCTCTGCGCAGACCTGGAAACCCCGTTATTTACAATGAACTGCAGCCTGCATGTGAGGATCTTCATGTTTGTTTGATCCAAAAAACTGGCAACAATGACTACTGAGTAAACATCAATGGTCAAAATACATAACATGACCCAGGGCCGGCCCTGGACATCTGGGGGCCCTAAGCAGGATAAGTTTCGGGGGCCCTACTTTGCCATACATAGACAGTTAAGGATACACAAAACCAGATACTGTATGCAATTATAAACCTTATGCATTACATTTTTACCTCTATCAACATGATGGGCCATAGTTACAACTGATCTGAGGAGCAAAATCAGTTTGAACAGATTTAGTAACAATTTAATTTTCCAAGAAAGACATCCATAGTTTGGTAGCAAACATGAAACTTACCAAATGTAACACTGGAACCAACCCCAGGGGCTGAAGAAGAGTCAGCTTCAGTGTGGGATGATGATGATGGACCTGGTAGGAAGAAAAACATTAACATTTATTTTTAAATTTCATATTGTAAAAATGTGAAACGTTTCACGTCATAACGTGAAACTATACTGTTATAACGTTAAACTTTTCATGTTCTTACAATATAAGTTATCACGTTTTAACATGAAACTATTTTGTTATATGTTCATGTCTGTGACCCTGTGGTGAATAAGGTGTATTGCAGCCTAATACACTACATTTGACAAGTGTTGTTTGAGTGTTAGTCTTAAAATTAAAAGTATAACACTCTATATAGCTAAATTACGGAAGCGTATTGCTGCCACATCAGGAAAAAAAATAGTGGATCAGTATTACGTTATAATGTGAAAAGTGTAATGTTCTGACAAGACGTTTTTCACATTATAACAATATAATTTCACGTTATAACGTCATAATTCATATTGTAAGAACATGAAAAGTTTCACATTATAACGTGAAACTTTTTACATTTTTACAATATGAAATTAAAAGTCAATGTTTTTCTTCCTACCAGGTCCATCATCATTATCCCACACTGAAGCTGACTCATCTTCAGCCCCTGGGGTTGGTTCCAGTCAGTCATCATTGCAGCTGCTGCAACAACAGCAATCGTTCATCACAAAGAGCCAGATTCCTTCCCAGAACTTTTGCAAGTACTGCATGCTCGGCCGTCCTGGTAGAGGATCCCTCAGAGACTTGGCCCACCTGAAGGTTTCTTCCTTTTTTCCCTGATGAGGGTTTTTCGGGAGTTTTTCCTGACATGCTTTGAGGGTCAAAGGTTGATGATGCAGTTTACTTTAAAGACGATGAGCTCATCTGTTTTTATTTTGAGCTTTACCTTAAATCTCTGTAAAAGATTTTAATAAATTTATTGTACTAAATATTCTTACACTGTGTGTCTAATATATCCTAAAGGGATCCATCCAACAAAGTTATGGTATTAATAGCATGAATAATGATGGTAGTAGTTGTGTTAGAGCAGTTGACCCTGAAAATTTTTACATTTGTATGAATTTGTAAAATTTATTTATGGTTTAAAGATCCATGATTTGAGTGCAGGAATTTCCCACAGGAAATTAGCTGATAAGAGTGGTCCAAATATAAAAAGATTAACTGACATGTCTGTGAAAGTGCTGCTGCGTGATGTGGCCTTTGAGTTGCAAGCAGGATTACGGGGACACAGTCATAAAGGACTTAGGCATTTTCACAGTTTTGAGGTTTTGTCTCTGTCTGACACATACAGGACTGAAGACATTTTACAAACAAAATTAGATAACCTGCTGTACTGATCACATTTATGACACAACACACACAAGTTTCACATACTGTGTTCATCAGAGTGTCCTCTCTCACACAGTATTATATAAAAGCAAAACAAGGTATGATTTTGACTGGAAAGGTTAATATGGAAGGTGAGCCTCAGCCCTATCTCTGTGAAGTTACCTGTCTATATTTTTCATGGGTACTATTCATCTTTTCAATGATATTTATAATATTTTGTCCCATTCCCACTCTTTTAACTATTCCTATTACATGACCTTATCATTAAACATTAAAACCAGCATTGCAGTGTAGTGTCAGCCTTTCAAAAACCTTGAGATTTTCCACAGCATTGGTCTCATTCAACTGTCCAATGACATTCATACACATTAAAGCCATCACTGCAGTGTGGTGTCAGCTTTTCTATGACCTTGAAATATTCATTAGTATGGGTAATATTCAACTTGTCAAGAATATTCATAGTAATTAAGCTCATTCCCAGCTTCCCATCTATTCCTGTTAATTCACCTTCTTCTTACACATTAAAGCCAGCATTGCAGTGTAGTGTAAGCTACTCAGCTGTCGCATTCACACCCGCAATTTCTTCAGAAATTGCATTCTCTAGTTATTGTTGTTTTTTTAAGTGATTATTGTTTTATTACTATATAATTACATGGGCCATGAGGATGGACGGCGCCTTGAAGGCAGCACTTCCTGCACAGACAGCCCTGCCTGCCTGCCTGCAGGATAATACGGCTCCTCTCCCTCCATCCATCCGTCCATCCATCAGTTGTATGTATCGTTAGCTCAGCAGCTAGCAGCTCACCAGGCCCAGCGGCCGGCCGGTGCATCCACAGCTTCCAGCCATGGCGTTGGTTACACTGCAGCGGTCCCCGACCCCGAGCGCCGCATCCTCCGCCAGCACAGCAACCACGACCGCGGGGGAGGTCAGTTTGATCCCGGGTGAACAAAAGCGATGCTCCGGTGCGGTGAGGTGGTGGTGGGAAGGCAGAGGATGCGGGAGATGTTGCCGGAGAAAGGCCCGCTGATTGAAGCTAAATTAGCACCGTTAGTTAACGTGTTATGCTAGCTAGGTTTTAAGCTAACGGTAGCTAGCAAACGGCTTCATTATTGATAACCAGGTAGCCGGTGTGTTCGCCAATACGGCTCTTAGAAATGTCGTTTTTAAATTCAGTTAAATTACAAAAATAATCCCCACACCTGTTAAATTTCTCGTTAATTTTAAAGAGCTGGCTGAGTTTGACAAGTGCCTTATGAATGATATAAGCCGTGGCTAACGTTAGCTGGTTATGATGTGACTGGCTGACATTGAACATAACGTATTTTTCTTTAACATTAATGCAGCTATATAACACAGCTTGTCTGGCATACCTTCAGCACCACGATAGCAGGGCACTCAGCGCTGCTACTGTCCATATAGTGCTTAATTTCTCATCAATTTCCTAATAATAAATCTCAGATTTTAATGTTTTAGTGAAGTGGCTCGTCTGAGATATATTCTCTTTAGCAGACAACAAATAAGAGATAGTCATTCAGCTACATATAATATTTCTAAGCCAGTTTCCACTGTGCTGTCCTCTTTGTACCTCCAGTAAGAATAGGGAAGTATGTGATTTCCAGTGTGGTAAGCAGACATATGGGAAAAAAGACTAAACTTTAAGGTTGGCTTTGCTCCTCTCTTGTAATAGAGAGTCACAGCTTTAAATGTTAGTTTTCTGGGCACTCAAAGCAAGAAAAAGAGACTGTCCTTGCCTCAAAACTAAAATAATTCAAAGATAACTTCCTTTGCTACTTTCATGTACAAATATTTCCCTGGTCCTCACTGCCAGATGAGGGCGCCGTCCTCCAGCTGTAAACAGGAAAGCTCACCTTGTTCTGCTCTGCATGACCAAACCAGAAGAAACAGACATGACATCTATAGCTGGGGTTATTTACAGCCATCAGTCTTTAAAGTAGAGGTGACAGCTTTGTTTTTTTAAAGCATGTTCAAAACTGTGCAAAAATCATACATAGTTGTTACTTATTGCAAACAGATTGCTCCTCATTAAGGAGTCAGTGGTGTTGGTCTGACTGGGTTTCGTCCCTGCACCTCGGTGTCTTGCTGGAGCGGTTGACTGGTGTAGTCCAGCAGCAGTGGTGAGGTGTGACAGATAAAGCTGGCAGGAAGCTGCTGCAGCTATGATGTCATCTACTCGTGAGGGGTGGGTGGGGTGGTGGAGTACTACTGAAGGAGAGTGAGGTAAACAGATTTAATAGACGCTGGCAGTTAATGCGTGAGATTATTTCACCTAATGCAGAATAATGGAAAGTTAGTCATGCAGTGTTACGCGCTTCTCTTGCAGAATGATTTTCTTACATCGGATGGTACTCATTTTTCTGCGTGCCATAGCATTTCTCTTTTTCCTCCTGCTGAGTATATTTGACTTGCTGCAGCCGTGCTTCTGTGGCTATAGACTTTCCCTGATGATGGCAAGTGTCAGTTAACTGCTCCTAAATGAGTCTACTTCTGGTAAAAGTCACTCGTGAATTTTAGCACATAAACTGTGCCATTTTGTGGTTTTGAGTATATATTATTTATCATGCAAAAAAATCCAACACTTTTTAATATAACATGTATATAGATTTTCTTTAAATTGATCAAAGGGGACTTGACAAGTCATAGAAAATCCTAATCATGATTAATCAGGCACGGTTTAGGGTCTCTAAAGTCTGTATCTGCTATATTTTTTGTGTTAAACCACCAGACAGTGCAAACCTCTTAATATGCCCCTGCATTCTCCATCCTTCTTCATCTTCCCTAACTCTTATTCTGGCAGTATGCCCTAAATTATATTTAATGCAGTGTGTTTTCTTCAGGCCAAAAAGCAGGTTTGTGACCAACCTGAAGCGATGCCTTTGACTTGGAGTGCTGCAGCGTGTGCTGGCTGGTCAGCTTAACTTGTCAGCTTTGCTCATCAGCCTCCATTATACCCTTGCCATGTAATTGCCTGTCATGTAATTTGTTGCGGACTGTGATGTTCTCTATGCAGTCATACCTACTGGTTTTAGTATGCTCACACTTCTCATGTTGAGGAGCTTTCAAGTCATGTCTGATCCCTTTGCGTCTTGCAAGCCCCTCCAGGTGGTGTGGATGCTATTAAATGCATAGAACACACACCTGCATCTGCAGTGACTTCACTGGTATTTGCTCGCAGCACCAAATTTGACAGCTGTGTGAGAACAGAAGACAGGATTGACTTTGAGTGGAGTGTACTGCCAGATTTAGTTTCTCTGCTCCCTTTGATGCTGAAGTCAAACTTAACACCTTTGTGTCTAAAATCCTGTGTAATAAAAGATTAGTGAGCCCATTTTCACTACAAAGAGCAGTTTACTTCTCTGAGGATGGAGAGTAGGTGAACACGTGAGGTATTATATCGCTATTGTAATAAATTTAATCACAACAGTCAGTATCTGCCATTTAAAGTATACCAACATTGACATTTAGTCATCCCATTCATGCGTAAGCTTGTGAATTTCATTTATTGAAGCTTATGATTGGTAAAATATGGACAAGCCTGTAGCTTCTGTTTAAGCATCAGGCTTTGAGTGTTTGTTATTAATGCCAAAATGACTTCGATGTGATATTAATTTTTCCCTTATCTGTATTGCAGGATTTTGGGAGTGAAGATGAACGGCGAATAAATCAGAGGTAAGTTTACTCTAAAGTTTAGTTTTGCCCGTCTGTTGCATGGTACGTGGCAAAGCAGACCAAATTTTATACGCAGGTGTTGTTGACTGATTGGCTGCATCTGCCTTTGAGTCATTTGGTGAAATCTGGAGTGGCGGCAGACTAGCTGGCATCAACAAATGAGGACAACTAAGCATCAGTGTAATAAAACACCTGTCTGTCTGTCTTGTTGGCAGAGTCCTCAATTCCTAAGAGCCAACTGTGAAACCATGTTATTCGCAGTAGTCTCCAAAGTAATATGCTGACAGATGTGTCTGTATTTTCTAGCAGCACTTGACTGACAAACTTGTTCTTGAATTGTGCATAATCAGTTGAGTCACTTGGCTTTTCCACAGTTTTCTTTTTAAATTTAGAGTGTTTGTACTGCGATGGGTCGACAGAAAGCTGATCATGATTTTGGTACTCGGTTGTTTTAGTCGTTTACTGAGTAAAACACAAATTATTTGCTGATTATAGCTTCAAAGTGAACACTTACTGTTTTCTTAGCTCTATGTCCTCCAGTCAGATTAATAAATTCGTTGACACCCAACAACAGATGAAGTGTTGCACTATGCTGTATCGTGTGTATTTAAACTTTGGTGACAGAACTTTAGATGATAAAAAATTATAAAGCAGCACCAGAGTGTATACAAAATCAGCCTTTCTTGCCCTGCAAGTTCGGGCAAGACAGCTATTGTTTCACTGGTAAAGACATATTGTGAATCAAATAAGTCACAATACTTTCTAACTCCTCTGCCAGCTGTGTTTAAGTATATAACACACCATGACTATTAAGTTAGTAAATGATATATTTTCATTTATGTGAGATAAGATTAAGTATACATTTAAAGAAAACGAGTTAAAGAAACCACTTGGCTCCAATAACTTGTGTTTTGTGCATTAGATGATGGAAAATTGGCACAGCTGTAGTATGTATAGTTTTGTTATCTTTGGATAAGACATTGGGGCTTTACACATATTGACAGAATGACTCAGTCGTGTTAAAAGCAGATAAAGTCAGTTTTCTTTCAAAAGCTGCAGCAGAGTCTCTGGGGCAGTTTCAAAGTTACAAGATCTTTTTCAAATATAATTAGACTTTGTACTTGTGTTATGTAACTTGTAATATGTATTTACAGCATTGTAAATGTACATTTTGGGCAGTAACATGATGTTCATTGGGTTAAATGTTTGTTCTTTTTAGTTTTCTGCTGGCTAAAAGGTTTCTTGCAGGATTTTAACTTCCAAAAAGCATCTGTAATGTATAGACTCACTGAAATGCAGTGACAGTGGAACAACTATTGTATGGAAAAGCACCCGCAAGTGCTGCTTCTGTATTTTGCATCTGTTCTACAGATGTCTGAACATAAATACTGAATGTTCTGGTCTTAAATATTCAGCTTTGGAAACTTGTGTTCCTGAAATTGAACTAAACTGTTCTGCATGAATTTGATAGCAAGCCTCGTATTGTAGCCCAACTGCAGTGAAGTTGTTTACTGGAGAGAATTAATTTCAAATCAGATCAGTACAATAGCTTTTGTAATAGCCTGCATGTCTTTTCATCCCACATAATATCTATATATCGACTTGTCAAGACGGTGACAGTGATGACAACGTAGGTCTTTACGTGTCATTCACTTTGACAGAATCCTGTGTTCTAATGTGAATGTGCAGTCTTGTTGTGATTTTTTTTTTGTTTGCTTTTGTGAGATTTGTGATTTTTTCACATCTTAATTGCTCAAAACTTCACTTGGATCATCTGTGAACCGGAATTTTTGAAGAAGCAGAACACTCTGAGATAAGCAAATGCGTCATGCTAAGGGTTCAGTTCCTTCTCAGTTATGCAACAGCCTTTGCAATACCCCTAAGCAATGCATGTGTGCGAGAATGATCTATGCATGATGCGAGTCCTGTCTTGACTCTTTGTTTGCTTTAGGGGCTGGTTAGCCGCGTTATGCAATTAGATTCCCAGTAAATTCCTGTTTTATAATATTATGACACATTAAGCTGACTTTAATTTGACAGACATATTTCTCTTTAGATCAGAGTGTACTGATCTTGTGCACTCGATAGATAGCTACATCTGTTGACGGACAGCCATGCCGCTGCCAAGTGGGAGTATTTACGCTTGCTGTTCCCGACTGACCTTGATAACGATGACAAGCCCAAGGGGTTGATGGAGGCCGACATAAACATCGTGCAGGTGTAGGTGGCACCGAACCAAGCAGTGATTTCATCTTAACACCTTGTACAAACAGCAGAGTTGGACAAGAAGCACAACTAGTCAAAAGTGTGTGTTTATGTGTGTAGATATGGCATCCAGTATTTGGAATGAGGGCAAGGGATTCAGCACGGAGGGTAACACGAGGAATCTGCAGATTATTAGCTCTGCAGAAATATGAAGTCCATTTAAACTCACGGCAACACTTTCTCACTCAAATGGCACACTTTTCAATACTGGTGGTGGTTTTAAATGCCATAATATGTCAAAATACTCACTCAGGATTTGAATAGAAGACAAACTGCAGCAGAAGAACCATCTCTAGGTCTTAATTGTATAGGTTAATCTTTCCTCAGTGACATGATGATGTCATTTGTCTCCTGCTCCGGCCCTCCATGTCTCCACTGACACCTGAGGAGGTTTGTTCCTACCCCTCTCTCTCATTCTACCCCCTTTCTGTGGTGTAAGTGAGAGAATGGCGGCATTATGCAACTGGCAGCCCCAAGAGGAGTTTTTTTCCCCTCACTGTGTTGTTGGTGTGTGCAAAACACTCTGAGACCATGAATAAACCACCATGGTTACTGCCTCTGTGTAGCTCTTTTATAAGCGAGTCCTCTGTGTAATCCAGCGCACCTCTTTCACATACCGATACACCTGGCGATTCAGAGCAGTGGCTTACAGGACATCTGCTCATGTCTGGCCTCATCTACGTCCATCTGGCTACAGTTTCAGCAACAAACTATACCTTAACTCAGTGACATGCCATCAGTCCTGCTTCCAAAGCTTGACCTCATATGCAGAGGAAATTTCCTTCTGCATGCACCTGACACACTGAGCTGTCCAAGTTTCCACCTGGAACATGACTGAGCCCACGTCAGCTTGTCGAGTACAGTGTCTGCTAGTGACCAAGTGTTATAGTCGTTGTCCTATTGTTGAGAAGAATGGGAGAGCTATCTTGTTATCTGTGTCGCAGAGCTATTGTTAACGTCTGTCAGCAAATCCTCCCAGATTAACAGAGTCGTGCCATTTCATTGTGCGTGAGTGGGGGTTTGAATGCTGAGTGAGAGGGAAAGTGAGAAAGAAAGTTATAGCCTATATAAGCTTTCAACCCACAAACAGAGACTAAACTGCAGGCTCAAATTAAACTATTCTATCTGACTGCCATTGCATGATTATATTACATTTCAGTGCTGTAAAATTTTCCTTTCCTTTCATGTATCTAAAAGAATATTCACCGTCACTGCAGATCTATTAGACACAAAGGATATTTCCTACTTAACCTGTTGTTGTACTCTGTAACACGTTGTTCTTTGTGTGTGATACATCTGAATGAGTGACAGCCAGCGCTGGCCACTTGAAGTAGAGAGACAAGATAATCCCTCCCTTATAAGCCTGGGTATAATGAGATTTGGGAGTTTTGAGAGATTGCCAGTTCTCACTGCCCTTTCCACCAATGCTTGGCCCATGTGTTAAGCTCCCTGGAGGCACTACCTTGGATTCTGTTGACCCTTAAGGTGGCATGCACATGGAGACATCCCCTTAGGAAGTTTTGGCCAAAATCCTTCAGTCTGCTTTTTTGTCTTCCTCCAGTTGAGCTAGTGGTCTTGCTTTTCCCCCGGAAGAAAGAGAGAGAAAGCGGCACTCTTAGTGGGTTTTGGAGGGGCAGTTTTTGTTGGACAGCAACACAAGATGCTGGAAGTGGACATGTTTTGCATTGGCTGAAAAGTAAACCTGTTGTTCGCTTTGTACTGAGTCAGACCTGATGGATGAAAAGAGTAAAGAATCACAGAGTTCATGGTGAAGGAAGAGGGAATCCATCTTTGATTCATTGTTTTTGGTAACCTTCTGGCCTTTTGCTCAAGTACTTTTTGAAAAGCAAAAGAAAGCATGTGATTGACTTTGTGTCTCATAGGAAAGTGTAGAAGTGCTTATCGTGAATGAAAGAGTGAAATTTACTCTTGCTCTTCTCTCTTATGGATTGTGTGTATCCTACAGTATGCTGTAAAAGAGTGACACAGACAAAACAGACTGAATGCACAGTTGTGTGCCCGAGGCAGCGGGTGGAGACTGCAGTACGTCCCTCCAGGCAGGAGTCTGACTTGCACTCAAACACACAGAGACGCTCAGCTGAGGGAGGAGGAGGAATCAGAGGGAGTGGCGTCAGAACAGACGGCACTTCTTCACTGAGAGGCACAGATGAGAGCAGCCTGTCAGTCAGTCTGTCACTCAAAAACTGCAGGCCAAGACCTGAAACAGTCATTCTTCGTCTACTGCACTTTGCTCCTTTGCTATTTCTGGAGGCAGATGAAGAGGAGGTAGCTCCCGGCAGAAAGGCCTGGGTTTCGTTCCATTTAACAGGATGCATCTTGTTGTAGCACCCATTCAGGAGGCCGTGATGAAGATGCTGCCGTATTTTGTGGAGAACGCTGTGTTGACCCAGAGCGAGATAAACCGCATGTGAGTCAAGTTTATCTTCTAAAATGGGGTTTAAACTCACTGATGCACTTTGAGCTCAGATACTTGATTAAGGTGTGGGCTTCCTGTTTAGTGGTTGTGTTTTTGAACAGACAGGAAACAAACTTTAAATTATTTGCTGTTACACTGTTATAAAGTTTAATGTATTAGTTCAGTGTGAGAGTTGTTTGCCTGGTCATTTTGCATCAGATACTACGGTGTCATTTCAGGCCAGCTGACTGAATCAATCACTGAACATGTCCAGCTGATATGAGATAGTGGACCTCAGTCAAAATAAGTTAGCATGCACTAAAATTGCTGCAATTCAGTCTCAGTATTCATCATATAACTGTTCATCTTTGCCTTCCTGTCTGTAAAGGAGGTATAGGTACTGTAGGTTGCAATCATGTGGAATCATTGAAGCTATCTGGCAAGCGTTTCTTTCATAGTCTTTGTTTGCTTTGATACCAGATGTATTTTTAGCCCTAGTGTTTGTGGAGAAGCTGATAGCAGGGTGCCGCAGGGCAAGAGACAGTAGAGCTGAGGCTGTTTAATTAGGACGTCTGAGTACAGCCTGTAAAGCAGTGGGACAGCTCTTGATTTACATACAGAGACAAGTTTTAGTTTCATAGTGCACCTTGAAAGGGTTTCTCTCTGGGAAGTAATCAGGTATCACATGCTAACCTGAGGACTTGAAGGTGGACTACTAGTTGAAATAGGACAAATGAGCAGCAGGGATTTGTACACAGTCCTGAGGAGTCATGAGGCTGTAGCCCTCGTTTTGGTCTTGCCACTTTTGCCTCATATTATCCATCATTCCCTGACAGTGGACCCTCCTGATGGCCTCATAAATCTCAAAGAGAGAGCAGAGACTGAAACAGAAATCCACCAAAGTGAGACAAAAGCTCTTGTTGAGATGTGTCCGCCTCCATGCTTTGTCACTGTGGAACTTTTTTTTCTGTGGTACTGGGGGCGGAGGGAATTTATTGTGAGGTGCACAAAACGAAGTCCATTGTTCCCACAAAATCATCTGTTTGGCCTCGGCCTGCTCCTCTGTATGTGGGTTTTGAAAGTCTGATCAGAGAGAGCTGAGGGAGGGAACAGTTTCAGAGCTGGATATAAAATGTGCTGCAGAAAGTTTCTGGACTTTTACGAATACCAAACCAAACCAACCAAAGGTTTGAATTGTGTGTTTTCGAGATGTAGGGGATGTAAAGTTTTACATTTGTCAAGCATATGCACCAGTTTAGGTGGTGCTGTTTCAAGGGGACCTCATTTTCGTATTCATACTTGTGTTTTAGCTTTGTACTGGAACATATTTACATGCTTTAATGTGAAGAGGAACACTTTATTTTCCTCATACTGTTTGAGCTGGAGCACCTCTACTCACCCTCTGACTGAGAAAACTCCGTAATAACGGCTGTCTCTTTAAGCCCCCCTCCCAAACAGCCCAGTCTGCTCTGATTGGTCAGGATTTGTGGGTCTTTTGCATTTGTACTAAACGTACCCATGTACTAAAGTTATGTCCTTATCGTAGTTGCCCAGGTTAGATTTCAACCTGGGGCCCTTTATTGCATGTTACCCCTCTCTCTTTTCCCCCCTTTACTGTACTCTTTGTACCATCAATAAAAATGCAAAAAGGCCAAAAAAACATTCTTTAAGAATTTGTTCCCACCTGAAATGCATTAACGCATCTCCCGGCCACAGAAAAATGTAAAAATGCAGTGAGCCACACTGTACCGCTGCATGCTGTGTTTTGCTCTAACTTAGGTCCTGTTTATACGACAACGATTTCAACCGAAAACGGTAAACTTTTAGGTGCGTTTTGGCTGATCATTTACATGACAGCGACGTTTTTGGTGCCTGACCTCCGTTGTCCTGTAAACTTGTAATATGCAGTTCCTCTGAAAATGGATACTTTTCGCACATGCTCATTACGGTTCCAGTCACTAAGTATGCGCAAGAAAGTTGACCATCACAATGACTCCTGAGCTCTGTTTGTGCTGCCCACCCTGTTGGATTTATCAATGCTTCTCCAGCAAAGTGTAGCTATACTGTAGCAACTCCACCTCGTCATCTGTCCAGACAAACGTTCATGCAGTTGCCATTTTGTTTGTTTTTACATCGCCGCTCTGTAGAAGGAAGCACATGTGCGCAGGTGCGGGTTGTTTCATTACAAAGTCACATTGCACCTACTGGCCTGGCATGTATACTACAGCGTTTTTGGTCATTTTTGCAGATCTGTGTGCACGGTGATTGTTATCAAAACGAAAATGCAAATCGATTTAGTTTTCAGCAGATTGTTTTAATGTAAACATGGCCTTAGTTCAGCAGGGCTTTCTATTGTGAAAAATCGCCAATCAAAGCTTCTAAACTAAAATCTTAAAAAAGATAAAAGAACATGTTTTGAAATTGGGGAGAAATTAAGTTTATCTGCAACCAAGATTACTGGTTTCCCTGATGTTAGCATGTAGCTACATGTAGCAATGTCAACACTTGCAGTAGCAGGCCTGGAGCAGATGACCACATCCAGAAATCTGTCACTAGCTGATGTCAGCTTGTCACAAAAGTAGATTAAAACATCGGGAACAGTATTCAGAACAGTCTGGAGCTTGAGTATTTTGCTCACATGAATTATTTGTACATATTTTAAACTTGGCCACATTAAACATGAACATCTGATGTTGTAACATTATATAAGCTTATAAGAGGAAATAAGGAAAAAGAGTAATATATCCCTTTTAAGTCAATACTAATAATAAGCATTCTCTCACTTAATAATAGTACTGCGGTCTACAGTCATCATCAGTAAAAATAATTCGGCTGATAGCAGCATTGCTCTTTAAAGCTGACGTTAGCCAGAAAAACTGACACCATACCATTACATTGGTTTCATAAGAGCTTAATTTAGAGATAGATCTATCTTTAGTTCCTGTTTGGATTTTGTTTTTTGTTCCTATCACTCTTTAGTTCTGTACTTTCCTAATGATGTCCTGATTTGCCAGACTGCACACACTGAATACATGGTGCATGTGCTCCACCCTGCTGCCAGGTAGACTTATGTATGCGCTCACATTGTTTTTCAGTGAAATGGAATGATTGAATTCAGCCCAGAGGAAACACCTCACTTCTTTTATCTTGCACCTGTTGACAGCTCCAAAGCCGAACCTGAAAAACTCTGGGTTTTTACAGGCAGGTGTGAACTGGTAATTGCTGCTTTTCAGTATTTGTGAAAGTTCATTATCACAAACAACTGCATTTAGGCCAATTATTTATGTCTGTGTTGCATTACGCCAAGCCAGCAGAGACCTGACAAGTCAAATCTGAGTGCAGCCCATGCAGCAGAAAAAAGACAGATAAGCATTCAGGATCAAAGCTTGATTCATGGCTGCTGCAGACCTGAGGTCTGTGTCTGTAACGTGGCAGCTGGGCTTTTCCACTCAGCTGTTGAGGTAATTCACCGGCAGCAGGCAGCCATGATTTATACTCATCTCTCTGGCCGTGTCCACTGAACTGAACAGTCCTGTTAAAACGGAATATTTCATTTGTCTGGCGTCCCACTTCCCAGCCTCACTGTCCAACGAACAAGCTAGGACAGTTGTGCTGAGCTGTTGCTCTGCAGCGTGGTGTCTGATGTACAGCGCGTATGTTTCAGTGCTTGTAACTCCTTTCTCCCATTTGTTTTGCAGCCTGAGTGAGAGCTTCTTCATGGTGAAGGGGGCTGCTCTCTTCCTGCAGCAGGGGAGCAGTCACCAGGGCCAGAAAGCGCATCCTCACCACAAGCATGCAGGTGAGAACCGCAAAAAGCACTCTGTTATCCACTCCATTAACTCACACTGTAGGTTTGATCTCATCCATATCCTCGTCACACTTCTTGTTCAGAGTATGTACAACGTTTGTGTGAGAAGTTGCACTCTGTAACACCACAGCAGATGTTTGTAGCTGAGGTGAGAAGGATGGAGGCTGCCTCGTTGATAAGCATGTTCCAGACGTATAGCTTAGGCAGATTAGTGTTTAAATCCAGTGGATGGTAGCACTGTGAGCAAAACTTCTGTTGACGATTAAAGGAGGCACTTATTGTTTGTATTACCCCATGTGTCCGCTGTTTTCCACACTGAACTAACCCACTGAGTAAAGGGCACACAAGGTAAATGTTTGGGACTATTCTCAGCATGCCCTCGATGACTTTTATTTGTAGTTTATTTGGCTACCTTTACTACCTGTACAGAAAATGAACAGATGTGTAGTGTCTTGTTTACTTCAGTGATCAAAGGTCACATGACAGGTTGGACTCATCAATAAACTGGTTGGTCTCTTGAATCAAAGGTTGTCATTTGAAAGCCACATTTATTGCTTTAAAGACATAAGGCTGACCTGACAGTTTACTGGCATGATGGGAGATCAGCATCAGCCAACAGCCCAAATTGCTGCCAAGTCATTTGGCATGTCATTGCTGAGGTTGGCAGCTGTGTCCACTCTACCAGCCACTTTGTCAGGTAACCCACATTTTAGCTGCTTCTCAATAACATTTGGCTGGGAAATAGTTGTATCATTTCCGAGCAACTGTTGCCCTCAGAAAAAAAGACGGTGACCTTTACAAAGCGCTTGATAAAGGTATTTCTACTCTGTGAACTGGTATCCTACCATCAGTGACTTATACTGGATTCAGATATCCTATAAGCCAGTCTTATGGGTATAAACATGACACTACAGAGCTTGAAGAAGCCATACTTATGTGTGCTGACCAGAGCTTCGACATCTATGACATTTTATTTTACAAAAAGGAGCCTGACTTTATGTATCTGAATGTCAGTCATTCTAAGTAAGCTGTTTTGCTGTTGGGGAATCAGTGACTGCCCATTAATGCAGACTTAACTCCTACAGGGCATAGATGTAGCTTATCTCTAAGCTGCAAGTCAGTGGTGTCAGTCAAGGCTGTCAGCTGAACTGGTTTGAACCTCTCTCATCAACATGGACACATGATACGTAATTCTCTGCAGATATATTTATGTTTCTGTGTATTGCTCTTGAATCTTGCAGCTGTTGTTATTCAGAACAGATGCCTACTTGGCTGCCATAGAGCCAAGTGAACTAAGGCCACAAGCTCTCGAGTATTTACGGTTTGATCCACTTGGATCCATCAAAACCATCAAAAACACTCTTGAGGGTTTTTTTTTTTTACCAGTTTTTTCCGTCAGCACCAATGAACAATGAACCTATGATGTTTATGGCATTCATAAAAATAGCAAAATGGGTTTTAGCATGCCAACATATTAAAACAAGCATTATGGTACCTTGACAATCAGGATCAAGATTGACAATAGGTTTATAACTTTTAAATTATATTTTAATGGTTCATGTACAGTCTTTGAAACTAGTTCCAGACATTTTGAAAGGGGAATAAAAACATATGGTGTGTTTAAATTATTTGACTGTTGGTGTCTGTCACAGTAGGAAATCTTCCTGAAGCCATCAGTAAGCAGAAAGTGATTCAATTCGATTTGAACTCAGTTAATGCTGTCCTTAATGACAGTACTGCAACACCTCAACCACTTTGACGCAAAATCTTTGAATGTTTTTTATATTTAATCTTAAATTCTACAAAATTAACATGCATATGCTTCAATTAAAGATAGCTTTTAATCAGTTCGCCAAACCTCTGGGTCTTACTGTCAAGGTCATCTACTTTGGATATGAGCAAAACTGTAATCATCAGGCCATACATTCTTACATTGTGAATGAAGTTAAAGCATAAGAGCTGTAGTTTGTAGCGTTTATAAAAAGTCACTTTTGTCATGTTTACTGAAACTGTCTTTATATTCACACAGCACTACTGTGAAACATATATTCCTCTGCCTACTCTGTTGCCCACAGTGCTTCTAATTGCTTTGTTACAAACAAAAACAACCAGTCAGAGCCGAGGAGTCTCAGATGCAGCTGTCAATCATGCCAATCACTGCTCGTGATCTGTGGTCAAACTGTAAGACTAGGGAGCGCTGATCAAATACGAATCAAGGTTGTGTTCAGGTGTTTTCAGAAACATATTTTAGTGTACTGTTGCTGTAAGGGAACTGCGGTTGTTTCAGCCAGTGGGCTGTATTTGATACTTCAGTCGACCTTATCCAACATGACGGCCGGGTTTCTCATTTTACAGCTAAACAGTATTTTATTTTATTTATGTAAAGGTTAAATAAAGTTAGATGCTACTCAGCTCTGATTGGTTGCTGCTGCTGCGCCATAGTTGATTCTAGCAAATGCTTTTTAAGGCAGTACGATTTGTGTCAGACTGCCTCTCTCTTGGGTGGCTGTGGCTCAGAGGTAGAGCGGGTCATCCACCAATTGGAAGATCAGCGGTTTGACCCCTTGTTCCTCCAGCATGTCAAAGCATCCTTTAGCAAGACACTGAACTCCAAATTGCTCCCAATGATGCTTCCATCGGTGTATGAGTGTGTTAAAAACCTTGTATGGTAGCCTCGGCCACCAGTGTATGAATGTGTGTGTGAATGGGTGAA
>JAPZEB010000022.1:26097728-26120698 GCA_029783705.1 Chaetodon striatus | reverse complement strand
TACTATGACTTTTTTTCATGATTTCGGACGACATGCTATACTATGACGTTTTTTCTTTAGACGTCATGCTATACTACGACGTTTTTTGATGATTTTGAACAACATGCTATACTATGACTTTTTTTTCATGATTTTAGACGACATACTATACTATGACTTTTACACATGATTTTGAACGACATACTATCCTATGACTTTTTTTCATGATTTTGAACGACATACTATACTATGACATTTTTTCATGATTTTAGATGACATGCTATACTATGACTATTTTTCATGATTTTGGACGACATACTATACTCTGACTTTTTTTCATGATTTTGGACGACATGGTATATATTAGGAATTTAATTCTGTGCAACACTTTTTTTGGAAAGTTGATACGGTACTGCACTTTATTCAGAACTTGCACAAATGTTTTGATGAGACCCAATTCAAACAATCAAAATACATAACAAAAATATAATTGTAAAACTATAAATCCTAAAATCAAGTTACACACAACATTTTAACAGAGTTGCAGCGGTGTAAAGTGTAAAAAGAAGTAGCTTCAGACCTGTATTAGGACAGTCAGAGCAAGTTAAATGCTATAGTGAACAGATTTGTTTTCTAAGCGCACTTATGCCTTTTTAGGTCACGCATAATTCAGTGTGAACTCTTTTGGTTTTTGATGAATAATTGTGGACTGGTTTGGAATTCACAGGTAACCTTTCGGGCATTAGACAGAGCTCATCAAGAGCTTTCATTTAAATAAATGACTCATTTTCACCCAATGTGTCACTAAAACCCCTCTGGTACTCACTCACTCACTCCTTCATATGTGGTAAGAGTTGTGTTTCTTCTGTGTCTATACATCATGAGCACAGGGCCTGTAGCGTAACAATGTTATTCTATCAGTGCATTTTCTTTCTGTAGTTCAGTATAGAGGATTCAAAACTTGATTTAAATTTCATTAAAAATAATTTCTAAATTTATCTCTTGAATCTCTTCTCAGCACCTGGACCAGGTGGGGGTGTTCAATTTGATTTATTCTCCACATCAGCCAACCCAAAATAATATCCTTACGTGTCCTGTAACAGCTAACCAGCAGTCACAAACCCTACAGGTGGTTTCTGTGTTAACCACAAGCAACTATTCACATTCATAAAGCTGTCAGCAGCATGCTTGAGTAAAAATCAAGTTAACACTAGGCACTGTCTTTGTGTTACATGTTAAATAAATAAAAAGTTTAACATACACCTATTTGAGACTGAGAGGGGAAAAAAACCCAACTTAAAGCGACAGGCAGGTATGACAAAGGGTGTATACATTTCCTTTAAATTGCCATAATTACAGGATAACTCAGAGGGTGGGGCTGTTTGAGAAAGTCTAAGGAAGACCAGCCCACCACAGCCTCAAACAATACACACCCAGTCTGCATCGTAAGAGATTAAAACCATCATTAGCAACGCACCACAAAAATTACAGCCTATCCCCTGTCCGAGGGAAAATTACAGACCAGGGAAAATGTAACTTGTCATTTTAATTTAAACAACTCCATGTGGCTGCAACTGTCTGCCCCAGGTTGAGTCTAAGTGCTGAAACATTAGCCCAGTTGAGTTAGCTAGTTAGCAAGTTTACACCTTCAACAGGAAATAAACGACAAGGTTTGCTAGCTTATGTTGTCCGGTCATTATTTCTAACTATAAAAGTTTATGCTTCGACACTTAGCTTGACAATAAAGTCTGTTTTCGTGCAAGACTGACGCTGAGTTTTGCTGTTAGCTAGCTTGTAAGCTAACGTTAGCTACTCTCCAGTGTTCCGTTTGGCGCTCTTTTTACCTTTTTGAGTCTGCTCGCTCAGCGAACAGCATCAACATGCTGAAGCAGTTCCAAAATCCGAACCGGGTCAAAATAAACCCTCCTAACTGGCTGAGAAACCGTAACGTCTGCTTCCTACTGGGAGCTGCCATTGCTGCTGCGATCTCTGCACCAACGAGACTACTGCCACTCGAAGCACTTCCGGTCAACATACTCACTCATGTCGAAATAAAAGCATGCGTCTTCCTGCGTGTATAGACGGCAGCTTCAGTACAGGCGCCTATGCTCTTATTTTCAAAAGCGGTTGTGACGCGACGCAAACACGCCCTCCTATTGGCTGGTAGCTCCAAGTGGGCGGGGCAGACTGGCTCTTTGGAGCAGGAGCGCTATAAAAACGTCCGACACCGCCACCTGCTGGTGAGAGTAGATCATCACAGAGGAGGGAGGTCATCAGAGGAAAACGTGTCTGTGGCTGCTACTGACCTTATTATCATAATTAATTAATTACAGGTGATTAAAAACAGGTTCATGAGTCATATTCGGATTAAGAAAAATTTGGCCACACAAATTGTGTGTAATATCTGGTAAGAATTACTACATAGTTAATTTTTTTGTTTAAATATCCAAAAAATATTTGACACTTGCAAAATATTATCTAAAATGATTAGGGCTGCAAATACTTATTATTTTCATTATTGACAAATCGGACTCATCAATCAGCCTGATCATTTAGTCTATACGAAAACAAAGGAAAATACCTATAAACAGAGCAGTGGCTAGGATTTTAGAAAAACTTTTTTTGTGAGTATTAACTGTTAGTTTAAATGATTAAATAATATTACAGCAAATGTCACCATACATGGTTGCCAAAACTTTGTCAAAGCATTACCCCCACAATGCTACGGACATAATTCTAAGAGAATACAAATGTTGTTAAATTCATGTTTTTGCCCTAAACACTCAATAAAGAGTCTAAAAAATATCACTGATAATTATAACAAACTGATGATTAACAATGACTTTAATTAGTTTATAAAGAATCAATGTTATCTAATAATTTATTCAAAGTGTTTATTTATTTTGTTACTGGTTTATTTGACAGGGACAGTGCACATTAATGAGCATTTAATTTAATCTTAACTCAGTGGACAAATGTTATAAAGTTACAGGACAGTGCGTAGTCTCATTTAAGGGCACTGGAACTTTTTTGTCGTCTCGTTTGAGGACACTGGGACTTTATTATTGTTGACAGTGTTTAGGTTTTTATACTTATCAGGTCCTACTGATCCAAAATAACTTGGAGAAATTAAAAATGCATAGGTGGATAGACTACATTATCACACACTAAATGAAACATGCAGCACAGATGCACATAATACAAGAAATGCGGAGCACTGAAAGAGGGAATATTAATGTTCATAGAAATATTCACTAATTAAGACAACATGTGTAGCTGTAGGATGTAAACAGAATATTAAAACCCACAAACTCCCTGAAACAAGGACATCACAGTGTTCTCAATGCCTGTAACAAGCTCCCAGAGCTCAAGAAGACATCTTCATATCACTCAATCAAGCAAAATGCAAAATTATATTTGTTGTTTTCCTGTTTATTAAATCCTCTGTTGACTGATTTATCATTCCAGCACTAATGGGAACTGTTTAAAATCTAAAATAAGCCCCACACTCATCAGTGTCGATGAGCCATCCTGTGTACAGTTTGTTTGACAGTGAGAGTGATTCAAAGTGTTGAACTAAAGCAGGACATAGACATGGGGAGGAGTTTGTCATCAGGTGACCAATGACAGTCCAGGCCTTCATAATGACCAGGAGCGTCTCCTCACTGCTGCTGATCCACGCTGACGTGTTTGGGGTTAATCTTTAGTAGATGAGACTAACCCAGATCCTGAAAATGGCTTAGTGTGAGTCCTGCTGAAGGTTTAGTTAAGGATCAGGAGCATGTCTCAGATGAAATGTCAGCTGGAGGTGGGCTGCACAGAGTGGGGGGACTACTTTCACAAGGCAGGGACATTTTTTTTATAAAACCTCTAACTTTAACTTTAGCGTAAGAAACATTAAATGGATAAAGTTATGTTCTCTGTATTACATACAAGTCTTTTTCTGTTTACAAGCCAAGGTGATGCTGTCAGCCTGTTTTCAGCCCAACAACCCTCCATCCATCAACTACACCTGCTCATCCTGTGCAGGGTTGCAGGGGACTGGAAACTGGAGCCTATCTCTGGTTAAACTGGGTGACAGGTGGGGTCAGGTGGACTAACACATACTGTATAATAGAAACTCACACTCCCATTTACATCCATGGGCACTTTAACGGGCCAAACAGCTCAGTGGAGTCAAACTCAGCACTGTTTAACTGCCTGAAAGCAATCACAAGAAATGAAAAATACCCGAGTTAAAGGTTCTGTGTGCAACACTTTACATTAATCGTTTTTTATTATCAAATGATGAACAGGTTGTAATGAAACAAAGAAAAACAGAGACCTTTCCCGACATTTTTGGCTGCCTAAAACAGACTGTGGAATGATTACTACTTGGGCTAACGCACTCAAAATCCAAAGTTTGTGACACTATGCGAGCCACCGAGCGCCTCTCCTTAGCTCACCTACAGCACTGGCAGTGTGTAACGCTAGCTAGTGTTAGCTTAGCAATGGAGTCCATTAACATCAATGAACAACTGACACCCACCATGACAGAGTTCACACACGCTGTGTTACCATGACATACGTCGTACATTAACAGCAGCAGCCCAGAAATGGTCCTTTATTTAGCACTAGGGTTTGCCCTAGCTGAATTTGATTTGCTATAGCTGTTCATCTCCTGAGCTGCCGTCAGCTCTCCTCCCAGAAAAGTAGTCTTTAAATGGCGAAGAGTGAGCCGGAAAGACCGCAGGGAGCGCTAGCTAATTTTTGTCTGGTTTGTGGTTTGATAACTGGTAAATTAATCAAATTCAGCGCCCCGTAACAAGCTCCCAGAATACAAGAAGACATCTTCACATTGCTTGTTCTGTCCAACCAACAGTCCAAGACCCAAAGATAATACATTTACAATAATATAGTAATGAGATGGGTATTTATTACTGACATTTATGGGCTGGAACCAGATAATATTTGGTGCTTTTGCTTGCTAAATAACTTAATCAGTTCCCTCAAAGTTTTTTTTTCACCGAAGTGCTTAAAAAACCCAAAGAAATCCCTTACATGTTAAATATATTGGGATATTATAGTTTTACTTGGCTAATGCTGATTAACGTTAGCTTGCTTGCTAACGCAGATGAGTTACTGTCTAGCTAACGTAGTAAAATACAGTCTTGAATGGGTAATGACAGCTAATTCATCCAGACTCCTGGGGTTGATTTGCAAATTACTTTATCCGCTAACATTACGAAGTAACCAACGCCAGATCCATGCAGCGTAGCTTAGTTACTAACTGTAACCTACGCTAATGTTAGCCAGCTAGTAAAGCTACTCCACATGGATGTGCCATTAGTTGCTTGGTAACATCGGCTGATGAAGTGATTTGCAAACAGCAAGCTAGTTCGTATCATGGACCCAATAATCGAAATAAAATCAACTCTACAACAGCGTTCTATCAACACGATGCTGGTCATTCATTTTTTCAGTCTCATGTATGTCACGTCATTGTTTCGGCTGATGCACAGGAGCTCAGTAGCGCTTACAGATTGCGAGCACGAGCAAAAAGATGCTAACTGCGGTTCACTTAACGACCAACAGTGTCATTAATAACCTCCTGAAAGTTACAAAAACTTATAGGTCAAGTGTGAAATTTTAAGTGGCATAAAGCCATGAGGGTGCAGGACTGAAACTTGTAGGAAACTAAGGTGACGACATGAAAACATGAGAACATGAATGGCCTTATCCAGAGCCAGTGCTTGATTTGTCCGTACTGGGCTACAGTAGAACAACACAGCAATTTATTCACAAAAACAACAGCATCAGTTCGTTGCATATTAGCTGGCTTCTTCATGTCCACCTTTTGTTTACTAGGATGACGTCGCACGACTTAAAGCAACTGATTGGATAGACTGTGAGATTAAAGCGTGTAATGAAATCAGTGGTGAAGACTTGGCCTCCTTCCTCTTGGCACACGTCCCTCTGCTCATCATGTAGCATGGCTAAGCTACATGTCAGGGTTAGCCACTGATATGATATTTAAAATGAAAGTAATGTGAAGCAAGTGATTTATACGCGTAAAGTAAGGGACGGATTACTGAACTGGCCTACTGAGCACAGACCCAGGGGCCCACAAAGGCACCACAAAGACACACAAAACTGCCTCAAAGTCTGTCTTGCTGCTAAGTAGGAGAGGTGATGGGGCCCTTTGCATATCTGTACCCAGGGGCCCATTGTCTCATAAACCATCCCTGCTTATAGTGTACGTATTTTGGTTTACAGCCACTAACAGACTACGTGATGTTCACACGTCTATCGTTCTATTTCAGTGTCTCACTTTCTCCACCTCGTCGGCAGATCTCCTCCCTTCCTCCTTCCTGTTCAGAGGTTACAGCTCCTGATTGTTTAATCTCATCACGGGGGATTGGTGACATCAGGTCCAATCCTGTGCCGACCTCTCCCAAAAGCCAGCAGCGAGGGATCAGCTGGGATGAAGAGCAGTGGGACGGCACGGATCAGTCAGTGTGAAGAAGCGACCGGACGACAGGGAGGCACACAGTCGATGAGCTCTTAGGAGCTGACACATTTCTCTGATTTTGGGGATCCCACCATTCAACAGGTAAAAGATGACATGACTAAAACATTTGTCTATGCTTGGTTTAAGTTTATTTTGTCAAATGAGTGTTACTGAAACTGAAATATTTGAAGAGAACTCACGAGTGCGCTCACGTCTAGGCCTTTGTTGTGACGTTTCTGATCTTGATTTCCTCCCACAGTCAGGATGGCTCGGGATATGTCAGATAAGGAAATCTTGAAAATGGAGTTGGAACAGTTGAAGAAGGAAGTTAGCACAGCTAGGACACCAGTAAGTACATTACCTCCTCTTTAAAAACAGAATATCATCTTTTCTTGCCATCAGTTGTGAAAAAATATGTCTGATATCATCTTTAATTGTAGCTGCAAGAGTCTCAACATGGAAAACAATTTGACTAGAATAGAAAATACTTCTACTCAAGAACTTTGTCCTTGGTTTCCATGTGCAAAATCTGCATCGAATTTCCATCTCAATGTCTGTGAGAAGTTGATTTTGTTTGCTACACTTACATTTGTCTCCGTCTCTCCTCTCAACAACAGGTGGCTGCAAACTGCGCAGACACTGTTACTTTCGTTGAGGGACTGATGCCTAGTGATCCGCTGATTAAGGGCGTTCCAGATGACAAGAACCCCTACAAGGGAGACAAGGGCGGCTGCATAGTAACATAGCAAACAGACCTGCAGGGAACAGTCACACAGTTTTTTATGAGAGCCGGTTACGCTGCTGGAATATCCCTGTAGACGTCTTGTGGATGAAATGTACAGTAGTTAAAAAACTAAGATTTGTAATGCTACCAGGAGAGACCCTTTTCCATCACCGGACTACTGTATGTACCTGTTGATATGAAAATGTTTCTTTGTCAATTTGTAATTAAATGCAAATAGCTGTACAAAGCTTTGACCTGACCTGGCTCCTCTCGTCATTGATATCTCACTTTTATTGCCCTTTAATCTCGTTATATCACGGCGGTTAATGTTAAGCGTGACCAGATAGTGTTTGATGCATAAATCAGCAGAAGTCAACATGACACTGATCTGTGCTGCCGCAGAAAGCGGGGCAAAGTCACAGGAGTCGTGCAGCTACTGCTTAGTCTAATTCTTAATAGGATTTCTCTGCTGCGGCACAGTCGGTCACGGTGTTGACACAGAGCTGCTTCCTGTATCCAAGTC
Organism: Chaetodon striatus; assembly: GCA_029783705.1. Classification (NCBI taxonomy): domain Eukaryota; kingdom Metazoa; phylum Chordata; class Actinopteri; order Chaetodontiformes; family Chaetodontidae; genus Chaetodon; species Chaetodon striatus. The sequence goes on along the minus strand of JAPZEB010000022.1, from coordinate 26,112,982 downwards.
TTTAAGCTCATTCCAACGGCTTCATCCCGGCTTCCACTTCGAGCTCTCCATCCAATTAGTGTCATTTTCAATCTGCGCAGCAGCAAATACACATTTGTACACTCAACATTCGCAGCACAGCTATCAGTGTGAATGTTGCTTCTGTTTTCTTAATTTCTACGATTGTAAAAATGTGTAAACTAACAAAACTCATGCAGCGTTAAACCTTTTTAAGTCGAATAACTTTCCATCTTTGCACAACTGTTTCCTGGAATATAGTGACCTATTTATGATCACTTATCGTTTAGAGTGACGGTTCCCAACTGGTGGGTTGTGGCCCAAAAGTAGGTAACTGGTCCTTTCTAAATTGACCGCAAGTGACTCTCAAACGTGTCAAGTTTGTGAAAAAAACTCTTTATTTTAAAGTACATTGAATTTCCAGCACAGAGCTTTTATTTTGAAGTGCTGTTTCATGACGTAGCTAGTAGGCCATGCTACAAGATTCGTCCATCTACGAGACTACTTTTGTTGTTTAAAAAAATAAAAATAAAAACCATTGTCACTCACTATCACTGCCTTTCTCTGAAATAGTTTCCGTTTTGCCTTTTTTTAAATGCATATTTCACAAATTTTAGTGATGGTCTTTTTGATTCTGTGTTGATCCAGACAGCATGAAGTATCCTAGTTGATGCTAGCTGCATTTTTTGGCAAACAACAAATTTGCAAAACCTAGGGTAGCAAAGGGATTACCCGCCTTGTGCTTCCTGTGGTTGGCTTGCACTCGTTGCCTTCATCTGTTTGATTGGTTGGGTTTAGGCAAAAGAAGTGGGCTTCGTTAGGGCACTGATTCCCAGCTGATGGGTCGTGGTCCAAAAATGGGTCAGGGGTCCATTCTGAATGGACCGCAAGTGACTCACAAACATGTCAAGTTCAGAAAACTCACTCTATTTTAAAGTACAGTGAATTTCCAGCACAGAGCTTTTATTTTGAAGTGCCATTTCCCGCTGTAGAGTGAGTGACTAACGGACAGCTACTTCACAGAGACAGCAAACTAGCTCGACAACATGTCCAGAAGTACGACACTGAATGTATTAAACTGTGTGGACCTTGAACTAATGACTAAGGACGAAATCTGGACTTGTGGTTGGACCAGTTGGGAACCACTGGTTTAGAGGTCCTTGGTGATATTTTACATCAATGTCAAAGTCTTAGCTTGGCTTAACACAGAGGTCAACACGACCTCTTAACCTTTAAACTCCCTGCTCCAATTAAAGGGCAGAGGATGTTGTAGCACTGGAGCTGGTGGCACTGACATCACATGTCATCAGTGTAACAGGTACTCTAAATACAAATACGTAAGGTATTATGTAATTAAATTGTAAATACATAAAATTTGACAAACCTGTTTACAGGTCTTGGGGAGTACCACTGCATATGTTCATATACCACCAGCATAACATACCTGAATCTCAAACTAAACTGTTGGTGGTTCAGTTGCATTGTGGGTAATGTAGTTCCCAGCTTTTGACAAGGAAGAGGAATCTGGGGAACAAAAAAAAGATATCTTTGGTTAGGCTTCATCAATTTTCAAAGGAAACTTGAGGGTGGGCGCTACACTACAACACGCCATGTAATCGCTGTATGAGTGCAATTCAAAGCAGTAGCAATTAGCTAGCCAGTTACATACACACAGAGGGACTAACATGCACTAACATGCTCTGATGTGACGGGCTACCTAAACAAACCACAGAGAACAGTCATTCTCTCTCGTCCTCTCTTTAGGGTATAAATTGATATAATATAATAAGCATGTTTTCATTATTGTATAATCACCTGAAACTAAGAATTGTTGTGTTTCTGTTACGTTAGAATGAGCTGTTTATATTTACATAGGGAGCAGGCCCCCTTTCATGGAGCCTGCCACGTTGCACTGCCATGTTTTTACTGTTGCCCAAAATAGACAAACCAAACACATCAGTTTTTACGCTGAAGTGAAGGCCACTGTGGGTTTCTTGAATGGAGGTATGCTTACCCCAAGGGGTACATTATAGTACTGCAAGGGTACATGATATTAATAACAATTAAACATGGGAAGAAGGTAATGAGCAATGAAAGAGGAAATGACACAAAGGATTTGCAAGAAATTAGTGAAAAGAGAAAATTAAAAACAGGAAAATTAGTTAAAAAAAAAAGAAAAAGAAAGATAAAACAAACAAACAATGAAATAGTCCGGAGAATTCTTGACAAATTATTTTAAAAAATTGTAGCATATTTTTAAATGTAATGATAATAACTTTGAATATAGTTTTCCCTAGCTTTTTTTCTTTCTTTCTGAATCTATTAATTTTTTGCAATATGTGGAATATTTCTCACCAAGTTGCTCATTGTCTTTTTACCCATGTTTTTGAAAGAAATTGCACCAATTTGCACAAGGTTCAAAAGTTTTAATACTTGCAAAGGGTATCTGAAAGCAGCACAAGAAAGTGATGTCACTCCAGGTTTCAGGGGGTTAACAGGTGTGTAAACCATTGTGGGATGTGTAGGGATGGAAAGATTACAATATTGTACGTGAGTTAATGTAATATCTAAAGACGGTTTGCTCAAGCAAAAGTACCCGTGTAAAAATGCACTTGGATAAAAGTAAAGAGTAGGTCAGTAAAAATGTAGACGTTTGAGTAGCGTTACTGCCTCACATCATGTTTAACGGGAACTTTAAAATAATAAATAAAAAATCCTAAACATTGCATTACATTTCTGCATACACTGAGTGAAACAATATCAGCAACAACAGCCTTTATGTGCACTTTACACAGTGTATGGTCCAAACCAACGTTTAGTTCCTATGGACAAACATTAGCAGCCTGTGCATGATACAGCTGATGATCAGTTAAGAGCATATAACCGCCTCCCACAGGAGCCTACTGCAGCTTCACTAGAATTAACCATGAAACAATAATTACCTACAATAAATAGGCCTAAAAGTCTAAGGACACCACAGTGGGTGCGACATTATTAAACCATACATTCACATGGCATTTCCTATAGAATCAAGAGCAAATAAAACACCACCAAAGCAGACAACCTGGGCATGCATCACAAAGAATATAACTCCACATGCTGCAGCCACAGAGCAAAAGAGAGCAGCTCAGTTCACATCATGTGTAGCTGCATACACACCTGCACGCGCTACCTTGCCAAGCACATCGGTTTGTTGTTGTAGTCACCTGTAAGAAAGGTATCCTGTGAGTCATGTGCACCTCAAAGTCCTCTGCTCCTTCACTGTCAAAGCAGAATAAAGTCCACTCTCTAGCCCACTGCGCTCCTCAGAGTTTCAAACATGTTGAGCTCACACTCCTCACTGAAGTTAGAAGCTCCTCAAAGTTACATAAGTGACTACTGACAGATGCTCCTTAAATGCATTTTAGCATTTAGCATGTTAGCCAGGCCCAGAATGCACCTGTTTATCACACAAAATCCTAGGTGTGTTTGATTTGGGTTACTTAACGGGATGGTACAACACATCAGTGATAATTAAAGGAGGATACCACTTTTTGTGTTTATTATGCAGGCATACAACAATGCAACTGTAGCAAATGACAATAGGTGTACTTGTGTTAAAAGGACTTAAGATCAAGTAAAATCACTGGCTTTTTATAAAAATGACTTTTTCATCAGGGCGGCTGTGGCACACTAATCAGAAGATCAGTAGCTCGATCCCCGGCTCCTCCAGTCTGTATGTCAAAGTATCCTTGAGCAAGATACTGAACCCCAAATTGAGTGAGTGTGTTAAAAACTGAGTAGCAGGTGGCACCATGTATGGTAGCTTCGACCACCAGTGTATGAATGTGTGTGTGAATGGGTGAATGTGACTCATAGTGTAAAAAGCGTTTGAGTGGTCAGATGACTATAAAGGCGCTATACAAGTGCAGTTCCATTTACCATCTTGTACTTCTTTCATAATACAGTTTCAGTAAATATGATACAGTGGTATAAAAAAAAAGCACTTTTGTCTGTTTCATCACATAAGTCATCACGTATGAAGCAAAAATAGTTTCATTAAAGCTGTTGAAGTTTAAGTTATTAAACCTCTGAAAGATGTATGTGTCAGTCTCTTTTGATGTGAATTTTGTTTTCATGTGTTTCATAAGTTTGACATAAATGTATATACTTTCAATGTAGTAGAGAAGCTAATGTATTATCCCTTTAATTATGTTTGCACTGTGATGTTACTGAGGAGACATGCGGCTGTGATTTAAGATACAATAAGTACACGACCAAGCAGAGAGTCAGGCACTTTCTGTTTCATGCCACTCAGTAGCTGTCATCAAAACCAGTCAGGATGACATGATTTGTCTACCTGTTGTGACATATTCTAGCATAGCTGGCTCTCCATCAGCACCTACGTTGCATTGCTGTTGGTCCACCTCCACACCCTGTTTTATTATCCAGCTCCACTGACATGTCTTACATCAGACCTGGCACAGGGAGCACTGAGGGATTTTAAATGAACAAAGACAAGGTCTTGAATTGTGGTTTTGTGGCTAACAAATTTGCCCACGCAAAGTTAGGAAATTAATGCCAATTCATTTCTGCTCAATGAACTCATGTCAGCTGGTATAAAAACATGTTGTTGTCTCCAGGACGAAGGCTTTAGTGTTAAACACTAGGGAGCAGTGTAACTTCACGTTCCTTCAGTTAAATACAGCAATGCTGTTTTACTGTATTAGCTCACTGTGTCCCCAGCATGCATTATGTTGTCATTAAATCAATGTTGTCAAGTCAAAATTTCAATTTCAAGTCAAAGTGTATCAGTATGTGTGACAAGGCAGATTTACTGACACCAGACAGCCTCTGCATGTCATGAATCACTTTTCTTTATGGTCTTCTTTTACAGGCGACTTACCTCAACACTTGCAGGTGATGATAAACATTCTTCGCTCTGAGGACAGAATTAAACTGGTGAGAGACAACATAAGTATATGTATACATTAAAATATGCACCCACACATACAGGCAAGTGACTAACAGCCTGGCACAGTAAACCCTCCAGAATGCATTTTATTGTGCGCTTAATATGCTTATTTGTTCACTGTAATTATTAGCTCATGAGAGCAGGTTTGAACAGACTCAAGAGAGCATTACCAAATGTTTCCATGGTGTGTGTATGTGTGTGCGTTAGTGTGAAAACTGAGTTATATCATTTTATGTTTCTCTTCTGTGTTCTCTTACATCCTGGGGACTCAGTTACCCTATGACATCAAATTTGTGCTCCAGTTTTCTGTGCACATCCAGTTGTTACACTTTGTTAGGCACAGATTTTAGAAGGAGGGTCAGTGCATTCAACATTTTCGCTTCTCTAGGCATTTCCTGTTATGTACAATCAACTCGTACTTTGTGTAAACGGAGCATGAAAAGTACAAACCTGTCAGACTAGATTTATTTTACTAAGATATTATTAAGTATGGGTCAAGCCACACATTTCAGATGCTGCTGCACAACTCAAAATACATATTTTCCTCTTACCTGTGATGCTGTTTCTCAGTCTAGATTGTTTTCTACGGTGCTGGATATATCGACTGCCTTCTCTCAAATATAATGGAACTAGATGGCACTCAGCTTGTGGTGCTCAAAGCACCAAAAAAATACATTTGAAAAACACAACAGCAATGTCTCCTTCCAGAAATCATGACCTGGTTACTCAAGATAATCCACAGACCTTGTTATGAGCACATTCATGTAGGAAATATTCTTTCTACCAAATTACCCCAGCCAACTATATCACTGCACAGAAGGAAGCGTGCGACTTCATGACAGCACGCGATGTGAGCAGTAATGGCGTCCTCCTCGGCTGAGCTGTAACGTCAGCTAGCACAGTGGTGCTAGGTGAGCTAGCAGTAGATGCACATTTACTTTTGTGTGGTGATACCGTTGGCAGAAAGAAAATAGTTCCTAAATAAAGCTGTTCACAACAAGGTCTGTGGATTATCTTGAGTAACTGAGTCATGATTTCTGCTGTAGAGTTTTTCAAAAGTATGTTTTGGCGCTTTGAGCACCACAAGCTGAGTGCCATCTAATTCCATTATCTTGGAGACGTCTCTATGACCAATATCTCTAACACTCGGCAACTCACAGCCAAACAATCTAGACTGATAAATAGCACTACGGGTAGATTTTGGGGTGAACTGTATTTTTGAATTAAAGCTTTTTGCCCAAAGTAATTACATTTCAGTAAACCTTTTCTGTAAACACCACAGAAATAGAAAGTATTTGCCTGGCAGCTTCAGGTACTACTACAAAAACAGGAAACATTATTTCTTACCCTCAGCCAAAAAGTTCTGGCTTTGAATTTGAAGTAAATTGTCTGCATCCTGTCCAGGCGGTGCGGCTTGAGAGTGCATGGTCAGATCGTGTGCGGTACATGGTGGTGGTGTATACCAGTGGGCGACAAGACACAGAGGAGAACATCCTACTGGGAATCGACTTTACCAGCAAAGACTGGTAAGAATTTTGTGTGTGTGTGTGTGTGCGTGGTTTTATAATGACTGTGTGCCAGACAAACGGCTGTATGTTAAAAGCTACCAGAGCTCCATTTATTATTGGTATTTTCATTTCGTTTGTGTTACTGGTTGACATGATATATGAACAAAGCTATAGTTTAAAGTGAATAACACTCTCTCATAGATCTCTGCCTTAAACTGAAGCTGCTGTGCATGAACTGTACAGGCTGAAAATGTTATAGTACTTTGCGTTTTCCTTTCCTTGTGAGCAAATGAGAAAGTGAGAAAATATACGCTTGTGTCCAGTTAATCACACATAATTTATTCTCTGCTCAAGACTGTATTCTGTGCCTAAAAACAACAAACATGAAACTTAACCCTGCCATTTCTTGTTTGCCTGACAAATTGTTTAGATATACAGACACTCAGTGAATAATCTCAGCATATAGCAGTTGTAGCAACAGAGTTTTTTAATATGGAAAATCACATTTATGTTATTGATTTTTGAAATGCGTCACTTCAAAGAAAAGTTAATTTTTCTCTTCTGTTTGCTGGTATTTAAATTTCACTCTCCTCTCTCAGCAAAAGCTGTTCGATCGGCATGGTGCTACCTCTGTGGAGTGACACAAAGATCCATCTGGATGGAGATGGGTGAGTTCTCTCCGACTCCTGCTGTATGGCTGCAGCATTTTACCCAGCGATGTTTCACAGCAGCTACACCTGACACTTGGGATGAGTGTGATACACACATAGCTACACTGTGCTCAAGGGAACGACCATCTGTTTTGTCTGCTCCTCAGGGGCTTTACTGTGAACACGGCGAGTCGGACTCATGTCTTCAAACCCGTGTCAGTGCAGGCTATGTGGTGAGTAATTCACGACCTCTGGAGCCACAGTGGCTGTCTAAAAAAATTTAGTTTCATGACACACCACAATAAATCTCCTGATAAACACATGTGCCACTCTGCTGCAGTGAGAGGCAGACTTAGGCAATGCTGATTCATTCTGCCACCTGCTGACATGAAGACGCATGTGCAGAGATTTGTCTTAAACAGATTGTTAACGCCGTTAGTAATATGATTATTTTTCACTAAAAGACATCATAAAATTAAACTCTTACTTAAATCATCTACAACTATGGCCTTTATCTTTCCATCAAACACAATGTAGGTCAGCCCTGCAGGTGATGCACAAGGCATGCGAGGTGTCACGAAGGTATAACTACTTCCCTGGAGGCATGGCTCTCACCTGGATGGGCTACTACGAGAGCTGCATTTCTTCAGACCAGAGCTGTATCAACGAGTGGAATGCCATGAAGGACTTGGAGACCACACGGCCGGACTCGCCCACCATGTTTGTCGACAAGTCAGTAAACACAAACTTGAACCGGACTCTTTAAACTAATCATTCCCGTACTTGTAGTTGAAATAGCCTGACATTTCAGGAGCAACTGAAATTGTGTGAGTGCTGAGATTTTCACGAGGCTTTATGTTTTGTAGGCCTTCAGAGAGAGAGAGGACAGAGTGCCTTATTAAAGCCAAACTCAGAAGCATTATGACGTGCCAGGACCTCGAGAACGTCACCTGTAAACAGGTAAATATTCAGGAGTGCACACACACACACACACAGAGCTTTACATTTTTGTGGTTTCATTTTAAGTGGCTGCATTTACATTTCCTTCCTAAAGATGGAGACACAACTCAGTTCTCTTACTTGTTTTCAAACCTTGGAATTGACTTTTCTGAAAGTTAATCTGTGGTAATGTTGTCACGAAAAAATGATACTCGATATCTTGATAGTCCCAGGTGAGTTGTTGTCCTGTTTTGTAGGATATTCTACTGTGTTTGTAACACACGGTGCAAAGTGACGCACATTCCAGAGGCATTTAAAATACGATTTTGTTATTGAAAAATGTGATTAACGATTTTTAAATGTCCTTTATACACAATATTCTTTCAGACATTTTTAATCTCAAATTAATTGTGCTCAATTTTGACTGTTTTCTGAGTATTTTCCTACTTTTAGACAAGTCAGCTAGTCAAAGTTTAAACTTTCATTTTAAAACCAAGAGACTGGTCATCAGGAACATCCCTACAACTAACAGAGATTATATTGTTTTACACACGTGGTATCGCAGAAGCAATTTTGACAGCCTCATTCTGTAGATGTCCCCTGTAGGAGACTCTATAATTGTTTCTAATCACAGGAATCTGATTTATACGATTGTATATTATACATTATTAAATTAATATAATGTGCTATTAACAGTCAGCGTTATTTGATACTTTAACAAAAAAGTAAACTTATCTCAGTAACTGTGCTGAAATACCTTACAACAATACAAAAGGACACTCCACACATAAATCAACATATCCTATATTGTTCTCTTGTCAGATCCGTACAGAGCTGGAACAACACATGAACTGTAACCTGAAGGAGTACAAGGAGTTCATCGACAATGAGATGCTGCTGATCCTGGGCCAGATGGACAAAGCCACACTCATCTTTGACCACGTCTACCTGGTAGGGCAACTGATACGTCTCTTGTAGTCACCAAAATATCTGTGACGTCTGTTCATTCCTGTGAAGGACTGAGATAAAAACATTCCCCTCCCTCTCCATCCCAAAGGAAGACTGCTTCCATGTGAAATCATTGTTTTTGGAGAAAAGACAATCTTAGAAAGACTTGAAAATATACTCGATCTAAACATTATTTTCCTTCATTTGTTTGTAGGGATCTGAATGGAATGCGTCTAATTTGGAGGAGCTGCAAGAATCAGGGTGATTTATTTTATATCATGAAGGAACTAAGATAACCACACACACAAAAACATATTTTCATTATGATTTGAGCAAGAAAGAATGTTGTTGATGAGTTAACATTATCTTTCCTCCCCAGGGTGGGCTACATCCTCAACGTTACCAGGGAGATAGACAACTTCTTTCCAGGCACATTCAGTTATCACAACATACGCGTCTACGACGAAGACGCCACTGACCTGCTGGCTCACTGGAACGAGACGTACAACTTCATTGTTAAAGCAAAGTGAGTCCTGAGTGGAACAAAAAACATGTTTCTCATGTATCAGTTTATAGAGGCATCCTCAGAGGAGTGTTATGATTATTTCTCTGACTGAATGAGTGGCTCCAATATTTCCTCACATTTCACTAGTCTTAAATTAAATGCATTTTATTTGTAATATTTGGTAACTTTATTTATTGGACTTGGTTATCAAGCTGAGATATTGTGGGTTTTAACTATTTTCATTGAGCATAAAAGTATATTCTTTACTGTGGAAGCAGCAGTTTGCAAAAAAGAAATCTTATCTCAGGGTCCACATGTAAGCTTTTTCTGGAGCTTTCAACCACACAACCCCCAGCCTGACAACTGAACAAGCTACACACACACACATATACTATATATATATTCATATGCATATTATTTAACAGGGCTAAAGTCTCATTTAGATGTCTCTTTTCAGAGTGACTTGGCTGAGGGCAGCATAAACACCATTACAACAATAAGCACAAGGAGACAAGTACAGCTGTCAGCCACCACAAATGACCAAGCACAACATCCAATTAAAATGAAGCACAAAAAACAGTCATAAAAAAAAATGCACCGAGGAAGACCATGAGATATGGTTGAAATGTCCAGAACACCATTTCTCAAACCATGGTATGTTTATCACCTGTGCTTCAGGAGCTCCCTCTAGTGGTATGCAGAGTAATCTCCATGATGTAAAGAAATATAAAATAAATTTATATAAATAAATATAATGCCATCAAAATACCACAACATTTCAAACAAAAATACTTAGATCCATGAAATGTAGATCCTTGATATGTAATTTAAAAAACTTTTGCCTTTTCTGTAATATTTTTGTTTTTCATATCAGCATGCTCTGTAATAACCTTTAATGAACGTAGCACCAGTATACATCCATAATTAGTTACGAGCTAAAGCGTGATGTTACGATAGCAAATGGAGGTAAAATGAATGGTTTTAAAACAGCTATTAGGAAGAGAAATACAGATCAAGAGGAGAATATTTCAAGCAACCCTGTTGAAACTGAAGTGGAAGACAGTTAAATGAGCGCAAGTGCTAGTAGCTACGTAAGCCACGCCAGTGAGGCTTTCACAGCACCAAATGAGGCTAAATTGGATAGGCCTATGCTCCTGTTTTAACATTGGTTATAGCGATGGCACTTGAAGAGCCTAACATTTTCTGAGGTGGTAGGGGACTTAAAAAGTTTGAGAACCACTGATAAAAAAAAAAGCTATTTAGTGGACCCTTGAGTGAATATTTATTTTGTTAAACTATGTTTTTGTGATTATTTTTGTGACTGTCCCTCACAGAAAGAACCACTCCAAGTGTCTAGTTCACTGCAAGATGGGTGTCAGTCGCTCTGCTTCCACTGTCATTGCTTACGCCATGAAGGAATTCGGCTGGTCGTTAGAGAAGGCTTACAACTTCGTCAAACAAAAGAGGAGCATCACACGACCCAACGCAGGCTTCATGAGGCAGCTGGCTGAGTACGAGGGCATCTTGGATGCTAGGTACAGCTTCTTGTGTGTATGTGTACAGTCTTGCTCTCTGGTTGTCTTCTCTCAGTGGACCTGTTTTTTTACTTCTCTCCTTCCCTACATTGCATTTGTATATTTGCAGTAAACAGCGTCACAACAAGCTGTGGCATCCAGACGTAGACTGTGAAATGGCATAGGGACAGCAGGGATTGGCCCAGTGTTGTGGAGGGGAGGAGGGAGGCCACCTGACTCCAGAGCCAGGGATGTCTCCCTGCTGTGAGGAGGCACTGTCTGATAAAGGGGCTGCATGTCCCTCCCCGCGTAGGACTGTTGCTCTGGAGATCGACCCCGCCTATAACAACTACTATTTCCGCCGGCTCTCTGACTCAGCATTGGACAGTGAGCCATCAACGCCTGTGCGCGGCCCTCCCCTTCTCGGCATGGAAAAGGTCTTTATAGAAATTGAGGATGTGGAGCGGGACGCTCTGCTGGATGACGAGGCCTTCGATGGGCGTGAAGGTCTGCCGCTCCCCCACTTTGAGCCTACAGGAGAGGGGACAGCTGCCCAGACTAGCTCTCGGGGCCCTGAGCCCCTGGAGGAGCTGCGTCTTAGGCTGGAGTTTAGTACCGTGGAGGAGGAGGATGAGGAGGAGGTGCAAAAGGAGGAGGCAGAGATGGAGGTGCTCATGCAACCAGATGATGGAGGGGGTGGGGAAGGAGGTGGAGGAGAGGAAACGCAAGATCTGGAGGTAGAAGGCGACACAGAGGGTAATGGGATGGACCTGGCAACCCTAAATGAAAACTCCAACAACAACAACCATATGAGTGCTCCACATAAACTCAATGTAAGTTTGAGTTGTATGGTTAACCTACATCTTAGAATTAAAGTTGCTGTTATTGATTTCATGGACTTAGTTTTCAAAAATTCACTCTGACATTTTTTTCTTTCCTCTCTTAATATAGGAAGAAGCTCCCCCCCTCCCTCCTCCAGTTGATGCTTCTACTCTGTCCTGGAGGGATGCTAAGTCCAAGCTGAAAGAAGTCTCTCCACCCCTGATTTCTAAGCTTTGCCTTAACCCCAGTGCTCCTGAAGTCCTAAGTGCTTCATTCCCATTGTCCCATACCTCTTCTGAAGGCGTCACGTCTTCAGCGGGACTGCTGCGCCCCTGTGGCCCTCTGTGTGACTGTGCCAACTGTGCTGCCTCCCCGCCCACAGCTCTACTCGACAGAGACGAGCAGCCAGGAGACTCACTGCACTTACTAGAGCCGAAGGACGATGGGGAATTATTGGAAGAGACTGAGAGTCAGAAGAGTAAATCTGCAGCTGCCTCTGAAGGTCTTCCTGAGCTGATGAGAATGGATTTGGAGGAAGAGAAGCCTGCTGTGGCGTGTTACATTGGCCAACAACAGGAGACACTGCTGCAGCTGCAGAAGTCTGGGCTGGTCCGCCGGCGTGCAGAGAGACTAGAGAGACTTTCAGGTTTGTCCGAAGAGAGCTTACTCTCCCTGAAGCCTTTGCACGCATGCCAAAGGTCAAAAAACAGCCCTTTTCACACTGAGGAGGAACAGGAGGTCTCCGGCTTCCCTAAATCTTCTACACCATGCCAAGTGCGGTTAGAGCCACTGGTGGTGCCACTGACCAATGAAGCCTTGTTGGGGGTGGTGGGGTCTGGGTTGCTCACACCCACCTCCTCGCCTCATGGCTCCACCCTGACACGCAGCTCCAGCAGCGACAGCCTGAGAAGTGTGAGGGGGAAACCTGGCCTCGTGCGCCAGAGGGCGCAGGAGATCGAGACCCGCATGCGTCTGGCAGGCCTAACCGTGCCCTCGAGGCTGAAGCGGTCCAACTCGCTGGCCAAGTTGGGCAGCCTCAACTTCTCCTCGGAGGACCTGTGTTCAGCCTGCTCCTCAGACGCAGGAACACTACTGCTCCTCTCACTGTCCCCAGAGCCAGACCCCGGCCTGGACTGGGAATCCCCCGCCACCTCCGCTCTGCCACGGCCCTGCAAGGACCCGCACACTCCAGAGAGAGCGCTACCAGGTGAGCCCAGAAGCTGACACATCAAGTGGAGGTTATATACACTCCACACACCCCCTCATCTGTCACCCTGTGGGGCTGGAGCGTCGAGTCAAAGAAAACTAATGAAAACAAAAAAACAATGCCAACTGTTGTTATGAGGAGTGTACGCTCTCCTTTGCCACATTGTTTCTCAAACTGCTGTTCACAGTGATGAAAGTCATATTGCTGTATCTGACAAGTGTGTAAAGCCATCAGTTCACCTCTAACTTGGTTTGATTCATGGACAAACAAGTGCCTTACGTATGAGACCAGAGGCACAGAGCTGTGTGTTAGACTGCAGGATGAGATGGTACTCTATAACCTTTAACTTCACAGCTGTTGGTACCTGAAATGTACCAAACTATGGTATCCATTGGCACTTAGATTATTTTTACCTGTCTGGTACAAAGTTGTAGCCTACATTGATGAACTTTCCTCAATGCAGCTCGACAGAAAGCAAAGTGTTAATAAATGTAGAGTTGTTTACCGCACAGTTTATGTTTTAGATGCTAGAGGGTTGTAAAATTAATGGTTACCTCATGTTGCATTCACGGAGCTCTTTCTCAGATGAACACCAGGCTAGAGTTTAATTCAGATCATTTGCTGACGTCAAATTAAAGTTAGGAAATCAGTTTTGAGATGTATGTTTATGCATTTATGCGTGACTATGTGTGAGTGAGTGAATGGGATCCAAGTGAAGAGAGAAGGTTGTGACTTTGTTTTGCCAGAGGCATGCTCACTGTTTTCAACAAACACAACAGAAACATTTCTGAGTTTGTTGTTCCTTTGCACTGCTTTTTTTTATTGAGTGAATACTGGTACGCAAGCAAGCTATCTTCCAAAATAACATCAGAGTAATGTTATTGACCTCATCATTCCCTACAATGTTCTTGGGAGAGCAGAGTGCGGAGTCACGCTGCATGGCTCACAACACAAAGGCACAGTGTGACAGGAACTGAGGATTCATGGCTGTAAAATCATATAATGTATCTGAGGCTAAAGTTATCTGAACATGACACATTTTACATCCAAAACCTTCTTTACCTTAAATCAGCTCGTCCTTGAAGGTTGCCAACATTTTAAACTCATTTGTGCTTTTTGAAATGTGAAAGACCAAAGTTCTTTGGCTGTCTCGACGAATTGGAAACACCATTGAAGCTGTACAAAATATGTGAACCATAAATGTTAACCAATCATGTGCGTATTTAAATGCTGTCACATCTTTTTTGCACCTTTTGGGAGAAACGAAAGAGACTCAGCAAAGTCATCAGGCTCATAGCTGTTAAGCTTTTATGCTCAAATCATCAGTGAGTTTGAAAGCTTTTTGTCACACTGACTCGACAACGATCACAATAGGTTACTTCACAGTTTTGTAACCATTTTCTTTTTATATTTAAGTATGCAGTAACTTTTGTACTGTACATTGCTGTAGTTTGAATGCATATTGCACTTTTTATGTTGGTCAAAATAATGTACTGTATGTGTTAATTATGGAAATAAACATTTCTTTTACATAATACACCATGGACATCTGTTTCTCTATTTTTTCTTTATTCAAAATTTTGTTTTTGCTCCTATTCCCCATAGGTTTAAGTTAAAGATTTGAGAATTTTTGTGCACTCAGTAGATACACTTCTCTCAATCTGTGGTCACAAGTTTGTTAAAATTCATGTGAGCACTTCTCTTTTTCCAAGACATCCACCTTACAAGGTACCGATTAAACAGCATGATTATTACACAGGTGTGTCTTGAGATAGACACAATAAAAGGCCTCGCTGCAGTTGTGCAAACAAACTGTTGCATCAGCTGTCCGGGTGGCTGTTCTCTGATCATCTTGCAGGTGAAGACCCAGGATGTGGAGGGCCTGAGCTTGCTGATGTGGCAAGTTTTGAGGGAGCCTGACTGCAGGAATGTTCACCAGAGCTGTTGCCTGTGAGCTGAATGTTCATTTCACTACTGTAAGACGTCTTTAATGTCGTTTCTGTGAACTTGGCAGTACATCCAACCAGCTTCACAACCGCACACAGCATGTAGCTACACCAGATCAGGACCTCCTTATGTAGCATCTTCACCTGCAAGATTGTCTGAGACCAGCCACGTGAACAGCTGATGCAACAATTGGTTTGCACAAATGTAGAGTAGCCTTTTAATGTGACCATCCTAAGGTACTTCTGTGTAGTAATCAGGCCGTT
>JAPZEB010000022.1:26079377-26097628 GCA_029783705.1 Chaetodon striatus | reverse complement strand
CCATCCTAATGTACTTCTGTGTAGTAATCAGGCCGTTTCATCTACGTCTTGTCAGGTTGATGGATTACCTTGGGAAAGGAGAAGTGCTTACTAACAGATTTTTACAAATTTGCAACCAAAATTTGAACATTTTAGAGATGTATTGAATGCATGAAAAGCCTTAGATCTTTAATTTGAGGGAAAAAAAGGAGCAAAAACAAGTGTTGCATTTAAATTTTTGCTCAGTGTAGTCATAACGGTCATTTGAAATGACTGAAAGACAAAACAGAAGTGGGATTATATAGTGTATCACCCTGAATTTTATGGACGCTGACCTTCCTGAATGGGAAAACTATCACAGGCACGACTAAATATCTGTGCAGTGACTTGGCTTTGATGGTGTGTGTATCCTGAAATTACATCACCGTGCCCCCATCTGTATGCTTTGGCAGGAGAGCCATTTTCTAACAGCCAGGTTATATAACATTTGGCTTCCCGTCACTGTTTGCATGACATCAGTGAATTACTTAAGTTACATGCTCTCGTTCCTCCTGTCCTATATGACTGTGCGTGTCTGAGTAATGAATGGTAGACCCTGTGCACAGTGTAACATGGTGGAGCACTGAGGCGTCAAAGATGTTATTTACTGTTGTTTGTGTGTCATTTGACGCTAATGGAGCTCCCGTATTTTGGGCGTGTCCATGGAACCTGAGACTGGTATTTCCAGAAATGTGAAATGAAAATGTGTCTGGCTACTGTAAACTTGTAAAACTTTTAAATAACGGAGCGGCTAAATAAAAAGCTTTGTAAAACCCATCTTTAGTGTGCCAAGAAGCCTGTGGAGTCTGTTTTGAGTTAGTGATGATCTTAAATTAGCGACAAATTGCCTTTTGTCTAGACAAGCTTGAGAGCGACCTGTAACACTTTTCAAACACAAGAACACAAGGACTGCAGGGCTGCCTGTCTGTCAACACAGCAGCCTTCACAGGCCACAGGCTCTGGGTGTGGGCCGGCCCCTCTTCCCCTTCTGCTGGTGAATTCTTGGCTGACGTACCTCCACTTTTGTTTTATTATCTGAGGACGTATCCTGTTTTGGATGTTGCTATAGAGACCAAGGGAAACAAAAGAATGCGGACTGAGATATTTTTTAGATAATTTCCGTTACTCCTGGACATGTACAGGTTGGCCACAATTACTCACCATTTATCCCAGACACAAGCATCCTTTTACCACCTCCTACTTATCTTAACAAGCTTCCTGGAGTGGAGCAGTGTGAACTGTGCGGCCCATGACACCAGCATGCAGTGTTGGCCTGTGGTGTGGAAATAGTTGGTGAGGTGGGTGTACAACAGTATACTCGCCTATATACTCTGATGGCTTTTTGGCTGATTGGTGGGTATACTGTAAACGCACATAAAGAGATGGGTATACCCTGCATACCTGCGCATACCCTCCACTACACCACTTGTGTTGGATAAGAGACAGAAAAAAATATTAGAACATTCCTTATATTTACTTTTTGCGTCAGAATCTGCACTGGTCACTGAACATGTCATCCACTTTTATTCCAGTTTTCCACTTAGAAACAAGGTGAAAAGGTTGCCACCACTTGCGCATTTAAAATCTCAGCTCAACATCACACTTACCATACATTCTCCATGTACCTGAAAGCAAAACAAAGAGCTGGAGATATTAAAGATAACCTCTCCCTATCAAGGTATCTGGCGATGTCCCTTGATATTCAGGTACTGGAAAAATATTGCCAAGGAGCTTAGCTCAATCTTCCATAAAACAGTAAATCTAGAACCAGGCTGGTTTCTCCTACAGAGCAGTTCTCTTTATTCGCTTTTTAGCTGACTTAAATGGATAAGCTTCATCCCCCTGAGACCCTGTGTCCTTTATTAGGACATCACATTTTGGGTTTACTTGACCTTATACTTCATTCTACTTAATTTAAACCAGTTGTCCACATTCGTGGACACTTTTTGTGTCATCTGGTGGGAGTAAGAGCACAATACACTAATCCATGTAAAAGCAAGGTGGCAGCCATCTCTGCCAAGTCAGTCTGCAGGCAGTCCCCACACAAAAATGGACAAGGTCCAAAACCTGATCACATTTAATGGTTGAAACTTGTTTAGTTTAGTAATGTTTATAGTTTGATATGGCAACACATTTGACCAATTTTAGCAACAGTAACAAGTTGTTAATTAGGAAGTATTCATTTGAAGACATTGGGACTTTATTATCGCTAACAATGTTGAGTTCTTTATACTTTTGGGGTCCTACTGATCCTAAATAGCTGGGAAAAGTTGAAAATGCATACCAAACAAAAGTTCAGGTCTCAGGAGGTTATTTGTTAAAACCAGCTTTGTTCCAGTGGATTGAGAAGAAACCTCCTTCAGTCACACAGTGGTACTGTGTAACACTTCAGATTTTTACCACATTAAAGGGTAATGACAACCCCTTTTATAATATCTGGCAACCCTGTCTTAATCATCTTCCTGGTGAACTTGTTGGCGTACTGCAGAAAGGGCTTCTGTCTTTTGTTTTCACATATGAGTCATAGTTTTTCCCTTTCTTTGACACAGTACCAATGTGTACAAAAATGTATATATATTAATTTACATTTATATTAATGCAACCTAAGTCAAGTCAATGACCCATGCATCCATGTTGCTTTATTTATTTATTTCTGTTATTCATCAGCAGCCGTGTTGTTCGGTTCTTTGTGTAAATAATAATAATAATAATGATATTAAAGTATTAAAAGAAAAGAGACAACTTCTCCCCGGTTTCTCAAGACAGTGAAAAGTAAAGCAACAAGTCCAAGTTTCCCCTGATTGTATTAGTCAAATGTGCTGTGACATCACATGGATGTAATATAAGGCTCCCATTGCTTGTGCATTGGAGGGAGGACTGAACATCACCAAACAACCAACAAAGAGCACTCTGTCGGTCCTGAGAGAGAGCAAACGACTCTGCTTCCACGTCTAGCTGGTAAGTGTTGGCTGCAACCTATGATAAGAGATCAATATTATATGAATCCTCACAGGGAGCTGTCATGAGTCAGGCCTGTGCCCAGCTTGTTGTGTTGTGCTAATCTGAGGTCAGAAGAAATTATACGTTTTCCAGGTGCTGAAATTTGCGAGCGATTCCTGGTTCGTTGGTTTTGAATTCCTGTATGTCTGAGTATGTTGAGGCAGCAGAGCACATGGTGATCAAGTGACCAGCTTTGGGCATTCAGGGAGACAGGATAACAGAGCAGTTGTTAACAGGGATAGGCGGCCTGAAGGGAAGGGGCTCCTCACACTCACTCATAGAGTAGCTGCAGGACGATCAATGAGTGTAAATTCCAATGGTCTCTACGATGGATTTAACCTGATGAGTACACATGATGAAATACAGTCCCATAACTTTTTCATTGATGTCTTCAAACTTTATCTTTATCTGTACTGTCATGTATTTCTGCTGTCCCTCTCTATCTTAATATCACAGCATGAAAACAAACATATTTCTATCTTCTCACACAGCTGTGCAGTCATCACTGTGGGGGAGATAACATTAGCTCCCATAGCCATGTGTCTGGCCAGTGTGCAGGCCTGTCAGATGATAACACAACAGCAGTCATAGGTTGTCACACAGACGGGGCATGTGGCCGTAGACAGGAAACAGACTCATGGTTCGGATCATTGTTCATTGTGTTTCACCATTTTCTCTGCTTACTGCTGCAGTTTAGTAGGTGAAAACTTATTAAACAATTAGACAGTCTCATGCAAAAGCTGGTCTCCGCAACATGGTGATTTAGGCTTTGCCTTATGTTCTGCTTTCTTGCTAACAACAGCTGCTCTCATATCACCTCCTACTCCTGCTACTACTAATGCAAGAGCAGCTATAGTCAACAGCACATGATGTTGTTCTGCCGAGAAGCCGAAATAGAAAACATATCCAGAGCTAGACTGCTATAATGCTGCACTTTATTGAACTGCTGACACCATGTCATCCTCATACATGTAATAAGGGGGAACAAAAAAAGACTGGACTGACGTCGCCTTATCATTTAACTGAAACCAAAGCAGCAAAACATTCTGACAACAGAGAGTGTAACTAACTTTTGCAAAGCAAAGTGTGGGAGAAAGATTTGCTGACAGAGTGTCATAAGACTTTGTGAGCCTTCAGTACTAACCGAGAGGGATTAATCAATTGGTCAAACTCATTGTCTCTGTTGTCTTATCTATCTGCTGTGGTGCTGATCATCACAAATAATTGATTACAGATTTTACATATCAGTACTGCTATTCTGAGGATAAGGCTTTTACTTCTTTACTACTGATACTGCTCAATCAGCTTATCAGTCCAAAGCAAAGATTCAAAATAATATATTTAACCTCCCAAAATAGTACTTTGTATATAATTTACTCATTCTGTGTTACATTGAATTCAGCAAGAAAACTTTCTTGCATGCCTCCGTGGTAAATAAAGAATCCAAAAACTGAGAAATAAATCTAAGTCATAGGAACTGTTTAACAACAGCAAAACTATATCAAAACAACCATTTACAAACTCTCACATAACTCGTGCAGTAGAGTCTAAGTCTTATTTATCCAGTCCAGTTATCCAATTAAAATACTTCCACATAAACAGTATGGTGAAAATACATGTTTGGGAAGTACTGAGTGTACAACTGGATAAATGAGAGTTGGATTACACTGCATGAGTTGTGTGAGAGTTCGTAAACAGATGCTGCTATAATATAAGTTTGCCTTGTTAAATGAAGCCACCTTTTCATCAAGAATTTGCTACATTTTTGGATGCTAGAAAACACGGTTTTCTTCACAAATTTAATTGAGTAATTGATATATAAATGATCATTTGGGGGTTTAGATATTCCTTCAAAATGCACAAGTGATATTGCTGCAGAATCTTGTGACTGTAATTTGTCTCAAAGTTGAGCGACTGTGGACACTGCAAGTGCATGAATAACCCAACAGAAGGTATATTATCGCTGTTAGCGTCATAAGATACTCCAATTCACCACTTACATGCAAATAGCTACTGTGTGACTATGAGTTGTTTGCTACATGGCCTCTTCCCAAGACTGAAACCATTTCTAATGTGTAGACAGTGATGTTAATCCCAGCTGTCTGCTCAATTTGTTTCTCCTCTGTTTCAGCAGCAGCTCAGTTTATTATAAGTGGGGATCTACAGGCAAGAGAAATTACTTCTGTGCTGACGTTCCTAACACGTGGCATTATTTTGGAGGGTGGTCTTTTATTGTGAGGTTGATACCATGTCTTTCTCCACAGACCAGAATGGGACAGAACCAGGATAAACTAGAAGGGGGAGAACAGGCCCCTGGTGAGGGGTTGGAGGAGATGACGCCAAACCCTGACTCTGAAGGAGCAGGCAGTCATACAGGTGATGTCATGGAGAGAGGAAGCTCCTGTGAGGAGGAGGCTGGTAACACCAAGGAAAAATCAGGGGAGCCAGACGCTCAGAATCTGGACGGGAGCCCCGGCCAGGAGCCAACAACACCTTCTAGTGAGAAGCACATAAATTTGTGGGTGAGTCCTTTTGCTGCACGGGAGGTGAGACAGGGAGGGGCTGCAGGAAAGGAGGGAGGAGGAGGAGGAGGCAGGACTGCTCCAGTGGTTCCACAGGAGACGAACAAGAACCAAAAGAGTAGCACGAGGAGTGAGGAAAGAGCCGGAGCACACAAGCTGTTTAGTCAAATCAAAAGAGAGGAGAGGAAGACTGAGGAGGAGCTTCGCACATTCTCAAAGATCAAGATGGAGTATCAGGATGAGGGAAGTGTCCAGCATGAGGAGATCCAAGATGAAAACTTCTTATATAAAAGGTTTGGCCCTGCTGTTACCCCAGAGGATGCAAACTCTGTGCTGATGAAGATGAGCAGATGTGGAGTTCATGCAGGAAGTGAGCTTGTACTGTCTGTTCAACAAGACCAGCATGACACCATTATGGCTGCAGCTGAAGACATTAAACCCTGTACAGGAACAGTGGGCCGCTTGAGCGAGAGGAAGGAACCGCCTACAGCTCAATCCCAACATCCTTTGAAAAACAATCTGCAGAAAGAGTCCTTATTAGACGTGAGTGATACCATTCACTGTAGACCGCCAAAAGAGAGAACAGATACAAAGGAGGAAGCATGTGAAGTGAGGCCAGTTTGGAACGACTTCTCTTCCACAAAACCAAAAGTCACTGACACTGAGGATCAAAGGGAGTCAGTGAGGCCTTATCTACTAGTGGACACAACTGAAACAACCACAGATCAAGAGACAGACTCATGTTCAGCATCAAGTCCAGTCAGTGAACCCAGTTCAATTTTGGAGAAACTACTGAAGAGAGATAGAAAGGAGACAAGCCCGGCTCTTTCAAAAATAAAAGAGGTTGACAAAAACAACAAGGTCACCATGGATGTTACTGCAAAGAGGATCCCTGACAGCGCAATGACAGAGTGCTTCACCAATAAAATTGATCAGTCAGATGTAAATACACCTTCGTCTGCATGCGACATGAAGGGATTGAAAGAGAAACCACGTAAAGATAACCGTGCAACCAAAGAACATCACATTAAGGATGTGGACATGAAACATGCAGATGCTGCTGATAGTATGACCGCAGAGTGTTTTCAGCCTGGAGTGACTGGGAATACTGTGTGTGAGCGCTCACTCACAAAGTCCCCTTGCTCTAAAGCTGATTGTCAGAGTGCAGAGAACATCAACTCAACAGATGCTTCAGCCAATAAGGATATTGAGATAAGGCCAAACGTGCATACCTTTAAAAACCTGTCTTCAGGCGGCTTACAATCAGCTGTCTCACATGAGAGGGCGTCATGTGAAGTGCGTGGTGTGATTGCTGAGGAATCTGTACCTTTATCAGTGTCTGATGTGAAGTCTACACCCACAAAAAGTGATGGTCAAACTGCAGACTCATGCTGTTTACTTATTGCTGAGTCGACAGACACCAGTACTATAAGACCACCTCTACAAATAAAACGTGACAGTGAGCGCAAATCATCCCCAGATGCTCAATCTGTGAGGAGGAAGAAGGTGAAGGACTCGGCTGAGGACACTGCTACACCAGCTGTGGATGCTGGCTCAGTTTTGGTTGCAGCCTGCACAGTTATCTCCGAGGAAAGCCACCAGGCCACAAAGCAGGATCTTGATATGAGACTTAACACAGACAATACGATGCCAGACCAGCATGATGAACAACCTGGCAAAGAGGGAGATGACAGAGTCTTGAAGAGAGATAAATCCCAAAGCACTCCCAGATCTAGGCCTGTCTCAGAGCTCATAAAGGAGACCATTCAACTGCACGAAAAGCTGCAGCACCAGGACCGGCCAAAGCCAGCTGAAGTCAAGACTGAAGAGCAGGGCCAGTCTGTGAAGGTGGCCCAGATGAAGGCGGCTTTCGACTCAGCTCAGAAATCCCCAGACAAGGCGATTGAAAGGAAGCCATCAGTGAGAAGAGGTAAGGGTTAAACCTAGCTTTATCTATATATACTACAGTATCAAAGGAGTTGAAACTGTGGAGAACACATGAGTCCTAACAGGATAGCAGGTAAATTAATCAGTGAGTCATTTCTTATTTAAAAACAATTAACCAATGAAGTCTACTTTGCTGGTCCATGAACCATGATACTGTGGGCTGCCAGATTACCCACAAACACTTGCATCAGCCTTCATCTACAAGGCTGAGGGAGGGTGAAGAGAAAAAAGATTGGATGATGGAATACAGCTGTTTTCTCCTGTCAAAGGTCTGCATCGCTCTGGGTGTGTGAAATGACGCCATCTTGTGGTGCTGTAATACACTTGTGGTACATTGTGTTCTTCGGGAGAAATGGGATATATTTTTGATGTCAGAAAATGATATCAAGAACAGTAATGTTGTTCAAGCATGTTCTGTGGTTTCACTGTGCACGACAAACTGGATGTAATGGCTTTTATATTATCAAGGACACTAGAAGCAGTGTGTATATATACATATAAAAATCGAAGAGGATGAAGGAATCTCTTTCTCTCATAGAACCATTCAGCCATATACACTCATGTTTATATATTTATGTTTGGTATCCATAAATCTACACCCATTTACTCACAGTTGCACGTATTATGATTATGTATATTGCCATACACTGCGATTTATTTTCAATTGCAAATGATGTCCTCAATGCAAAACTTTGCCAACATCTGTTTTATCTAATGAGATCATGTTTTCAGGCTGTTCATCTCACTTCAGTCATTTTTATTGCCACAAAATATATTTAGTGGACTGAAAAAGCTGTTGATTTCATTATTCCAGTAGGCTAGAAAAAGTCTAACTTATATTTGCAATATTAGTAACTGAAGTAATAAAAAAAAATCGATACTTTTTGGCATCCGTCTATCAATGTGACACTGCAATACTTTGCTGTATCGATTTTTTCCCCCTAACTCCTAATATATACTGTATATATCATGGGGCCTCTTGCCTCATTTAGTTGCCCCATAATGCTGTCAGATGGGTGAGTGGGTTGCACTTGTTTACCCTTCCAAAAAAGGAACTACAAAAATCATATTAACCTATTTGATAAATAAAGTGTATAATTTCTGTGAGTAAAATGCCACTTTTCTAAATGATATGGTTATAATATAATGGAAAGACAATGATAAATGGATAATAAATAGATCAAATAAGATAATAAAAGTGTCGTAATAATACCACAGGAGAATAAAATGCCATAAAACTATCATATAAACACACAACTAATGGTGATTTTTGGTGACTGGCAACCTGAAAAAAGTGGGCGTGAGTTCTGTGCCTTGTTAACCTAGCTATCGTTCTGATTGGCTATTAGAGCTGTCCGTCAAAGGCGACTGTTCCAATCAGAGCTCGCCAAGCCAAAGCAGGGGGCGGGACTAGCGTCAGAGTGGGGAAAGAGCACACAGAGCGAGCGGTGTCAGCAGCACAGCAGCGGCTCCGGCAGAGGGAGGAATCAAGTGGGTTACGCGTTGGGCTGTGTTATATCATTCTGCTTTCAGGAATACTTTCATTTTCCTCTCAGAAGGTAGGTTAAAGGTTAAATGAATTGTTTAGGATCTGTTTGGTGTTCCCACGCCTCCTAAATTTGTTTCAGCGGTCCTTGTTTTTCCATCTTACAGCCATCCAGACAGGAAAGTGCATGCGCTAGCTAAAATGAATCGGGATAGTCTGAGGAACTGTTTTTTTAAGCTAGCGCTAGCCTTCAGCGGCGGAAAGTGACAATGCCAAAAAAGTTTATAAGCGATAACCAGAGCAGTTGCTGGTTTCACGCGAGGTTTTTGCTCCGTTTGGGTGGGTTTGGTGTACGATTGACGACATGAAATGTGCTGTTGCACGTTATTGAACGGGGTGGGGTAGCTAACCACAGTGCGGCAGGAAAACTTATCTCACAAACGATAGATCCACATACACGGAGGTGCAGGCAGCACAACCGCGCCCTGGCCCCTGGCACCCTCACTGAATATTGGCTCTTCAAATAGAACAATAGACTCCAAACAAACCAATACCCAAGAATTAACTCTTTCCTTTATAGAGACTATTATTTTTTGCCACATTTATGCCTGATTAAATTCCAGTATCCGGAATATTCACCCAGATGCCAGGTTCAGATTTGACCCACTAACACACTGGTATGGAAGATAAATGGTAGAGGGTCATAAAGCACAGAAGCTGTCGCTACTGCCATGCTAGCTACTACAATGTTAACTTAACCAAATGTATAATCACTGCGTCCTCCACCAGCTCTGCTTGTTTGGTCATGACACGTGCAGAATTGTTTGTATGGATAAATGCAGAAATTGTGCAAATAAACAAAATTTTATAGTATTTATAATCTATGAGGGCAGACAGAAATATCGTGTAGCTGCACCTGAGTGTATATCTGAGTCAATCAGTATCATGTTGACAGCTGTTTTTAATTAAGAGTCCTTTTGCAGCAAAACAAGGGTTTGGTTTAATTGTGTTCAAGTCAAATTAAGACAGGGTACATTATTTACCAGCAGTTTTGCCTGTATTCAAAGTCACTTTATTGCCTGAGTAGTCTGATATTCCCTAGATGTTTTATCCAAAGTTTCCACAGCTGCACAAATATGTTTTAACTGAACTGAGATTGCTCATTAATAATTTTTTTGGCAAGGAAATATAATCTTGTAGTGTGTCGGGAGTAGGGCTGCCTTATCAGCATTTGTTATTATCTGTCAGTTTTTTTTGATTCATCATGAAGTCTATTAAAATTGAATCAAAGGATCTTGTCCATGCCAAGCTATGAGAGCCGAAGATGTCTTTAAATGTCCCGATTGAGCCCATATATATTCAATTAAATATGACACCAAACAGAGAGAAGCAGCAAATCCTTATGTCTGAGTATCTAGGTAGAGTCTGGAGGTTAATAAAATGACAGACATAATCAATTAAGTCATTTTTATGCTCCTCAGCTAATCAATTCATTGACTGATTGGTTCAGCCCTGGTCACAAGCACTGTGAATTAGCCTCACCCTTCAAATTTTTACTTGGAGCTGCAGGTAATGTGATTCTCAAACACTGTCCTGGATAAGCATCATATTGAACATTTGTCAAAAACTGAAGAGTGTAGGGAGATCATTAAAGACCCTCCACTCCTCAGTTAGTTGTTGTAAATAGTCTCAGTAGTTGAGCCCTAGTAGCTGGGTGATGACCCAAATAGTCCTCTGTGTGACCCCTCCATCTGTACGCCACCACCGGCTCATTTGCTTGCTCATGACAATAGGGCAGTTTGACTTGTAATGACCGTGGTTAGTGTGCCAAAAGGGCAACATGATTTGCATGTTTAGCCCCTGTCTTGAACTGGATTACTTAGGTCCCATGTGTAATCAGCTTTGGGGTTGCAGGAGTTTCCCCTCGCTGAGACACGTTGTGGGATGCAGAGCAGGTGAAGGCTGACAGAGCGACCCCAGGGTCGACAGTCAGCAGTACTACAGCTGTGTTTGGGCTTGTTAACCATTCCAGACGCATCAACCTCTGCTGGTTGTGCTGCGGTACAAGGTCTTTAGAAGTGCGTAGCCTGCCTTCCTATGGCAGAGCAGAGAGAGGAAGTGGGTCAGGAAGCAGAAGGAAATAAGCATAAGATGTGAGGGAGAGTTAGTTCCTATCAGCTGCAGCAAGGAGTGCTGGTGTGGGCCGTCGTGTACTTACTAGTGCATGTTTAACATTTTGAATTGGTTTCAGGAACATCACTAAGATTTGTATCCAGCATACCCATGCCATTTATTTCATCAGTGTCGATGGAGGCCTGGCTAAGTCCAGCTGTTCGCTGCTGAACATCTGAAGTCATTGTTCATTATTGTACTGAAACAGTTAAGAAGGAGGTTCAGGCTTGGGCTTTGTTTTGTTGACTAAGGAATGTGTGCATTAGATAGAAAGCAGCCCAGCAGCAGTTTGATTGCTCTCCTGTCAGAGTTAGTCCTTGTATTAGTCTGCTGGAGTAATCCATAATCATGTGGAAAGAAGCTAAATATTTGGTCAACACTCAAAGACTGCATTCTTTTAACATGTCTGACATACCTCAGTTTGTGTCCAGTCCTGTCTGATGATGATGTTAGATGTTATCTCAGTCCACATTTTCAAGAAGACTTTCCGCCAGTAACTCTCTAAATGACATGCTGCAACTTGGAAATTTAATTGCTTTTAAAAGTTTACTTTAACTATGGTTTGTCTGTGCTACAAATTAATTTATTTTTCCCAGGCAAGATGTCCAGTTTTTATTTTTAAAGGATAGGTGGGAAGAAACATCTCATTATCCAACCACCTGCGTGGCATATTAGTGTGTTTGTTTGTTTGTTTGGAACAGCCTGAGGATGAAGAGGATCGCATACCTAAATCTGTGTCGCTAATTGCTTACACAGTAGAAAACAAACAATGTTTTTTCATGTGAAATAGAACTGTTAAAGAACACAAGCCAATATTCTTTGTTTAATAAGCCCCAATTAGGTATATTGCATTTATAAATCTAAATAGTTGTCTATCTCAGCTTCCTAGATGCAGGCATTTGTTTCACATACAGAGTAAACTGATTTTTCCCCCTGTTGTACCTGTTTATAGACTTTACAGAAATATATTTGCTTGGAATCTCAATCGGAGATGAAGTTCATGCCCTCTCTTGTTTTGACAAAGCTCTTTCAGCTTTGTAGTTTAGCAGTTTCAGCAGATGCACACAGAATAATAGCATTTCTTCCACTGGTCTTTCCCACCACAGCTGACAACATCTGTTGAAATGGAGCAGTGGTGTGTACGTTGCTCATTGGGGGAGGGGGAAGTAGCTGATCAGGAAGAGGAAGGGATATGCTTTGTACTCTGAAGCTGTAATATTTAGGAGTTGACTTTTTTTTTGTTTTTAATGGAACAATAGGGCTTTTTGTCTTTGTCCTCTTGTGGTGTCTGTTGTGTTTCTCACCTGACAGGAAAGGAGCAAGTGAAAACTTGGGCAGAGGTTAAATGGTCAGGTTGTGTTGCTGTAGATACTACAGTAACCTTACACACAAACACTTATGAAAACTAGAGCTTTTCCAGTTCTGAGTAATTTAATAGGATTTTAAAGTGGTCTCTTTAAACCTTGACTTTTAAGTAGGATAAGAAGTTTAGGAGTTAGTCTGATAAGTCTAACAGCACAGAAATTGACAGAGCTGGGAATGTGTTCTGCGCTGGAGTACGTTTTAAGGCATGTTCAGCATCACACTAAACATACAGACATGATCTGACATTTATGTTTCCTATCTTTGAAATCTGAGGAGTCTGTTTTTCCTGTTTTTGGAATGAGGAAGTTGGCAGCACCTCCTCATTTGACCTCTGGTGCTGAAACATTTTCATCTTTAAATGTCTGACACACAGCATGCTATTAATGATATGTATAACCTTGATTGGACGTGGTAATCGGTTCTGTCTGTGTTACAGAGGATTGAGCTGCATTTTGAGCCACGTCGCTCTTGTGTCTGCAAATCTCATTTCCTACAAAGTATAAAAGAATACAATAGCATTCCTTGAAACACTGGCGCGCAATGTATTGTGTTCCAGCAGTGTTTAAATTGAGCAGAGCACATACTGCATGGCCACTTGGGGTGGGAGAGAGGTGAAAAAACAACACCTTATCTCATTGTTGCAAAAAAGCACTGGAATGTAGCTGGAATCTGATTACAATGGTGGTCCGTGGCCCTGGTTACAGGAAGGGGATTTAGGTGGCGTCTCATGTGGTCTTGGTGACAAAAGGCAAAAGGCAGCCAGTGTATGGGGAGCACTGAGGCGACATCACTGGTGTGTGTAGTGGCGGCGAGGGGTGGCAGGGGTAAAAAAAAAAAGTGTGGGAAAGAAAAGTCTGTGACCATTACTGGCTAGTAAGTCTCTAAAGTTACAATATCAAACTTTATGACAGTAAAAAAATGTGTATACGTTCATCGCAGGCTGCATCCGTTTTGTATTGTAGACATATTGGTGTACCATGTGTTGGAGGGATGTACCTTACATGCATGGCCTGCAGTGACCTAGACTGTGGCTACCAAGATGACGCTAGCAGCCACATAGCAGGGAAGCTGGCAACAACAACAATGATGAAAAGTACCAACAAACAAAGGAACTGCAAATCTAAACATGTAGCAGATAAGAGCTGTCGAGAAACATGGCTGAGCCTTGTTTTATTCACTGATTGCTTTATGCATGCCAGTTACCTCAGCTTTGGACTACGTCATCTCAATATAATTGTGTTACTGCACATGCAGCAGCCACTATGATTTTATATTCTCCAGTGCTGAAACAGTCAAATAGTCAACCTTTTATTCTGAAAATCAGTGGTTTTGGTCTATTACCAAGGCTCTTATACCTTTTTTTTGTTGTGGTAGTTTTTCACTTCAGCAGTTTGGAAGTGTGTCTCTGGTTTCACCTTGAGGCTGTACGGAGGCTAGTGGGTTTTTGCTGTCCATCAAGCTCAACCTGTTGTGGGAAACATGTCTATTTTCTGTCAACATTGCAGTCAATACCCCCTCCGGACAATACCTCAGAAAGAACCATCTCATAAATGTTTATACTCGGCATGTTTGATAATAAAAGCTTAAAGAATAGCCATGGAGATACTTCGATGCTCTGGCTATAAGTGACAATTATTATTTTTATTGTCAGTTAATCTCTTGATTATTTTCTTGATGAGTCAATTAGTTGTTCGGTTTATAAAATATGAAAAAGTGACAAAAATTGCTGCTCAGTGTTTCCCATGATGTCCTCAAATGTCTTGTTTTTGCACAACCAAAAGATAATTAGTTTACTGTCATGGGGGAGTAAAGAAACCAGAAAATATTCATTTTCTAAAGTAGCTGCAATCAGATAGTTTTGTTCTTTTCTTTTTTTTTTCTTGGAAAAAATTAGTAACTAATTTATAGCTGACAACTGATTGATTAATCGTTGCAGCTCAATGTTATGCACATTTAGTATGGAGACGTACACGGTATACAGTTTCCAAAATAACTGTTGTGGAGACTGTTTAGGATTTGTCATAATTCTGCTCTAATTCTCCTGTCCCTCCCTCTCTCACATCAGCTCATCCCGATTTGTGGCTGGGATTTTCATGTTATGTCACGTCTCACTCACCAAGTGCACTATGAAACACAGCATCAAGGACAGTTTGCACCCTATAAAACAAGGTGCTGAAAAGATACAAAGGCTGTATCTGCACAGTTTGTATTGACGAACAGAGTTCACTCTTGTTTTGCCTGTCGTCCAGAATAGGCTATTATCTTTGGATTTCACAGAGCCGTAATAGGCAGTGAGTTTTAATCCTGGTTAGGCTGGTTATCTGCCGTACTAGCGGGGATCTTATTGTCCAAGTGTTGTAGGTAAGCAGTTTAGTGAGTGAAGTGCTGTCTTCTGACATCTCTGTAAACAACTACCAAGCAACAACTGCTGGTCTTTTTTTTTTTTTATCAGGGTGGGGCAGTAATATGTAATAATGTTATTCTCTTTGAGCCCTGTTAATGAGAAACCAGTTGGAGAACAAATAGCTGCTGGCAGAATGGGGAGTCCCCATGTTTTAATTGGGATATGTGAGCACGACTGAATGTGGCAGGGATAGGCAGCGTTAAATGTCTCCTGTCACTGAGGATGTGCCAAAATATTACATGTTCATGCACATGCTCCAACATCTATTCACAGTCACTTTCCAAAAGTGGATATCCCCACCTCTGATGACTCAGTAGCACAAAACTAAGAGGAGAAATTTAGATTTTCCTAATGGTCATCTCCAAGTGCTTCATTAATCTTAGCCTTCAATTACTGAGATTCATCGCAGATCAAGTGACAGAAAAGGTGTTTGTTCTTCCACTAATACATTTGGGCACACTGACCAAACATGAGCCCTCGCTGAGCTTTCTTTTTTGGTACATGTTTCCTCCCTGTAGCTGTTTTGCAGTCTTATGTCAGAGCAAAACAATTTCCACTTGGTTTAATGGAACGCCGCAGTCTGTACTGTGACTGTGAGGTAGAGATGAGAGGAAGACCATCCATGGCCTAGCACAGTGAGCTCTACAACGAACATGAAGAGCCTAAATTCTGCCATTGTCACCTTCTTTTCATACCATTTCCTTTAATTGTTAAATATAGGATTGTGTATTATTTGAGACTATAGATGCATGACAAGACTGACACTTACAGACATTACAAGAAGCACAATCCTATAACTTGTGTTCGTAGTCTTTTAGTATGATCAGGATAACCTGAGAAAGTGAAGTATAGCTCTTAATTTTTCATAAGACCCACTTTCCTCAACAGAATTGTCAGATGTAAATGGAGTTGAGGAATGCAGGGAAGGATGCTAAAAACTGTGTCACACTGGTTCCATTTCCTGTTGGTCATTTCCTCAGGCTGTGGGGTCCTCCTTTTGTCTCTGCACATCAGGGTCAGCTCTGCTGGCTCAAGAGGCAATAAGGTACATAGCTCTCCTTTCATCCGATTTGCCCCAGCAGATACTTGCGGTCTTTTTGCTTGAATTAGGGCTGGATCAGTGAGCTGTAAATCTCAGGAGAGTGTCACTGAGGAGCCCAGCATTCCCCTAAGGTGTGTCTGTCTGTCTGTCTCTTTCTCTGGTGTGTGTCTGAGGCTGTCAGACTGGTACCGGCCTTTTACAGCCCCTGCTGACAATGTCGCATGCAAATGTCAACCGTGATCATTATGACGTTAATGTTTGGGAAAGGGGATGGGTCATAAAAGCTGAATAATAAATAATTGATTTGCAGGATTCAGCGTTGACACTCTAATTTGGCTCCTGCAGTTATTAAGAGGTCTTTGTGTTTGTGTGAATTTGTTTTTTGTCATTTTAAAAGATAAAAAGGTCACTTCATCATTCAGTTTTTATTAATGGAAATTATTATTTTTTATTTTAACTTAGCCTGTTTATTACTATGTACTCACTGGAAGTGACAAAGCAATCTTCTACTGGTTCGTATATAGTTATTTCCTTTGTGTTGAGAATTACTGTGTTCACTATTAGCCCCAGGTCTTTCTGTGGTAGCCACAAAGTCTTACAGGACGCTGCCTGTTTGGATATGGCCTTTGCTATTTTTGGGGCAGAATAACTCTGCCTCTCTGGTTCCTGTGTGCTGCTCTGTAAATCACAAAAACTCAAAACAAAAGCTGTTATTTGGATAGTATAATGGCACCAGCTCGCAATTTGATATCAGCTGTAAATATCAATTAAGAATACAGAGTTTTGTTTGCATCTACAATGTTCCATGTAGTGCTTGACTATGAAGCAGCATAAATTAGAAAACATTTTTTAAACAGAAGTGACATGATATGTTTAATGCTTTGATTGTGAGTGCACATGCACATCACTTTGGCTGAGGTAATTCACCTCAGCTGTGACAGTACAGCCATACACAAAGCGCTGTCTAACACCTCAGCTCAGTCCAGCTGCCAAAGGACAGTATTGGACAGCTACGCTTGTCAGTGGCTCCATCATACAAGGCGCCCAACCATCATAAGCGGGCCACACAAGCATCCACCGCGGTCCTTGGTCTCTTTGCAGGCTTACTTGTGTCAGGCTCTGCTCATCAGGTGCATGTAAGAGGTAATGATGTTCTTATGTAAGAGTCCCACTGAAAAAAGGGAGTTTTTGTCTTGGCATTTGCCCTAGGCTGTCTTTCCTAGTGAAGGAGGTGAGGTTTATTTGAAACCTTGAAGAAAGTTCTCCCTTGGAGGCTCAACACAAGTCTTGTCATGTGTAGCACTAAGGTCTGAGGTGTTTGAGTCCTGAGTGTTAAATGATTCCAGGTTTGTGTTGGGCCAGAGGTTATCAACATTTCAGCTAGCGTCTGGCGCGAGTCCTAGTCCAGGACTTGAGCAGCACGGTAATTGGTTTATGCTTCTGATTTAAATGCAGTGATTGTAATAATATGGGAAATTTTCTAATTATATAAAAGTCAATGACTGCCCTGTAAAAATAAGCCCTAATGTCTTTTTCTACTGTGTCTTACAATGCATCTTTGAATGGCTGCTAACCACAAGAGCATCCAGTGACTAAGAAATGGTGATATCTTCCTGAAAAGGCTCATCAGGAAACCCCACTACCACACAATAGGGGTGTAAATCACAAGTTTCATCATGATACAACATTATATAAATTCTTTGGACAACAATACAATGTGTGATTGGTATAAGACAATATTAGTAAATATCCTCAATGTTCCTTTCTTGGCTGCTTACCATTATCTGCCTGGCATTAGGCTGCTGGCACTGTTTGAATGTTTAGGATAGAGGTGTGCTTGGACAGAAATAGTGAAACAGATAAGCCATGGGAATTTCAAAATAAAAGCTTAAAGATGAAGACATGCATAAGGTGTTTTCACTTTGCATGGATAATATTGGGTCGTTGATCGTCAAATCGATATATTGATCCACATTGATGCATTGTTACACCCTTATCACACAACAAGGCTTACTTACTGAGACGCAGTGTTGCATAATCAGCTGCAACCCCACCCAGTGTGCTCTGACCTACAGTGTGTACACTGATATAGCCCAACCCTCTCTTCGTTGAGGTTTTATATCCACAGTGACAGTTATGGCGACAATTCACAGGACTAACCAACACCTTTTTTCTGTGACTGGAACATAGGTCACACACTTAGCTATAATCTTGGGCGTATTAGGACAGAGCAAGTTCTGATTTGTTGCCTTGAGAGTGGTAATTGTTACAGCCGTAACATATGATATTTATCAT
>JAPZEB010000022.1:26062536-26078125 GCA_029783705.1 Chaetodon striatus | reverse complement strand
TCTTTTTTTTTTTTGTTTCCCCCCTTTTTTTTTTTTTTTTTTTTTTTTTACAAATTGCCTTATAGGAAAGAGCACTCACTCAGCCAAGCGAGCATATGGTACCACTAGACATCCAGTAGGGACTAGCTCTAATTGACCACTTGCAAGGGCCAACACTTAGCCTGTTGAACTCTTGACAATCATTTATTTTAATATATATACCGATTTCAACTCTTCCAGTCCCATGTAATGTTTTCCCCCAATGTCTTTATTATAAAGTTGTTTTTTTTATTCCATATTTGCTTAACTGACATGAAAAGAAAATTAAGATGAGGTGAACTGCTCATGGTGCTGCTAGTCTTTGACCAGTGGTTTCAGACAGAGTGTGGACCGAATAAATATGGGCTTAGTGGCTTAATAACTTTTAAGGGTAGCTTTCTACTGTGCTACATTTCTGTACTTGGTTTGAAACTAAAAATCTGAACACAAAATACTGAATTTTGGCTGTTTGTCAACTCAGGTCAGACCTGGAGTCTTAAACTGTGAAGTTCCTGGGGTGCATTAATCCAGCACACACTGGAAGTCACAAGAAGCCAAATTTTTGTTCATCTGGGTTGTGTCTAACAAGGCGAGCTGGCTGACGTCCCAATCTGCTCTGTCTCACTAACTGTAGTAGAGTTCTGTGTTTGCCAGAAGAAGCACTAGATAGTTCACATAACCTAGGGCTATTCACCACTGCATCAGTTTGTACACAAGCACACCAGCATCAGCATGCAAATGGTGCAGATGGTAGACACATTTCCTTGTTTAGGATTGCTGGTATTTACTAGAGATTCTGGTCGTACTTTAACAGCGCCGTGGAGAGCTGTCCTTTGTATGTTAATATGACAGTTACATAAGAAGAAAAGTTTGAAAACTACCATGTACCTATTAGGGATGTTCCTGGTGATGAATTTCCCTGTTGACTAAATGAAAATTTTAGATAAGATTAGTCAAGTTGTCTAAAAAAGGGAAAACACTTGGAAAACTGTCAAACTTAAGCACAATTTATTTTTAAGTATTTGAAACATTGTCCCAAAAAATATTGTGTGCCTTAAGAGCCCTTTAAACCCTTTAATCACAATCTTCAACAACCATGTCGGATTTTAAATGCCGCTAAACTACGAGACACTTTGTGCCATGCGGTATGAATGTGAACATGACGGCAACTCAGTCAAAAGTGAACCACTAAAATAACATCTAAAATAAAGAAATTGCTTTTGAAATGTGGGGCACAATGAACCTTGCAGATTATCCGACAAAAATGATAGTAATTCGTTTTAAAGTTAATGAAACAACATCTGATTTATAATGAAATTTCAGCTGAAATGAGAGGCATTTTGGGCCGTGCAGTATGGTTGTAAACCCTGCACAGTATCTGACAACAAGTCCCTTAAAGTTAACAAACAATATAACATCTCAAAGTACTGCCAAACCGCGCTGGTTTTGCGAGAGGACATTCAGCAGTTTCCGGTGGTACTATAACAATTTTGGGGGAATTTTTTAACACTGTTACAAAGTCTCAAACTAGACAGGTAGCTGATGTAGGTGTCTGTTCACATGTAGCGTCTGTTCCACCCAGATTATGTGACAAATCAATTCAAAGATAAGCAAACAAGCCTCAATCCTTATGACAAAGTTGTCCTTGTTTAGAGTTTAAAGCGCAACTCTTCTTTCCCCATTTTTGACATACTTGAAAAGTAACTATTCATGAAGATTTTCTAAATGAGGACAAATAATAACCTTTAAACATCTTTTGTCAAAGTATCAATTTCTTGCTTTCAAAATGAATTTGCTGTCTTATTTTTTGAACTATAATGCATCTACCCAGATTTCTGGATGGCGTTTATATTTAGATGTCAGTCCATTGCTCTTGGTCTGCGTCAGCCTTTCCCGGAGTAATCAAATTCAGTTTCCTCGACAAATGCACTTCTGATCCAGATAAATTTAGGGGAGGATTTAGAGAATCTTATATAACTCAGTGAAAACTGGAAAATCCTCAGTTTAAGGAAGATTACCACTCAAGTGTCTTTAACTGTTTTATCTCATTTGAAACAAATTTGTCTTTTAGCTTGCTGTCGGTGTTTGGACACATCCAAAACAAACAGTTGTAAAGACTGACGTGTTTCACAGAAGAGTTGGCCTGTTAGGACACTCCCACATCCGTACAGGAAGAACTTCCTGCTTGTGTTGTGATCCTTGTCCTGTCGGAAACATGCCATACAAGCGTTTCTCGCTTACTCTCTTTCCCTTTTACTCTGTTTGCCTCTCTCTCTCTGACACACACACACACACACACAATGGAAAACCACCTCCAAAACATATACCACATCCTGTGCTGTGCTTTTATCATGTTGGTGATTCAGGCTGGGAAACTGTTACCATGTGCCGTTTCAAAAAAGTAAAAAAAAGAGGTCTTGAGGAGCTTCCAAAACCACTTAAGAGCTTTTGTCTTTCTTCAGGTTGTAGGTTAGATTGGACCTCGATTCTGGCCGTTTATCTGACACTGGCCAGCTTTCCATTATCTTTGGAAATGGTCTGTTATGTTAAGCACAGCACTTGGTCTTGTAGCTTTTGAATGGGCTTGTTTTTCCAAAGCTCTCTTGTCTGCCAGCAGATTTTTGTCTTGGTGAAGATTTTAGCTGAACCAGCTACAAAGTCTGTTTTTGTTTGTTTTGGGTATGTCCTATTTTCCTTTGGAAGTGGCTCTTTCTAAGTATGCCATATGTAAAGCATGGTAGTACTTCAGATGTTTAATATTTGGCACAACTGTAGATGAAAAGAAACAGGCGTATGTAAAGAGCAATGTGAAATATATCTTTTTTTTTTGTTGCTGGTAATTATTCATACGCTGCATCTTTGTGAAATCTGACCATTTTAAACCTCCTCTGAATACTACACTGTTCTTGCAGTTTTGTACATTAGACATAAGTGCATTTGTACCATTTGCCAGGGGGTAGGTACTTTGTTGCTCACCAGAAAATATTGTCACACAAAAAAAAGTTGAACTGTGCTGTGTTGCTGCTTTTAATTTATGATTGAAGGAACTCTACATGCAGTTAGTGTGATCACCAGGGTGAGGAGAGCCACATAGTGGATAGTAGATAAAAGTGATTGTCTTTTCAGGGGGACTCATTTTTGGCTTTTTGACTTGAAAAGCTCATATTTCCTTACTTTTTACCCAACAGGTTAGTGATACAAAATGCAGAGAGGTCTGTGTCAGAGTAGCAGGACTTACCTTAAAACATGTAACAGTAAAGCTGCACCATCATACTGCACTGTAACACCATCAACCTCTTTCAAAATATGTTAAATTCATATTTATCAGCTACAGCATGTGTTGGTAATACTGTTCTTTGAAACTGTCAGCACCATGATGCCCAGAAATTCCAGGAAGACCCGTGGAGTATCAAGTAATAATGGTTTGTTACAAAACACCCTTGGAGTAGGAGAGTCAAACATGTTATGGAAAAAGGCTCACATATGATCGAACAGCTTTGCTGCAATTTGTGGATTGCCTGTGTTGTGTTTTCAAGGCTCTCAAGTAGCTTAAGTAGTCTATATATGTTGGTTCATTGTGCAGCTCTCTTTCCTGTAAACGTGTTTTCCTAAACCTCCAACTATCATATGTTAAATCCTCCTCTTTGCTCTTTGCACAGATATGAGACGAGTTGTACGGCAGAGCAAATTCCGTCACGTCTTTGGCCAGGCGGTGAAGAATGACCAATGCTACGATGATATCCGGGTGTCAAGGGTCACATGGGACAGCGCCTTCTGTTCGGTCAACCCCAAGTTTGTTGCCATAATTGTTGAGGCCAGTGGTGGAGGAGCTTTCCTCGTTCTCCCCCTTCACAAGGTAAGTTTATGGTGTATTATGTAGGAGTAATTAATGCCATAGTGGATAAGCACTGTATTGTGAGCGCGTCATTCAGAGCTGGCCTCTTGGACAACAAAAATGGAAATAAACCATATGTGTAAGCATGTTTGCATCTACTGCATGTTTATGTAACATTAGTAGCACCTGCTTCTCATGATGTATCCAAAACTGTAGGATTGTGGGGTGAAATGAGCATCTATGTTTAATAATTAAATTTTGAGATTACAGTCTTCATTTACAGTCTCTCTGCATATTAGCTACCAGAAACACACAAATGATAAATGGTATCCATCTCATTGACCTTGCCCTTCACCCTAAAACAAGCATTTTGACAAGAAACAGGTTTGACAGTAATATCTTTCGTCTGTATTCTGAGAAAAATGGTGCATTGAAATGGTGTAAAGCTAACCTTTTAAAGGCATTGTGTGACTTTTGAGTGCAGCTATGCATGTGATGGTTTTGTTACACGTGGTTAAAGTGGATCAAATTACATCAGGATATTTTTAGTTGGGGGTGGGGGAAATGATATTGTCGTCACGTCAGACATGACATAAAAGGAAGGAAAGTCCTCCTCTCTGGAATCATATTTGGACTGACATGAATGTAAACTAAAAAGGTAGCGGACATTAAACAAAAGAATCTTAATTTCTCTCTTTACTTCTTGGAGCAACAGCTGATTTCCTGTGTGTACAGTAAATAATACTTTGCATTTACTCATGAGCAGGACAGCTGACTCTGTGTGTCAGTGTGACTTGGGATTAATGTTTACCAGTGGGCTGTTTCAAACACCCTCATGTGTACATCAGAAACTTCTCCAAGCCCTGGAGTGAACAGTCTCCTGATCCTCGTCTCCATATAAGGAATCACTCCACTCGTACTAGAATTGCTTTTGGGTTGGGCAAGGCAGCATTTGAAGAGTGTTTAGCTGTAAACAAGTTAGCTGGGTGAATACATCCCTCACTTCTGTTTCAACCCTGTTGTCATAATGGGGCTAATTATGGTTCAATAGAGGTCAGACTGAATCCAACAGGGGGCTCTTCCATGTCCCCTAGAGAGCCCTTGGGTGCAATTATGGCTGATAGTGGTGAATTGCTGGCTGCTGTTGTTTCTGTTTGGCAGCTCTAAGCAATGGCCAAGTGGCAGGTCCCGCCACTGTGAGTGACATAAGTACTGCAATACTGTTGACAGATCTAACCTGGGCCTGTAATTAGCGTACACCAGTACACTGCCATGTCATCTGAGAATTCTCTGGCATGGGGGACCAGATCCTCAGACCTGTCATCGCGCAGCTTACACCTCTCAGCACCTCATTCAATACAGAGCTTGAACTGGAGGTGGGCTGCAGGCTCGACCAGTTTCACACTCCTCCTGCCCTCCTCTCTGTGTCTGTTTGAATGAGCTGCCCTCTGCATGCCATGTCCCAGTACAGTCATGGTGTGTCTACTGAACAAAGTCTACTTTCACTGCCGAACGAAAAAGTTGTGAGAGACTGAGGTCTTTATGTGCAGAGCAAACCTCGGGCAATTTCCTCAAGTGAGAGATTAAAAAAAGCTCTCTTGATTTTTAGATCTTCCCACATATGAGCTGGCAGACGTGACACAGACTAATCCTTCAGATATAGTGTTTTCCTCATTTCAACAGGCCATGCATTGAGACACTGGAGCTGAAAGGGGAACACCATGCTATTTAGGAGTATGGTGTGTGTGTGTGTGTATGTTTAACTTTGAACAGTGTGGCCAGTTTGTATTACCACCAAACCTGTTTTGCAGAGTAGCATATAAGGAGAAAGTCAGCTGTTAGGACATAGAAACAACATGTTTATGTTTTCCTTTTAACATCTATTCTTGGCATTTATCACCATGGTATTCTCAAATGAATTTTTCTGACAAAGCTGGTCCATCTGGAAATCTCAGTATAGCCTCAGCTGGCAATGCAGGTCTCGAAAGTGGGGCGAGTCTGTTCTTGCAAACAGTATGACTAGACTGCACTGCAGTGGATCAGCAATACAGAGTTGCTCTCCGCACCCAACATAATTTCTAATAAACTGAATAAACAAGGATCATGATGTTGCCTCTTAAATAGAAAATGGTTAAACTAATTTGTATGTGAATCAGTGTGCTTTACCATTTTGTTATTGCGCTGACTGTACAGCGTGTCTGTTTTACTGTATGAGCCTTTGTCAGATAAGAATTTGCTTTGAGGATAAAACTCTGTGCCTGAGTGAAGGACACTTGCAATTTGAATCACCTGGGTCTCATTTCATTTTTGTTTCAAGGGCACACATCCACTAAACGCCTGCACCCTCCCACCCCTTTCCGTCCCTAATGTGAGGGTGCATCTGTCCGGCTAACCCATCTGCCTATGCTGTGTTGCTCCCAGTCTCTGTGGGCAGCCAGCTGCTCAGGGCCTTTGTCCCACACTTACTCCCAGCACAGCCCTTTGTCATTACCACACTTCAGCTGGGGGGGGAGGCAGAAGTGTGATGATGCTCCTTCCCCCTTCACAATTAAGCCATATGCAACTGTGCACCTTCTTTGTTGAATTATTGAAATGACGAGCCTTCAAAAAAACCATTGTACTCTCTCTGCTTATATGCTGAAAACCTACTGTTTGTCGTCATTTTCTGTACGTGGAAATGAATGGAAAACCATCACATGGGAGTTCAGAGGTTGATGTTGTGGTTCTGTGACCTGACCTGAGGTCTGAGCGTAGTTTTTAGTTGTCAACCAATGGAGCCATGTCTTTGTGTGACTCAGTAGGGTGAGGTTAGTGCGGCAGGCCCGCCGTGACTCAGCACAGCCATGTGCATTGTTGCTTCCTCCTGTCAGAACACAGGGATTTATAGAGAGGGCATCAGATGTCCAGCTCAACACATGTCATTCCCTTGCCTCATGCTTTCAATCTCCTCCTTTCTCTTTCTTAGCAGGATGCCTGCTAATTTATTCCCTGATTTCCATATGAAGGAAGCTGTGGGAGTGAATGCAGCAGCTAGCTAGTGTTCAGTGAAACATTCCTGATAATTCCTGTCTGTCTGTTCGGCATATGAGAAGGGAA
Organism: Chaetodon striatus; assembly: GCA_029783705.1. NCBI lineage: Eukaryota > Metazoa > Chordata > Actinopteri > Chaetodontiformes > Chaetodontidae > Chaetodon > Chaetodon striatus. The sequence continues at coordinate 26,071,176 of JAPZEB010000022.1, read as the reverse complement.
GTCTCAGTCAATCATTTCAGTTGCTGTGATTTATATCCCTCAACTAGAAATCACTTATTTGATTTGTGTAAACTTCCGTACTGTCTGTCCCGTTTTAGCCATCAGTATCTTAACTTTCCACACAGACTGCGTGTTAGTCACTTTAATTGTTAGCATCTTTCATTTCCTCTTTTGTCCATTTCTTTTTTAAGACTGACCTAAACTAGAGCCTTAACAGCACATAGTGAATTGCTTAATGTAGAAAGCATGTTCCATGTTAGTGCTTCAAACGCTGCCTCTGTACAGAAAGGATGATCAGATGTGGAGTGTGTGTTTGATTTGGATTCAGTCCCTCAATGCACCATTCATCCAGCGCTCAACCTTTGCTGTTAGTAATCCCTGGGTGTATGCACAGTGACACATTATTTCTGTTCTGTCTCACATACACTAGTTTGGCTGCTAACTTAGCTAGGCTGTGTCTCTACTCACAGAAATACACCGGGTGTGCATGATATCCAGGGTCTTTCCCCATACTTTGGTCAGTTTGTGTTTCAAGACCTCTATACTGCTCTGTTGCCTCTGCCTTTGCCGCCTCTGCCGCTCAGTCCTGCTGACTGCAGATTTTACCATATATGGTCATCCACTGCTCCCTGCCTGACAGCCTTCCAAGACCATTTCCTCCCTGCCTTGCCATTGGCTGCTTCATGCAGTGTCGGCACACATGTGAATTCTGGGATAGGCCGAAATATGAAGAGCGGCCAAGATGAGAGAACTGGGTTAAAGTCAGATGTTGTCTCTGTCACAGAGTCACTCGCTGTATCCGAGTGCCATATTAGAATAATTATTTTAACGTGATCATCAGTATGACTGCTGGAATACTGAATGTTATAGTCTATTAATACAGAGCTGTGAGGCCTGGTAGATTTTTAAAAAATAAGGCAGGCTTTCTTTTTGCTGCAAACCTTAAAACAAAGCTATGATACTTTCATAATAGCTGATGGTGTGTACAGTGCCAGTTTAAGTCATTTGATGCATTTAGAGTCTGCTGCATGAGAGCAATTAATTCACAAACTAACTGCTGTTGCTCACGTAGGCACAATCTGGCACACAAAATCTTTATAGGCAAGCCACCTTTCATATCTTCCGAGTTCTTTCTAAAAATATCTTTTCATTCAGATGTTGTCTGTTTCCTCAGCTGATCATTTTTTGGGCCACAGGTGCTGGGCTGCATGTAAGCATGCACTGGGGAGACAGAAGGAAGATGTGGAGACACTGCCACAAATAGCCGTCCTTCACAGGGAATACAATATCTACTCGTCAAGGATATGACAGAAGTTAATGACCTCTCTGATATTCATTATATGTCGTAATAGTACCTGCATGAACCTGAACATTATGGCTGTAGACATACTAGAGACGCTGATCCTGTGTCATCAGTCATCAGCAGCCTCCAGCCGGTGTTGTTCAGTGGCCTGTTAGCAAATATCTTGTGTTGCAGAAGCACTTGGATACTAACACCAGATGTGGTTAAGGATTTCAGCTGCTCCAAATACTTCTTAACTGGCAACAGAACAACTGGTATAGTAGTAGTAAATAGTGGACTTGTCTTAGATGCTATCTGGAATTAGCTTGTGACCTAGATAGTTTCACGAGCCATGTACCAGAAATATGAAGCACTACAGTCCCATCTGTTGTACATCTCTGTATAGGTATGTCTCCTTTATCTCTTTAGCTCAGGTTTCAGTCTGTGGTGTGCTGCACTGTATTGTTCCTGCCCTATCATACAGACGCAGTGACTTGAAAAAGTGGAAATTTCCATGGCGCTCTGAGCAGCACTGGACAACATGCAGACCCTTTAGTGCTGTGCATGTGTGAATCACATGTTGAGCTGCAAGGAAAGGAAGTGTGCAGGCCTCTGTGTGAATGAAAAGAATGTCCTCTACTGCCTTGAGGGATGTTGTTCATCCATTTTTTTGTGTTTCAGTGTTGAGCTTTGTATCTATCGCTGTGTGATTCACTCTCATTTTCTGCAGTCTTACTTGTTGCTATGCAACTGGTTGTTTTCTAGGCGTCAGACATTCCTCTCGAAGGATACAAATGTCTGTAGTGTAGTTATGGACATGTTAGGTATTCAACTGCTGAGTTTAGCTCCTTGCTGTTGGTGTGGGTGGGTTTTTTTGCAATGACGCAGTTTTTCTTTTATTTCTTGTTCTGGACAATATCATTTTTACCTCTACGTCGCAATTTTAGCTAAGCACGCTTCCTATACCTGTAGGCTGGTTGCCTTGGAGATGATTTTCTTGCTTGGCTGGTTTAGTCTGTTGGGGCCAATTTTTTTTTTAGCAGTGTTGTGAAAGTGTGATGTTCCTGACAGTCCAATGTAACTGCTGACCTGCCAGCATCCTTCAAGCTCTTGCAAATCTGAAGGGCAATTACAAAACTGTAGGAATCTCTTCTAGTCAATAAAAAAAGCACAAAGTAAAATAAATTATATGGGCAGATTTCATCTGCTAAGTTGGTGATTTTCTTATCATGTCCCAGTGATGCTTTGCCAATTTTCAACCAGTTTTTCAACTTCCCACCATCTTGCCAGCGCCCAGACCTCCCTACTCATTTGCCAGCAAAAATCCCATGGATTACACTTCCTTGTTTTTGTATGCCCGCCACCATGTCAGCAACTGCATAGACAACCCAGTTTTTTTAAATGGCCATCTTTCCAGCAGTGACATACTTCTTTAACTAGTTTGGTTTTTGTTTTAGTCAAATACTTTGTCAAATCTGGCCTAAAATGTTGTCAAAGAGATTCTTTAAGGACAATTAAAATTTATTGAACTCTTAATACCTGCATCCATCCGTCCTACTTGACCTTATTACATAGAGACTATAATATAAGGCTGCTACAAAGTCACATTATTTCGCTGTCTGGACCAACTACACAGGCATCATGCCACCCTAGTGTGTGATTTTAGACAGCATGTTATGATTCCAGAAGCAAGAGAGGTGTGACGGGTGTGACGTTTAACACAGTAGCATCGGCCTCTAGTGTGACATACAACATATGCATCAGCAGTGCTTTTTAAACAGAAGCATAATGGCATAACGTGGCAAAAACAATTATTTACTATCCTTGTTATCGAGTGACTGATCTCATCCTCTGCTCAAAGGGTAAGATCCCAGATCTCTTGTCTCCCCACTTCGTCTTTGAGATGGTTGCTGACGGCTGCTAGCTGCTTTTTAAAATTTCCCAGCGTGGGTCACACACATAACACGTCCTGTCCTGCAGGCTGTCCTTTTTACACAGACATCAATTCGGCGCTATCTCTGCTGCTGGCTTAAAGGCGAGCCAACTCTGTCCCACCATTTTGAAATCCTACTTTGAGGCAGAACAACGGCATGGCATTCCCACCTTGATTGACAGTGTAAAAAGGGGCTGCTGTTAGCCCGCCGACTTTACTGTGACTAGCCAGTTGATAGTGAAAGTAGTGAATGTAAGTTTGATTATTGTGGGTTTTCTCTTGCTCTCGTTGTAGGCTATCCAATTTATGTTTCACTGCACTTTAATTAGAGGAGCAGGGAACAGCATCTGATTCTGCATGTGTCAAACCACTTGCTGTCAAACAACTATTTCAGAATCAGAAATACTTTATTGATCCTAAGGGGGGAATTGTGGATAGAAAAGTAATTCCGCTGTGAAAAACAAACCAGAAATCTCTCTAATCGCTTATTTAAAAAGGGCACAGCTTAATAAGTTACTAGTTTTAAAAAGGAGAACTAGTACAAGATGATCCTGATTTATTATTTTTTATTTTTTTTACTCGAGATTGCTACAGATGTACAGATGGGATACACAAATTTCTTGTTGACAGTAATGGTAGTAGACGATGGCTGAATGTAACTGTTATTTAATACCATAAATATATTGGGAAACAATGCTGGTATAAATTGTTAAAATGATTAAAAGTTTCTTTCAAGTGGGTTCATTCATTTTTTTCCCCACCCCCTTTATATGCCTTTTCTTTGTATCGGTTGCAAGGATTGCTGTCAGAGTTCTTTTAGCCATTTGATATTAATAGACCTCTTACATTAGGAACTCATATGACATGCTCTACCGAACACATTCAACCTGCATTTAACTGCATATGAGACTCTTGTCACAACAAGTTAATCCCTAATCATCCGTTTTAGGCTGTAGTCCCTCACACATCACTGCCAAACCACTGAATTACAGAGAACTGCTTTACATAAATCTAAGTTCCCAGTTAAGTTTCAGTTTAGTTTGGTGACACTTCTCTTATGCTGTCTTTTTCTATCTTATCTGAGTAGGGAATTACATAAATTTTGATAAAAATGTCAGTAACATTAGACTAATTTTCATCCCGAATTGAAATCTTTTTACCAGAGCGCAGTATTGTCCAACAGGTGTTCAACTTGGTATGAAAGAGTTATAAGTAAGTCTGTCAAGATTTATTGAATACATTTTCTAGAGTTCCAATCTAGTGTCTGATTTTTGGGAGGAGTAAGGCTCCAGACATTAATCTGTTCATCCTGTAGTAATTTTGAGCCATCACTGAGCTCCTAATTGCCCACCGGCAGTTATGGTGCTGTGTCTAGCGTGTGCCCCAGCCACAAAACTTTTCATACCCTTGTGATTAATTACTGTCAGGAGAGGCAGGTTCTGGGGATGCATCTCATTATTCTTGTGTTTGGTACACATTGTGATAGATATTTGAGTTAAAATGCCTCAGTTTAAAACAAATTCAGACTTGCAAAGTTGCCTGAAGCTCTGCTTTTCCAGGGGGACAGAGGCGGGGAATGCAACAAGTTGCCACAGGTTAACTTACCTGCACTGTTCCACCCAGGTGCAGCGCAGTTTGTGTTACGAGCTACCTTGTGTACAGCTTCGGTTGTTGTTTTTAGTTTAACTGTTAAATTGGCAGTGCTAACATTTAAATTTACTGCGTTCCTGCCTGTGCATCATGTTATCCGATGTTTATGCAGGCTCGAGGCAAGATCCACTTCTGTTCGCCCTTTAGACCCTGGTACTCCTAATTGTGTATATCAGACACGAACACCATTAACACCTCAAAGGGTGCTATATCTGACACCCTAGCAGCCCTCTTGCTCTCATTAGTCATACCCATACCAGAGCTGCCTGGGGCCGAGGTGTGGAATGCGAAGAACGCCTGGCTCTCTGGTCAAACTGTCGGTCTCCTCTGCCCTGCTCGGGTTGATCAGGATGTGGAGCTCTAAGGCTTTACTCGAGTGTAACTGTGGCTCCATGGTTAATTGCTGCAAGTCAACAGTAGTCAACAGTATACTTATTCATTAAGTATAAAAATCTTCTTATTTTTTTTTAAACTTAAAAGAGAAAAGTGTTTTTGGAAAATTGTTGAAAACTGAGTCTAATATAAGAGGTCATGTAGAAATCTTTGCAGCCTGTCTGGCTGGAGTTCAAAGTCTCTCTGAGTGATAGGTCTAAACTCTGATCACTCCCGTAGGTGGTCTCAATCTTTGTGGACTCTGTTAGCCAAGCCTCTGCAAGGACGGACATTGAACATGAGTGTATGCTTATCATACATAAATGTTCTGTTTACATACTTCTAATTGCATGTATGAGCTTGCAACGCTCAACCAACTCTTTGTCAGTAACAATCAACATATTCATACACCACATGGTTTGCGTACAGACAGTTCTGAAGTTCGGATAAATAATTTTTACTGTACATTCGTAGTAAACAGTGATAATACACTAACACAAGCTGGTCACAGTCTACTCCCTTCTTCTCTTACACATAAACCAGAAGATCTGTTGCAATTATCCAGCATAATGGCAGCCAAGTGAACATAAAACCACAACGTTTCATTAAGTGTTTGTGTGTAGTAGTAGAACATCCACCCATCTGTGTAATGTACCATAGTAGTGCACAGACCCTGCTGTAGTAGTACAGCACCAACTGATGTTGAAACAGTGTTGACTGTTTAACATGACAGAACTGGTTTGACAGTGTTAATCCTCTGAGGTGTACAACTGTGGTTTTTGGAGGTGTGCACATTTTTGAACTAGACTGAACATGATCAATATCCCTTTGGATGTGTTTATGTTGCGAAAATATTATGAAGCAATTACTGCAGCGTTATTAAAGGGAATAAAGTAATAAATATGAAGTGTTTAGCTTGTGTTATATCAGTGATCAGTTTGCTATTCGTCAGACCTGTTTGTGCTCTTTGTGTTGCTACACCTGGACGTCGGCGTGTGTCCAACTGTTTTACATCCTGTCCCTGCTGTCTTGGGGAAATCATGCACAGGAAAAGTCTAGTGAACTCAGCTGTAATGTACATCTCTGTTGTATAAGATGGAGTTAATACGCACAGATGTCAGGTCTAGCTCATAATGCAAATATTTCATGTTTTAAATAAATAATTAAATGAACATTTTAAAGTAGACTGAGCAACAGAGGAGAGGTCACCAGTCTCATATTTAATGTGAATGTTATCTGATACCGGATGGTGGCTCATAGATCCCTATTGACAGCAGTGTCAAAGTCTGCTTTCTTTTCACTTGGCTTCAGGGTAGATTTCAGGGTGTGTTCAGCCGTCAGGGTGAGGTTTAGACAAGATCTTGTGATTTTCACATACGGCGCATACACACATGCAGAGTTCATTCTCACAAACACTGGACTTTGATCTCTAAACTTGCAGTTGAAGTCTGTGTCACTGTCCAACTCTGTCTGTCAGGTGACTGCACGGTACAGGCCCAATATTTTCATAGAGTACAGAGTCACCTCCTGTGATTTGTATAGATGTCCAGCCATTGTAGGACTGTACTGACTCAGTAAACATCTTTTCAGTCTCAGTGGCAATTACCAGACCAATGAGATATGAGTCACGTTACTTGGTGATATCAGCCACATCACTGTGGATGTAAATTGTAACAGCATGAGGCTTGAAGTGCCCTCTGCTTGGCTTCTTTATCTGCTGTAGCAGCAGAAAAAAAAAAGCAGGAATGCCTGAGCAACATGACGCTGATATCCAGGACTGGACTGTCCCTCCAAGGTCCACGGCTACCATGCTTTGCTTGCTTGGTTTTTGTTTCTCACTCTGTTTTGTACCAAAATTAAAAATGATTTGATGGGGTCGGCCTGTCAGAAATGTGTCAGATTACAGTTGATGCGAATAGGATGCTGCAAAACTAGACTTCATTTTCTGCTCTTTTCAAAGTCTGAACATAGATGTAGTGAGCTGCAGACAGTGAATTGCACTTGGAAGCTAAAAGGCCATTATTGTCTTGTTTTTGTATACATCTCTCTGAAAGTTTAATTCTTTTCAAAGCTTAAAGTCACATGCTGTCATTTGGCTACAAAAGCCATAATGAGCTCAGTCTCTTTGGAACTTTTGAGACTGTCACTTTCTTCACACTAGCTGTTTTTTATAGCCAGGTCTAACATTACCACATTGCTGTTTGACAAATGGAATTAAATTTTGGCTTTTTGTTAAGCTGCTGTAAATGCTAGTACACTCTGTGGTGCTCGAGGCTCAGTTTGTCTGATGTCCACACCAGGTGGAGGAGCTAAGCTGCAGTGGGAGAAGACACGACTCAGAAGTACCTTCGAAACAATAGAAAAAATGGGTCCCAGAGACCACTAAAGAAAAGCAAACAATGACATAACATGCAGTTGCAGGTAGCAGTGCATTGGAGGTGGAGAAAAATGGCCACTTGGCTGGTGTGTGCACACTGTAATAACTCAAGTCAAATGCAGGTCTTCTTTTTGTCAAAAACAAGCCATGGTGCTTGTGTGAACTTCAAATGTGTTTGCACTGTCATTGTAAATCCCTAAAGCATACAGTGTGCATGCATCCATTGTTTGGATAAACAGTAGTAATTTCTTTGAGTTATGTTCTCATGAGGTTTAAGTTTAGTTTTGGTTGTACCTCTTACTCATTACTGAATATACAATTTTTAGATTTAGTAGCTGAGTTTCCAGTATAATGGCAGAATAGCTGTGGGCAGTGAGTGATTCCCTTTTTTTTTTTTGATATATTAGGAAAACCATCGTGCTTTAAATAGGGCTGCAGCAGCAGGACTCTTTCCACAGTAAGTGACATCATCTCTCCGGCCCTGCGGTGGTACTTGAAGTCAACACAGACTAGGGTGTGTCTCAGACACCCATTGACCACAGCATGGGTTTGTTAAGTCACCTCAGCATGTAGAAAGCAACTAGTTCTCCTGGCTCGTAGGGTTCAGAGGTCAAATCCATCTGCAGGCAGCTGATTTTAGGAGGATATAGGAGGATGTACAGTGTAAATGAAAGTTGTTTGTGTGTATGTATATGTGTGTGTTTGTGTACATCAGAAAAGCATTTATAGTCATCCAGTCCATTAGTTACATAAGCAGGTTATGTAAAGGGCACAGTTTAGTGTTTGATACAGGGCTACCATTTTAAAGTAAGGAGATGCTGTGGAAAACTAAGCATCTGTTGGCAGGCGTCTGCTGTATAATGACGTCACCACTAATAACTTTGCTTAATTACTATGGGTGGTCTAATAGGGGCTAAATCTAATCTCAGTTTGCGTCTTTGTGGAACCAATAAAACTCTAGCTTCTTTTTTGGCACAGTGGTGGAGTGACAAACCGAGGCTGGTGATTCTCTGGCTTTAGGCGGTT
>JAPZEB010000022.1:26033614-26056511 GCA_029783705.1 Chaetodon striatus | reverse complement strand
GAGCCATGACACCTTCTATTCTGGCTCCCAATAACACAACAAGACTACATTTTAAGACTCCTATGTAGCCTACAGCCCTGTGGTGGAGAGTCCTGTTTTGCCTCCAGCTGATAAAATAACATCATTGTGATGTCGGCCCTAAAAGAGTCTATAGGGGTAGCTTCAGAAACAAATGGTTCTGGGTTGAAGCTTAGCCTTTCAGGAGGAAGCCATTGTGATCCTTGTAGTGTAGGGCAAGTTTTATCGTTTATGACTTCAACATTTTATTTGCTGGAAGAGAAATGCCTCATTTGTATTGTCAAAAGTATCACAGCTTTAAAATGTACTTTGTGTCCTTTGCTGTGATGTAGTTCATCACTCCTCTTTCTCTTAGAAGCAAACACACCTAAAGAGCTCAGTGACTTTCATCTAACATTTGAGTTTATCTCTCGCAGCTGAGAGACAAACTCAACCATCACTATCGCTGAGAACAAGTAATAAACAGGAGTGCAGTCGCTCCGATGGCGAAGACCTGTCTCGGACGGACTGAAGCACCGGCCTTAAAGACATATTAGTCCACTTTGTCGCTCCTGGCTGGAGTATTTTCCACGGACAACATCAAACTGTTTGACAACAAGCGTAACAACAGAGTAGATGTAAAGTGACAGATGAAAGAAAGTGAGGAAGCAACAACAGAGGGTGAAGACGATGTTTTCACAGGACCGTGACTCACCCTCATGGCCAACAGCACCAATACATGTATGTTATTTATAGGAAAGACATGCTATTTGTCATCACTCCAGGTGCATCTTTTTCAACTCATCTTTTCTGTTTCATCACAGAAAATGGAAAAAAGGCTCTGTTTTATTGCCTGTAATGTAATTTTCATGTAAAATGGGCTCCATCTCTAAATGCCTCTTCTCTCCTTTATCTCTCTCCATCTCTCATTAAGTCTTATCTTCAGGCGAGAGGTGGACACAGCCAGGACGATCAATATGCCACACGCCCCACACTCCTCCGTGCTCCTCCCTCCCTTTCTCTAATTGTCTCAACAGCTTGCCCCCCTTCCTTTTTAACCTAAATCTCTCTTTCCTATTTTTCCCCCGATCGCCTTGTCTCTATTTTTCCCTGGGATTCATCATTACTGCCAACAGCCAGTTCGCCATCTGCCGTGACTGAGCAGGAGACTCGCAATTAGTGAGGATAATTTGCACCAGGTATCTGGTAATAGAACAGCTCAGACCTTCACAGATCGATAGAGAGCAACTCATTAGGGAGGTGAAAATAAACAGGCATCAATGTGGAGCCAGCCACACACAGCTACAAACACACACGGTGACAGACGAACGGGAAAGAGATGAATTTGTGGGTGGGTTTGCAAGGCGAGAGAACTGGCAGGATGATCGCATTAAAGAACCTCGAATGTGGTGAGAAACACAGAGGCAGCTGTTTTACTCCAGTCATCCTAATGAAGTAAAGGACTGTTCGGCCCTTTGGTGTGACCCCTTCTTTAATTTACACAACATGTGATGAGAGGCTCTAAAATCATCTCTGTGTCTAAAAGCAACTGAGACATTAAGAACGTCCAACAGCTCGTAGATTGGCTTGTTTAAGGGCCGGATGAGTGTGTCTGCAAGTTTGCCTTCCTTTAATAGGAATCATTTTTGTAACGTGTGAAAGAAAAAATACAAATTAAGGTTGATTTAGCGGGCAAGAAAAGCCACCCTTCACTCAGCTCAGTATACTCTGGGTTTTGCTGCAACAGTGTTATTCAGCCTGGTATGACCAGTAGCCTACAGTGGCTGATGTTAAAGGAATTCAATATATTCGACAACCGATCAATTGCCCCCGTCACCCTCAAGCCAAAATGCATTCTCTCACTCAATAAGTGATTTCTTAAATTTTAACAGGAGGAAAGGACCCTCACCCCCCTATCTAATATCCAACTTGTGCTATGTTGCAGTGATTCATTTCCATGTGATATATTTTATTTTCTGTGCCCTCAGTTCGGATATGAGTGGGTATGTTTCCTGAAAAGATGCTCTGTGCTTTGTCTCGTAGTGACGCCTCACAGTGCTGCTTTAAATAATCGCTACGGTCTACAAACACACGATGAGACATCCTGGTTTGAACTGCTAATTGAAAGAATGAACATGAACAAAAAAGTCTGTTCATTCTTGATTAAAATCTGTTTTCGCAGTCTAGTTGTCTCTTTTTAGAACACGGCGTGTGAAAATACTTCCATGTGACTCATTTATTTCTAAGACTGGTTTCTCACGCCTCGTCTCTCTCTGGTGTGTTTACCTCATCCACCTGAGTCACAATGCTTATGTACAGATTTGATTGACTGAGTAGTGTGTATTGGTCTGTGAGTTTCCTGGTCGATAAACCAGTGCTAAAGTGCTGTGCTGGTTAAGAAACAAACAGCTCATTGAATTGTTATAATTGTCACTGAGTTATTGGTTATAGGTCCGGGTCCAGATAGGATGGTGCCTGGGTCCAGACTCAAGGGATGGAGAGGGATGGCAGGGTAACAAGGGGATGCATTTTGATCATTTTGATAACAAGGGAGATGGCGTTCCCCTTGTTATCCATCAAATTGCCTACTGCTGCCAGCACACTGACGATTAGTGCAGGCCAACATGAAGAAAATCAAATATGACAATATTTTTGACTAAATACCAGAAGTCGGGGGGAAAAAGTTGATACAGCATAGTATCGTGGTATTTTTGTGTGGCAATATCGTATCGTCACACAGTGCCAAGTATCAGTTTTTTGTAATATGGATTATTAATATTACAAATACAATTTTTTTTTAGGTAGAATAATATATTCAATTGCTTTTTCAGTCCAATAGATACAATGGGCTGCTGCAAAAAAACATGGCTGCGGTGAGATGAACAGACTGAAAACTTTATCTTATAGATAAAACAGATGTTGACAGAGTTTTACTTTGGGGGGCATTATTTACAGTTGGATTAAGTTAATAAATCACAATATATTGCAATATAAACTGAGCACAAAAAGTAAGGAAATTTGTGTTTGGTAGATTATTTCTTTGTTGTAACGATGCTTCTTGGCAATACATCTTACTCTGTTGGAAAGCCTGTTTATTTCCCTTTTAAATGGTGCCACATTTGTGAGGAACATGCATTTGTGGGATGAGCAGCAGAGCTGAGTATGTGGGTTGCGCCCATGAAAAATTTGCCAAGTCTTCTCTGCCAATGCCAAACAAGCTTTTTTTTTTTGCCAAGACGCATCGTTATAACAGAGAAATAATCTACCAAACACAAATTTCCTTACTTTTTGTGCCTAGTTTATTTTATCACAATACTCAGCATATCACAACATATTTAGAATTGCAATAATATTGTGTCGTGACTTAAGGACCATGATAATGTTGTATCGCAGCTCCTCTGATGATTGCCACACCTACCAAATATCTTGATATCAATATTACGACATTACTGTAGGGACTATTGGGTCTTTCACAAAATATTTACACAGACATTTCTGATAAATAATCATCAGTAATGTGGATATAATGACCATATGGTAAGGATATAAGTATTAAACCAGTCTGGTAAGTTCAGAAAATTACATTTCTTTACTGTAATTCAGCCTTTAAAACCAGATATTATGATATTCAAAATCTAAGACGATACCTAGTCTCACACCACAATATTGATATAATATCAGTGTATTACCCAGCCCTACTTTAGACAGATACTGCTGTCTGCTAGATGATGCTGCTGACTTATTGAGTCAGTTCACAACTTTATGACTCATCTCTTCTTGTGTTACTGTTTCATTATCCTTTAATTGTCGCTTCTTGTCAGCTGAAGTCACGATACTCTCACTTTAATGTAGACTGTATTTTAGATATTTGCGTGTGTTTCCGTTTTTGTAACAGGCAGCCTTCAGTTTTTATTCCCTCCACATGAAACAGAAATCCAACTTGATTATTTAGTCTAATGGCAGATTGATTTGAAATGTGCTGCACCTAATTAGTTCACAACAATTAATAATGCTGGCTTAATGGATTACATGACTCAAGTGAGGCTGCTAATTGATTTTCATGTCTTAACAGAGATGAATGTAAACCAATAGAACAGCAGGAAAATGCAAATGGTAGCTGTGATGTCAAGCAGAAGAACAATTAGTGGTGCATACTTTAACTTTAATGTCACTCATGTTTACCTGCAAGGCTTTGTGAGGGAATGTGAATATTTTCAACATCAGTTAACCTGTTGACTATTTGTTTGGATTATTTGATTTACTGTTTAATTTATAAAATGTTACATGTGAAAAATACTCCAGTTCAACAAAACAGAGCGAAGCAGCAAAGCCTCAGGCAAAATAACAAATAACAAATAACTGATTATCAATTATCAAAACTGTTATTAATGAACTTAGCTAGTATTATCTCTGCCAGGTTTAAGCCTGGAGGGTATCATGCGTGTATGTGTGTATGTGAGTGTGTGTATTCATCTGTCTGCAGCTTATCTTGCTGACTACTGGACCAATCAGCCTAATATTTTGTGGGCACATTTATGTCTGCATGCTCAAGGACCTGTCATGGTTGCCATGATTCATAACCTTTACAAAAACCTGTTTGGTTAGTTGTTTTATGCCGTCATTGATTGCTGCAATTTTACAAGAAATTTCTTCAGCTTAAAACAACAAGCCTTATGGTCTTCTGCATGCCATATTTTGGTCTTCATCGTCGCTCAAAAAATGACATCCATAGAAAAGTGTGGTCTCATTTTTAACTGGAGCATCTAAATACTAATTTCATATCTGATATGTCATAATCCACTAAAGTTAGTGACAATATTAGAATAATAAGTCTGTGCTTTTGTTATCTTTGTCACCATCTTGACTGTAAGGGACCCGGGAGGGACAATTCCATTATGTGGCCGTATTCCACCATATGGCTATGACACGGTTTTGTTCCTTCCACACACTACGTCATACAATAGCTGGAGCATTTCAGAAACGGAGCACTTGGCCTGCTTGATTTTGTTCATTTGGTCATTTGTCCTTGTGCTTCCAAAATAAGTGAGCAAGTAGCCTACGTGGGTTAACTGGTGTAGTTTAAGGACCATTGAAAGTCCAGTCATGAATGGATCAATCGATCCAACGTATCACATGGATAAAATTTTTTGGCTGTGGTTCAATTATTAAAAAGCCGCCCTATCACTCATTATTACATCGTAGATGTAGACCTATGATCTCTAGATTGAGAAATCTGCACTCTACTAAGAGCACTTTTCTAGTTAATTGAGTATTTCTTTTAGCACTTGTTGGACATAAACTAGTCATGTCCAAAGTTGTCCACTTTAAGTGGCCCTTGGCTTGTCTTTCAAAATGTATGATTAACACAATATGTGTTATTAACGAAGATTACTTTGCATTTTCTCATTCACCTCACGATAGCAGGACAGTCATACAGTTTGTCGACATGCACCAAGTAGGAACCACGCAGGTGGAGCTAATGTGTTTTCGTAGACAAATGGCAAACAAGCAAATGAATAGTTACGTAACACCAGATGTTTCCTGCTAGGTAGCAGACATGGCCACAACAAAGAAGCATATTAAGAGGGAGGGACACTGCTTTCAGGAGCTGTGGAAAGAGGAACACATTTTCACTTGTGGACTGAACAGTTGCTTTTGTGTCATTTGTGTGTGATTTTTTCCCCTCTAAATAAATGATGAAGCAGCTGGCCCTCGAGTATTTTCACATCATCTATTCTGGCCCCTGTTCAAAAAAGTTAGGACACACCTGACGTAAACAGTAAAACTTTATGCTCTGAGGCCATAAAATAAAATCTAAAAGCAACTGTGATGTACTGACGGGTTTATTCTCATAGTTTTCGGATAATGCCTGTAGTCATACGACCCTTGTGGTCTCATACTGGGTGAACAGCAGGTGAACAAAACTCAATATATTCCTGTAAGACAGGATGAAAGATGGACTGTGAGGACAGACAGACAGATGGAGGGTCATGTTGACTGAAACAAGAGGGGTGGTGTGTTCACCTCTCTCAGGTAGCAGGAGATTCCTCTCAGGGCTGTGCTCATCGCAGTCGGCGAAGGCAGCTGGAGGCAAAAAGAAGAGAAAGAGATAAATGATAAAGCAACATGACTGACAGAAACGCTGTACGAGCAGATTGTGGAAACATAGGGTGAACATAAAGCAATAGGCGCATCGAGCCGAGGGTGAAGCCACTTTGAAAATTACAGGCCTGGTTTGCAGGATGACAGAAGGGCTTTAGCGTTTGATCGCAGAGTGGCCACCGGCCCCAGAGGGCCAATCTAATACCAACAGCCCTTTCCAACTCATGAAGAACAAAAACGCAGCACCCTCCCGCCTCTTCTCACGCACATGCCCCCCGCTCGCCACCACTTTTATTTTTTAATCCATTTGTTTCTCATCTCTCTCACTTGCTCTCTCTATTGACGCTGCACTCCCCCCTCCTCTCGCTCTTTCTCCTCTGCCTTTATTCTCCCAATCTCTGTGTACCCTTTTCCCACGCGTGACCCGTCTGACATTTAGCCTGCACAAAAAGCTGTTTGTGAGCTATAAGAATAGATGTCATACTCTGTGCTCTGTTTACCCAATACTTGTTATTCTCAGTAAGCCAGTGTTACCAGCTGATGTTGGCTTACACAAACAATATGTAATGCTGCGAGGAGTCTCAATCAAAACACCACGCAATGCCGTCATTGCAGTCATTTTCTCCCAGTTAGGATTCCTTCAGTGTTCAGGAGGTTTTGACTGAAAGTCACATTCTTTGCAAAGGTCTCTTCCTCCCCAAGATAAACAGACCAGGGGTCTTATTTATCAAACAATGCGTAGGATCCATACTAAAAATGTACGTACGGACAAAAGCCAAAAATGGCGTCGACCAAAGAATATTTGACAGTTTCTACAATTAGGCTTCCACCTCACCATCTGCGTCACCAATTTCCTGTCTCCAAAATGTTCATAAGCATGGGTCAAAATTTCTCCCATCAAATCTGTTATATACATCACAACTTTTGCGTGGGAAGTGACGCACGCCTCTTCCAGGCATCATTTTGTATGTACGCCATGTTTATAAATGAGACCCCAGGAGATTTAAACTGGTAAACCATAGAATAAAGCAGTTTCACATTATAAGTCAGTGTTTCTCTGATACTGTTCGAGGCCGCCAGCCCAGCACCTGCTAATGTGTGCTCACCTATTTTCTCTGATAACTTCAGATCCAGGCGTTCAGAAGGTTTTTACAGGGAGCAGAATTATCTGCAACGGTCTCTTAGTCTCCAAAACAAACGGACCTGGTGATGTAAATGGGCGAAACACTTCACAAAGCAGTTTCACAGTGAAAATCTGTGTGTTCTCCAATTATGTTTTTCTTCTACAAGCTGCTGTTAATGTTTGCTCAGCTTGTTTTTCTGGTAACTGAAGATCCAGACGGCCGATGACTAAAATCTCTCATCTGGTCAAAATATGTAGTTAAAAATGACCGAGTTCTAAAAAGTGTAAAAATGTGGCCGTAAACTGGATAAAAAGTCAATTTACGACAGTACACCACTCAACAAAGAATATCAAAGTTACATATTTTATTTTTTAATGCAAAATATACCATGTGGCCAAAAGTGTGTGGACACCATCGTCCCTTGAATAGATTTTGGTCTCTTTTTTTGGGTTTGGGTCCTTTAATTCCTTCATTGAAGGGAAATAGTCATACTGCACATCAAACAATGACATTTTAGGCAGCAGTGTGCTTTTGGTAGTTTGTGGAAGGCCCTTACTGGTAACGTCCCAGTAAAGAAAGCCTGATACATAAAAATCTAGAAAGGCATTTGGAGAGCGCAGACCTCCACCAAGGCCAATAATCCAGTCCTCTATGATTTGCAAATCTGTAACCTCAACCAGTCTGGATGTATTTCCAGAATGACTAGTGCTACATACCGACTGCTTTCTGTATGAAGCAGCTACGTGTGGGCAGCCCCACAGGATTACTGGTACCTGTGAATGTGCACTGTGATATGGATTCACGTATTTCATGCCTGTGTCCAGACCTTTGAATCCGCCCACTCCACATAGCTCAATTTGACTGATTCATCTGGCATCGTGACATGAAACGGCGGTCTCTCAGTTAGAGTGAAAAACAACCAATGAGGGCTAAAGACTGGCCACAGGAACCGATGAGCAGTAATAACAACAGTGGCCACCGCCATAGACAAGATAGACGTTGACGATCGACATCCTCCTCAATATCCCCCGACACTGTCATTTGTTTTACTTCTTTCTGCTCCGCCCTTAAAATTCTGACAAAATAAGTATGTTGGCAGGGCGATGCATTAGCGTGGACTTTAAATAACATTAGATTCAGGCAGATTCGTTGGTCTCCAGTGTTGGTTAGAGAAGATTGATTCCTCCCTTCTAAGTTCTCTGACAATACTTGCTGCCTGCAGGTTCATCCAGCCCTTTATGTAGTTACTTTCCTCTTTACCTACTTCACTTAATACCCTCCATCTTCATTTTACGTGTCGTAATAGTCACGTGACTGCAAACTAGCTATTACATGTTAATGTCGTATTGAATGCACCGCCAAACTTAAATGCTGTAGGGGAAAAAAAGGAACAAATAGTCGAATATTAGTATTGAACAGCACCATCTGATTTGACTGACATGATTCAGAGTCAGTTACAGCTGTAGATTACATTTCTTTTGCAGTTTGCTGTTCTGAATTTACTTTTGTCTTTAGTGTTAGTACCATTTGTAAGAATAATGTTTGGCTGTAAAATGACTGCCTCGGTATATTTCTCTCTGACAACACTCCTAAACACATTTGAAGGATCCTTGCTGTAAATATTTATGATTCTGTGTTTATGTCGCAGTAAAACCTGCCTATTATTTTCTGTTTACTCCCAAATATCAATATCAGGATTAGTCAGAGTTTCGTCCAGCAGCTTTTGGGACACATTTGTTTGGCTCTAACGATGCTGCAGAGATTGTACAGACACATTTGGTGCTCTGTATGTATGAGACCCAGGTGTGTGGTCGTCATCGCTGCACTAAATATCGATATTTTAACGTCTCCTTGTTAGCCCGTAAACAATTTCCTGCCTCCCCTCTTTTTCTCATTTCCACCCTTCCTCTGTTTCCTACCTTAAAAGATGAGGTTGTGAGTCACACAGGAGGCCTTTATATATTGAATTTTACTGTACCCTCATGTCATTCATCTCTGTCTTTAACTCTCATTTCCCTCTTTCCTTCATTTTACTCTGTCCTTCCTATCCTGCCTTTTTATTCCCTCTGCCCCCCCGTCACTTCTTCTCACAGGAGGTGGATGCTCCAGACAGATGTTGAAGTGTTTGGTCTGGTCAGGCTTCACACGACGCAGGGCCACCCGCGATTCCCCGATGAACTCATTATGTGTCAGCTTGTCTTCGTCGCACACTGACACCCTGGGAGCGAGAGACAGAGCGGGGAGGGGGGAGGTAAAAAAGGAGGAAGACGGGAAGAGAAGGAAACATGAAGAGTAAGTGGAGCTGATTAATGAGGCAGACAGAGTAAAATATAGACGTATGAATGTGTGAAGGAGGGTGATAAAGTTAGTTAAACAACGTCGCATATGAGTCATAATTATTCCTAATGCTGTGGAAACATTATAATGAGGGAAGGAAACTGTTGACACGGACCTGACCCGAATAGAAGAAAAACCTACGTATAGATCCAGCGTCTGTATACGCACACTGTACAAGTAATTACCATTTTCCCCGCTGTGGGAATTTAAATAGTGTGAAAGTGCATCATGCAAGGTGAAGTCAATCCATATTTATGGGGCTGGCAAACGTTTACACCATTACGCCATGATGTCACCCGAAATGCATAACTGGGTGGGAGCAGCGGAGAGGAGTGAAGGAGATGGAGGCTGGTTGTGTATGTAAAATCAAAAGCCGCAGAGCGAGGGATGGAGTGATGTGGGTGAGAAGGAGAGATAAAACGAAAGAATTTATTTAAATCTGTGAGTGTGTGTGTGTGAGGACAAACGAAAGAATTTATTTAAATCTGTGAGTGTGTGTGTGAGGACTTATTTATGCGCACAAATGTGCATGACTGTTCTGTAGGCAGAAGTGGAAAATCAGTATGCTACTACAGGCTAGACATCCGGTATGATTGCCTCTTTCTGTGCTTTATGTAAATGTGAATGAAAGACACGCGATTACGAGAAGAGAACCCAAGAATGCAATCTGTCAGAGAAGTCCTCCGCACTCGCGGTTTTATTCGTCGTCTAACTAAATTCAGGGCCACAGGAGTGAAACATCGCAGTCACCTGCTGCATTCAGGTTCCGGTAATAAAACGCGGTAATGCAGAAATGAAAAAGGTGTAAGAGGCCAGTTGCCTGGGGACACCAGGTATGTGTCAGCGTCCCCAGAGCCGAGGAGCTTATGAGCCCTTCAGAATCAAATAGCAGCAAAAAATGGGAAGAAAATGGAAGAAAGAAAAAGACTGCGGGGAGAGGCAGAGAAAGAATAAAGAGAGATGAAGTTAGTCAGAGCTGAGAGGTGAAAGATGGCGTGTTAGATGTATGAGTAAAGGACAGCTGTGATGAAAAGGGCTTGAGGATGGAGAGTGGTGAGTGAGTACGATAGGTCAGAAAGCCAAGTGTGAAGCGTAGAGTCATAATGTGACATAGATGTATGGTTACTGCAGTTACACAGCAGGCAGTAACATACACATTTTACTGTCGCTGTGACTGCTCCCATTTTCTACTACATCAAGAATATCATAAAGCCGTTAAACCAGGGTGATTAATTTAATCAACACCAGCTGTCACCAACTTAAATGTCTATGTCAGACATGTAACTTCACTGATACTGTTTGACACGGTGTAATTTAAAGACTTTCTAAAGTGTCTCAGTGGATGAATATATTAGCCCTTATTGAAGCTCTTATGTTTCGCCTTACTAACTCAAAATTAAGAGATAATGCATCAAAAAGTTGACTTAGTATCTTATAGTTTTGCAAAAAGAATATCTTTGTCTATCCATCCATCCATTTTCAACCGCTTATCCAAAGCAAGGTTGCAGGGGCAGCAGGTTGAGCAAGGTATTCCAGACGTCCCTCTCCCTAGCAATGTTTTCCAGCTCTTCCTGGGGCACCCCGAGGTGTTCCCAGACTAGAAGAGATATGTAGTCCCTCCAGTGTGATCTGGGTCTGCCTTGCGGCCTCCTACCAGTGGGACGTGCTCGTAACACCTCTACCGGGAGGTGATGAAATGGCACGCTCAGGGACAGAATACCTGACCCAGTATGGGGACACTTGGGCTCCCCTGTGGAGCCAGACCTTGGGGGGAGCTTGCCAGCGAGCATCTGGTGGCCGGGCCTTGGGCCATGAGTACCGGTCAGGCTCAGCCTGATTGAATAACATGGAGCCGCCACCCTGTGGGCCTGCAGGGACTGGCATCGCAGCCGGGTGCATTGTGTGCTGGGACCCCTGGTGTCGCAGAAATCATGTTTGTATATTACTAAATTGCATTTATAATTATGTTGTGGTGACAATTAGAATTAGGTAAAATGTACCTATGTTACTTATGATGTAATTTAAATTAATGCTTGTTACGATCTAATTATGTCTCCTGAGAAGGGGGCAATGCCAAGCTCGCTGAAATCAATAGAAACTTAATTAAAATGACCCTGTGACAGTGTTTCTTTTAGTTGTAGTGGTTATAAAATCCTTGAATAAAAGTCATACCTAACCCCGTTTTTTAATTCACCAAATTACAGCTGCAAAAGCTGTAAAGAGCTACAACTGTATTAATTTTTTAACAGCTGCAGTGTGGTACATTACATTTTAATACAATTGTGGACCCAGCTCTGCACTCTCTTGACTGTTTTACTGTTTGACCCCTTACATTACATTTGTAGCATTGAGATAACATTAATTCTGGCGTGCGTTTTTTTAACATCATGATAAATATGACTGGAAATCCACATTTTAGAGCTGATATTTAAAAAGCATCTTCAAAAAATGTGATCTTTTCCACCTCTGATAAGGTTTGCACCTCGGATAAACATAATTTATAGGAGCCAGGGCTGTCGATTTGACTTAGTAAGTCAAATTTTTGACTTTCCATCTCATTATTATGAATTAGTAAGACAAAATATTGACCTGTCATGATATATGACTATGCATTTTACTTTGTATCACAGCCAACTTTTTTCCCTAGAAGAGAAGTGAAAAGTTTTGCTTTTAATTGAGCCTAACCATGAGTATTTTATTTGCAGTATTCATAACTTTTTTGCTTATTTTTTTTCCTTTCCTTGGCTGAATTAAACTTCTATAGATCCTTATTGTGCAAAAGTTAGCTGGCCAGGAACCTACAGACAGTTTTGAATTAAATAAAAGACATAAAAAGAACTGTTAATCACTTCCTGTCCTCACAAGGCAATATAAATTCACAGATGCAACTTTTCTGAAACTGTACAACTGAACTTCTAAGATCTATCAGAGGACACGATGCAGTTTGTTGCAGCTGCTGGTTTGAAGTTGGAAGCAGAAACATTAACAGAGCTACACTTTTTTTCTAGTTAAGAAAAAGTGGTAGGAAAAAAGAGCCTTGCCCTTTTTCAAAAAGTGGCATATCTTGCGGTTTCATTGAGTTCTGGTCGAATGAAGCCGCTGTCAGTGGAGAAATTGGAAAACCTCCCTTTAGTGTGATGGATTTCTTCCTGTATTGAAAGTGTTGAAACTCTGTGAAAAATGCAGGTCTGAGAGGAAACCCTGCTGTTTCAGCCTGCAGATACACTAGAAGGAGTCTGGCTTTTGACCATTAAGGCACTATAAATGACTATTTATGTGCCAGGTGTGTGATGAAAAAATGCAAAATACGCACCTGTGAATATTTTGCATCAAAACTAATCATAGCAGCAGTGATATGAATTTGCAGGAGTTGCAACATCTGTTCAATAACGTGCGCATGGATTTGCTGAATTTGCAACAATTACCAGGATCCTATTGATCAAGAGCAGTGTCTGGCAGTTTGTATAGTTACTGTATAGCTGAAGCTACCATGAGCTATTTTAAGTTTGCTTTTAGTTAAATTTGAGTTCCTGCGGGTGAACAGACACGCAGTGTTTATGTTTGTTCGCTATCCTGGTTCAGACTACAAAGTCTCTCTGTAGCTTTTTTACAATCCTCATAGATATAGGTACAACGTGATTGGTTGATGCCTGTGTTCGCAGTGCGAAAGCTCAGAAAAAAAATAACCTTGCTCTGAAAAGAATTTACCTAGCTTTTTTGCTGCACATTACCTTGTGTGAGAATACTCATGACAAAAACAACAGTCTCTGACCCACAAACTAAGGGGTCTGTTGCTGCTCTGGGCGCCTGCTGCTGGGCGTCCTGCCGCACCTCACCCACAACACAGCCGCCCGCCTGGGACCCAGCCCATGTGTCTCTCTGCAGTCCTGCTCTGTAATCACAGCCCACTGGGCTCCAGCGCTGGCGAAACATGTTAACCCTCAGAGCACCAGACCCTGCCACATGGCATTTACAGTCCAAGACTCTAGGTAGCAGCTGAGAGACAAGAGGTGTCTCATACACTATTGTGACACACCACACCCCTTTGTTCCTGCAGTTGTGTGTGTGTCTCACTATTGTGATCGAAACATACCAAAAAGTCTCACTCGTCTTTCATGTTTTCCACAGAAATCTGAAGCCAAGCTGGAGGAGATCTTGAAAGAAATCAAATCTCTCAAGGACCTGGTCAGCTCTCAGGAGAAGCGAATCATCACACTTGAAGAGCAAATGTCCAAAATTGCCATTTAGGGACCCTTTACCCAACCCGCTACAATTCAGGACGTTCCATTGGCTGGGGGGTGGGCGGGACCAGTCACTGCCTATCTCAATGACAGTGTTTCGTCTGAGGCCTGCCTAGCAACGATCCCTAGCAACATTCCAGATGAACTTTTTCTTAGCCAGCCCCCGACCCTCAGTATAACACAGGTGGAATCAAGACGTGTGGCAAATTTAGCAGAAAATACTCTTTTGCTTTTTGGTGACAAAGGACTCTATTCCTTTTATTGTGTGGCAGTCTTTTTTTTATTTTGTCTACTTGTATGAAAAAAAGAGTTCTTACAAATTCCTTTGCATTTTAAAAATAGGACCAGTCCAATATCAGTAGTCCCCATTTGCCATTGCATACCCATATATATTTTAAAGTAGGTATCAGTGTTTCATGTTAACATACCCCCAAAATTGTAAGGTTGCCAAATTTAACATTTTGTTTACACCTCCCTAACAGTATTTCTTTCTTTCTCTTGATGGGAAGATTCATAATGCAAACAGGGACGCTCAGTGCTGGTTATGTAAGGAGGCCATCAATAAATTACTATGAAATTAAAATAATTTAAATGAATTGGGTAGTTATGCTCGGAAGATGACGTCTGGAACTCTGTAATTAGAGGAAATACATTCAGATTAAAGACCCGTTAAGCTGCCACAGTCTACGCCAAGCACCCAGACATCACACAAATGACAAATTCTTGCTGTCTGTGTTGAAGCTGCACAAATTAACTCCTGCTTTCTGCCATTTCTTCTCATTCCTGTTGCTTCCCATCATTCTGACTGTGGACAGTCGTTCACGTAAACATGCATTCCTCTCTGTCTTGCTTCGTTAACATGCACAGTGTGCTGATTGGAGAAAATGACAAACACATTCCACAAATCTCATCGGCAGTTCTTGGTGTCGGGGAAAATATACTCCTGTAAAGTTCCTCTTTCTGTGAACACTCTCCTGTAGTGACTCAGTTACACTGGTTGGTTGCTGTTGTAACATCTATGTGCTGCCCATGAAAAGACCAACCTCAGCTCTGCTTTGTTTTTGTGAGAGGTGCAGTCACCGACCTCAGTGTTTAGTGTCCACGGGCTTCGCTCAACACACAAGTGCAGTCAAGTGTAGTGGGATTATTTTTTTGTCGCCATTCCTTTGCATCATATTCCATCCCAGATCTGTATCCTCTGTACAAACAAGACAGGAATTGACATGAAACGACACCAAGTAATCACACATCAACTTGACTCTTTAAAACCTTCTGGTGATAAAACTGGAGTTTGCTGCAGAAACTGTTCATGATAGACCTGAAAGGCCAAGATTGTGTGTGAATATGTGCCTCATGTCTTTGGTCTTTTGGGTACCTATCACTATGGAGGTTCCTGTTTTGTTTCTTATTGGAGGGGAGGGTTATGAAAAGGACTCAGTAGAACGTCCAAGACCTGCCTCTAACTTGGATGAATTGAATAGTTGGGTTATTGCTTCACTGTTAATTTTAGCCTGTTTCTTATTCCAGCTGTGCTTATATCCCTCTTAGCACTTCCACTTTTCTTTTAATGGTTTGTTTCTCAGATGCCCCGATTCAGTATAGGTGTCACAAAATCAAGGAACCATTGAATTGTCCGGTCTGAGCTGTTTTAATCAGACCGATATGATAAAAGCTCCTCTTAATGTTTTGGATTTGTTTCCCGGAGGGAAGCTGAGACGGGTAATGGTTCAGTCTGTTGTTTGCCTTCAATATTTGTTACCACTGTAAAGACCTGAAAGTGCCATAGAGGTGACCACGGAAGTGTTTATAGGGGACTGTTGTGAGAGTAGACGTGTGTAGTAAATGGAAGAATCGATAGGTGCCCGGACTTAAAACCACTTTGAGGTGCTATGCTTAGTACGAACACTATGTTCAAAGGACACTGTTGCTAAAGTACTGTGTTAGCCACATGGGTGACATCATGAAGTCCTGCCAATCCAGCCCAAAGTACACCAGGCAGCATTACTTGTTGGGGTTTGTTTATAATCAGCCCTGACATTGTGACACTTTTCCACCTCGGTACGGGTATTCAAAACATCTTTAAAAGTGATGTCAAACCGAGAAGCAGCCTTTTGAGTCATCGTGGCTTCGAGATGCAATTTAAGCAGCGAGTCGTAGAATATTAGTGACAGGAAATGGAGAGTGCTACAGAAATGTGTGTCTGACACAAATTATACTGCCCTATCTTGTATATCAGACTGCCACTCTATGGATTGTCTGTAGCACTGTTGGCACAAGAGCGAAGTTTCGAGGAGTAGTAGTGAATAGCGATCCAAAGGGACACTGTAGGTTGGAGAAATGTGCAGTTGAAAGATAGATGTATGTTTGTAATTTAGGTCTAGGAAACTGAGTGAAAGCTGTGTAAATAACATGACCATATTTTCTGTATTTTTCTTTTTTTAATTTCATTTCTTTTTTGTGGTTGTGCTGAAGAGGGTATTTGTGTGGGAGGTGGGTTTTAAATGTTTCCCCTTGTCTTTGTTCCCTGCACCTTGCCATAATGCATCATGAGAAAAGCAGAACCTCTGTTAATGCTGGAGGTCGTATGAATATCAAGAAAGTCAAATCAGACGAAAACGAACCAGGATGGAGCCTCGTGCCGGAGGTCTGCTCAGCATTTTTGTTCATTATTCTTGCTTCAAGTATCAAACATTGATTATAAGAAAAATTAATAAAGAATTTTTAAAATGGGCTCATTGTCTCTTTTGCATTCAGTCACTGCTGTCCTTGGATATGTGGTCTTTACTGAAAAGTTTTTAACAGCAACTTTTAAGCTTTTTCATAAAATTTAAAGGTCTGGACCTTTAACAGAGCGTTGGTTATCATGAGGAAAAAAAAGCAAAATTTTAAAATTGAAACGTAAGCAAAAATGTAATCAAGTAATCCTCCACAATGTAACTGATCTAATCACGTTTTCACATGTAATCTGGGTTTATTATAGTCACTAATTTTTTCTCGATTACGTGTAAACTGTTACTGTCCCACCCTGCACGTAGCCTGATCTTTGTTTCAAACATTGCTATTCGCTTTAATTCACTGAGCCCAACTGTACCGGCCAACAGTTATAAAATAGATTGCAGACATAAAATAGATAATGAATGGAGTGTACTGTTTAAACTGAAGTTAGCCGCAGAACTACTATTGTGTCTGAGCCACCAAAAATAACCAAACACACTGTCTACCAGTCTCTGTAGCATCTTAAATTAGACACACACAACTATTGCGAGCTGCAAAGCTAGCAGTATTTACAACAATGTGTGAAAAGTAGTGCGAAGAGCCCCTCGCTCTAGTTTCTTTATTGCGTCCTGATCTGGGAAAAATGCTACCTTTTCTCACTAAATCTCACACTGACCAGCTGTAATTATACATCTCACACCACCTGTCTAAATAACTGAATAAAATAAGAAAGGAGGCATCAGCAGCCTCAAATAGACAACCTGCGTATTTAGAGACGTATCCAGAGATAAGTGGTGCCAAAAGACCATCAAGTTTATATATGTTCACTCCGTACATGTGTTTTGGGATGAAAGGGGTTGCTTTCTCTCTGCCCTGGTCTTGTGTGCCCTGTAGAGACAGGCTGTAATCAACTGGGACGTAATTAGAGAGGACTCAGTGGGAGGCAGAGGAGTCTTTGGACTCGCCCCGCCAAGTACAGAAATACCCATTCCCTTAAAACATGGGACTCGTGTACTGACTTCAACCTCTTTGCAGTAAGTTTCCAAGCAGAAAGCTCAAGTTTAGTAAGCCCAACTTTAAATAAATCAACACACATGGTGGTACATTACACTTTCCTACAAGACAAAGACCCTTCCCAGAGACAGTTTAGCATCACTCCATGTATGAGACAACAACATGAACAGATTCATCTCTACGTGGCTGTTCCCTCTCTCATAATGCAGAAATAAATGTACAGTGAAAAAGGCCCCGTGAGTGCAGGCGGATGAAGAGTGGGTATGGGAGGTTGAGAAAGAGGGAGGAGAAGCTGAAAATAGAGGGATGGACATCAGTTTGGAGCGAGCAGACCTTTTGGAGCTCAGTAAAAAAACAGTCTGTATAACTCAGCAGGGAGGGTGGATGCTCAGAAACTCTTTCACTCTTACTTTCCCCTCGTTACTTTGTCTCCCCTTTATTTTCCTCTCTGTCATCTGCGCTGTGTGGTGCTGTCCAGGAGATAAACCAGGGATAACACTTTCTGTAAGTATATATTTATAATTGAAGATAATTTGAAGTGGGTGTTATCGAGCCAGTAAAAACTACAGACGATGATTTTATTTATTTCAAAGCAGTGTGTGGATCCAAACTCACAACATGATGAGTTCAGATTTGATCGTCCATTTGGTTCACACTGTTTTAAGTTGGTAAATAAACTAACATGTAGTGGTGGAATGTAGCTGAGTGTATTTACTCCAGTGCTGCAATTTTAGGATACTTTTAACGACCTTGAGTATTTCCATTTGCTGCTTTATACTTCTGCACCACCTTATTTCAGGGAGGAATGCTGTACTTTATAATCTTATACATTTATTTAACAGCTACAGTTACTTTGTACTTTCATAGGATATGATGCATAGTTACAGATGAAACTTCCCAACAGTATATTAAGTGGTTAAATTAGCTTCAGCTCCACTAATAATGATGAAACAATGTGATATATAACAATTTAACAGCCATCTATGTTACTCCATAATGAGTACTTTTATTTTTCAAACTTAATTTCTGCAGTTTTACTTAATTAAGATTTATAGCGCAGTGCTTTTACTTGTAATGGAATATGTTTGCATTGTTGTATTGTTACTTAAACTTAAGTAAAAGTAACTGAAGGCTTCTTTCAACTACGCTAACGTCAGCTTTGTTTCATATATCTGTTCATATATCTGTTTAAATCATCAGTGATGTAATTAATGTTTATCCTATTTGACTAATCTCCAACCTTTTTTTAACTCTCAGTATCAAGACCTGTAGGTTACCAAGTGTAGACACAGACAATGTTGATGTAAGAATATGTTTTGAGATGGTCAAACCTCTGCCAGTTGCTCCGTTTTTGCAAATTTGTGTTGATTGGAGAAGCATTATTAAAATGCATCAAGGCTCAAACTTTTCCAAAACTACCACTTATGACAGACTGAATTTGGGTAAATGTGTGATGAATAACACTTATAGATATTAAGCACTCAAATGTCATGACACTGATTCATTGCATATGGTGGTGGTGGTGTGTGAAGGCCTTCAACTGAAGGTAATGTTAACCCTCCAGTGAAATACAGGAGATGTAATTATGGCTATAATTATGAGGATTCAGGGGGCAGTGCTTTCCTATAGCTATACATCCAAGGATGAAGACCCAGCCCATGTGGTCCAGTGGCAGAGTACATACTGTATGTTCGACCACACAGGGAGGGGAGTTCACACTGTGTAATGTAAATCAGAGCAGCAGCAGGTTCACTATAGCCTGATGCTGATTAGAAGCTTGTCTTTACAGCTCAGCACTGTGCAATTACACATTTTAAATGGTAACAGACTGAGACCTGCACCGCTGGGTTTCTTTGTTAGAGCAATGAGAAGAGGAAAGTTGGAGAGAGAATAATGGGAGAAAAGTAATATTGGGTCAGGAAGTTTATTCAGTCAGTCAGTTGTACTGTCTGTAAATGCAGGTTTTCCTGGGGGGAGGCAGAAATATCTTCATCAGGCCTGTGCTGCTGCGGGCTGGTGTACAGCAGCTGCTGCCCAGTGTAAATATAGAGGCCACAGCCGCAGGTCTCCCACGCCTCTGTGCTCCCCCTGGCATATAGCTTCCTCCTGGCTTTGGTGTGGTGGATGGGTGGCCTCCCTCTACTTCACAAATTATAAGGCCTCCAGCACCAAACTCACTGTATCCACCCCAAATAAGTAATGGCTACTCTGCTGCCTGCTAAAATAGATTTGGTGCAGGATGGGGAACGGCAGAAAAGCGAGAGAAAACTGAGTCAGTAGAATACTGGAGTCACATTTCAGATGGAACCAGCCCTTAAAAAACATTGTTTATTTCCTCGGTATGTGTCTGCTGCATGAAACACTGCCTGGCACTAGTTAGCATGGTCATTTCCAACCTGAGGGTTGGGACCCATCACTGTGTCGCAAGAAAAATCTCAAGGCCCAGACACACTAAACCATCATCAAGGAAGTAGTGATGCTTCGTGTCGCCTGTGTCTCGGCCAAAACGTTGCACTTGAACATAGTGCAAAGTTGACGGCCAAAGACCAACTAGCATGTACGTTCTGCGCTGAGCTGAGCTGCCAACACATTCTCACTCCGACCTCGTCACATATTGACATTTGGTCATGGACTTTCCACGTCCAGATACGACATGAAAGGTACCCAGGGTGTGTTGGTTGTTGACGTTCTGGGGCGTTGAGTCAAGTTTCGCCTGTTACATGCATTGTCTTCTTTCAAAATACACATATTTTTTCACAGGAAACATACCATTTATCGACAGTCTCTTTCAAAATAAATGCACAACACCAGTACAAGAACGTGAATTGACGTTTTTTTTCTCCAGCAACTTGTGCGCGTGGTTGGGTTTAGGAGAAAACAACATGGTTTGGCTTTATAATCTCAGGGGATGCAAAAAAAAAAAACGCCCTTCCAGGTGAAGGTCTGTGTTGGACCCATCCACCACCCCTCCCACCTGCCCTACTCGGACTTTCAACTCCTTAACTTTCGTTCTTGTCCTGTGATGTTTCCTCCTGACGCCGCCGAGTGCCATTAAAGTATAACAGCAACCAGCCACATATCATGCCGACGTTAAAGGACGGCTTGGAGTGAGACCGGGTTGGAACTGCCAATCAGAGTGATTTCTCTCACTGATAGGCTGTGCTGGGTTTGATGCTGATTTAATAAGGACCGAGAAGGGCCGACTAGTGCCTAATGTGCATGATGCACTGCAAAAGCTAGGGTGTCAGACACTCACTGATGGCCTGACACTGACCAGCACTATGTGTCAGGGCCTTCAGGGGTCTCAAGATAATTCAAAAGATAGGAAGTAAGGCTGGGGGTGGAGGGGAAAAACAATTCTTAGATGTATCGTGATTCTCTCTTCAAAGATTATGTCTCAATGCAGAAAAGTCAATAATCAGAAATGTAAAACCTAATTCTGGACATTATGATCACCTGTAACAATTTTAACCAGGCTGTACGTTCCTTAGGCCTAAAATTTGACAGACTCAGAGTCCCAGAGCTCAACATGGTGTCCCGGTAGTTAATGTAAGACAGCATTTTGCTGCTGTGCTCTGTGTTAGGTATGTGTAAAGTATCGTAGTGGCGCTAAGATAGGTAGCTGAATGATCCAAATGTTTGTGTCTGTGCCGTCTTGGCTTCATGTGGAAAAGGCAAAAGTTACTTATTCACAGGAAAATGAGTTGGCCGAGGTTCTGTCTGGTATCATGTTTGCTCAAATGTTACTGGATTACAGAGTGAAAAGGAGTGGGACTTATGAAGGGCTAGGTGTCATGCTGTCAAATGTAACCCTCCAGCTGACACGTCTCTTCCATCTGTTACTACCATTGTATGACAGACATGGGAATAAATCATCATCAGTACAATGAATATGTAGATTGAGCCAGGAGGTGAGTAGCTTAGCTCATTGTGAAGACTGGAAAGGGGGAAATAGGGGCCAAAGTAAAAGTTTTTTCATCACCTTGAGCTTGCAACTGACTCCTGGAAGGTCACTGGTCACCAAGAAATAGTCAACATTACAGCATAACTCTCTTAAACAAACTGAGCTTTATGGTGCTGGTGGATGGATTTTTCAGCCCTTGAACAGAGACAGGCTAGCTATTTCTCCCTGTTTCCAGTCTTTTGCTAAGCTAACCATCTCCAGACTTGAGTCTTTAAGGTCTCAAGCCACTGAGTTTGTGGATTCCTACAAGGTTAGATTTGGAAATATTTCCTCATTTGATCCTAAATTCATGCCTTTGTCATTGCAGAGGAGAAGATGAAGTCCTGTTTGTTTTTTCTCGTCACCTGCGTGACCCTGATCTCGCTGTGTCATGCCACCCCTCTCACATCCATTGAAGGCAGCGGTGATGAAGCAGAGCTTGAGCTTCTTTTTCCAACCTCTTTCTCCACTCGAGCACCCGTTCACATCTCCGCTACTACTGGAGCTCCCACCCTCACCAACACCATCACCACCACCATGATCCGCCTGAAGGACTTTGTCCTCACCCGAGTAGTGGACTTCCTGCAGGAGAATCTGCTCATCATCATTGTCGTGACGTCTCTTCTCATCGTCATGGTCTTCATCATCTGCTGTGCCTCTGCCATGAGTCACAAGCGCAAGCTGGAGGCCTACAAACCTCCTCCTCATCCAAACAAGAAGTATATGGCTGATAAAACAGGTGGACGCAAGAATTCAGGCGACCTCCAGGAGAGGCCGTACGCCGTCGACCACGTCAAGAGGGTCCAGACACAGAGCATGGCCTCCCCCAAGAACCTGCGCGTGCCATCCAAGGCTCTGGTGGGAGAGAGGGGGAGAGACGTCAGGTCGTCTCCCCGCCAGTAGGTCAGAAAGGTCAGGGAGGCAGAGGAGGTGGAAAAGCGGAGAGAGGAGCCCAGGCACAAAGAGCAGCCAAAGTACAGGGAGGAGGAGAGATCCAGCCCCAGCACCAGCTCCGCTCATCCAGTCTGCACCTGCCACCTGAAGAAGGGCCACCACTAGGGCCTGTTCAAGGCTGATGTGGCGTGAGAGGTGAAATGTTGCGACCATGACATGAGAACAAGATCAGACAAGTTGGTTATACTGCACACAGGTTCATGCCTTTAGATGAAAAAACATCCAGCGTTTAAACACTTTAAATGTTATGAAAATATGAACCTGATCACCTGATGTGTAATCTGAAGTAAAAATAAAAATACCAGGATAGAAGATATGTGAGTAGAAATCAAAATACTCAGTTGTGTTACTGCATAAATCCAGTCTATAAAGTTTTTGATTGATTAAAAAGCCACACTTGATGCCAGAGGATGTGGAAAAATAATGGCTGATTTCTCTGAACGCTACGTGCCGACGGCCTTTTGGTTTAG
>JAPZEB010000022.1:25995478-26020804 GCA_029783705.1 Chaetodon striatus | reverse complement strand
AATACCCTGTTTTATCTGCCATGCTCTACCCAACTAAATTTTTGTATCCAGGATCATTTAAATGCTTGCCCGCACTTCAGCTCATATACTTTGGCTTTACCTGCCACCATTTACTTGTGAGTGCCCAACTGATTCTGCCCACATACAACTCTAGACAGATAAGAAGGAAGTTGGATGGCTTACTCCTTAGATACTTGAAATCATCAGCTCCGGTCAAAATGATGTGTTTAATTCTTATTTTTTTTTACCATGTGCAAGATTTACCAGCCCAACGTAGCATTGTAGTTTTGCTCTCAGCAGTCTGGCACTTCTTACTATTGAGCCCTGGGATGTCAGAAAAATGTGGTTGAAAGCAATTTGCATTAGCTGTAACTTGAATCTCACTCACTGGCTTCACTTATACAAACACAGGCAGAGTCCAGATTTACAGTTCAGGATTTGTATTGAAAATGGAGGGTTTCAACACAGGCAATTAATGACCTCTTTGTCCATAAGTAACAGGTGACAGGTATTGATGATTGATGACTGACAAATGGTTTCTGGAAAACAGTAGAAAAAAAGAGGATGAAAGCAAAGGCGGTCACCATAAATATATAGCCTTAATGGCACAGATGAGTGATACCTACATTAAACAGTGGTCTCAATACATTATTAAAAAGGCTGGAGACAAGGAGCTAACAATGCATTTATTTGAAACAACTGCTGCGATTAATATTTATTAATATCAATTAATTGAACAAAGGAAATCAATTTCTAATGACTACTAATATTCTCTACATTTAGCAAAATGAATAGTACAAATCATAACACAAAGCGAGTGTCCTGTGTCACAAACAAATAAATGAAATTGAGAAACAGTGACATGGCACACAAACCTGGCAGCGTGCCAGTGCGACACATAGTAGACAAACTAGCTCCAAAGAAACTTATCAGCCTCCTCATCTCCAGAGGAAACAGTCGCTGCCAGCGGAGACAGAGGGAATTCTTCAGTGGTTGCTTATGAAAATGACTCTTAACATCCGCCTAAGGATTATTTTAACCTGTTTGTCGTATGTTCTCTCTGGACTCTGCAGGATCGTCAGCTGAAGATCAAAGACTTGGTTCTCTCCTCTCATGAACGTGCCGTCAGGAACTGCCCCTGGACCATGGGTCTGTGGAAGAGCTACCTGCTAGCTCTGGAGAGGCATGGAGCTGAGCATCAGACTGTCTCAGGTAACAACTAGACTGCAGCCAGACAATGTTCAGATGTTTTGATGTAGTTTCTTATGAGGGAAAATCCCAGAGCCTTATTATGGTATATTTGAACTTGCTTTGTTTCTTCCTTTTCCTCACAGATGTTTTTGAAAAGGCGCTGAATGCAGGTTTCATTCAAGCGACAGATTATGTGGAAATTTGGCAGGCGTACCTGGACTACCTGCGGAGACGTGTGGATTTCAGCAAAGGTGCGAGCAGTTGTGTGTGAAATTTGTCTTTTGGTTTGGAAACTATTCAGCCCACCCATTGTTCTCTTGCTAACGGTGTTTCCTCTTTTTTCAGAATCAAGTAAAGAGTTGGAGGAGCTACGAGCAGCTTTCTCTCGGTCTCTGGACTACATGAAACAAGATGTTGAAGAAAGTAGGTGGCTCTGAGTCTGACTGAGATTTACTCCTGTGGTATTCTTGGTTTGGTTTTCATTTAATACATTGTCTTGTGTCACTGTAGGATTCGGAGAAAGTGGAGATCCTTCTTGTATCATAATGCAGATCTGGGCAAGGATAGAGGTAAGCAGCGTTACTATGACAACCATTTACAAGAGCTGGATTTCTGTTATGTTCAATTGTGTTTAACCCTGTGTTTATTTGTGTGTGTTATTTTGACTTATTTTATTTACTACTGTCTTGTCTTTAAAATAATAAGACGAAGGATACTATCAAAGATGATCTTATTGTGTTTTAAGTTGTATAACCTCACTGTCACATGTGTAATATGAAAACAGTCTGCAGAAATTAACATCTCATAATTAATAAGTTTAATAGTAATATGTTTTTTTTTCCTCCCCACCAGGCCCTCCACTGTAAGAACATCCAAAAAGCCAGAGAGCTGTGGGACAGTATCATGACAAAAGGGAACGCTAAATATGCCAACATGTGGCTGGAGTACTACAACCTTGAAAGGTCTGTTAGTCTTAATCTGAGTGAGGGGGGGAAAGGTTAATTGAAGTTCTGAATTTTTATTATTTTTTTTGTGAAACTTATTTATAGTTTACTTGATTTTTTATTTTTTTTTTACTATATCCTCAGGTCTTATGGAGACCCTGTTCACTGTCGGAAAGCTCTCCACAGAGCAGTACAGTGCACCTCAGACTACCCCGAGCATGTGAGTGAAGTCCTGCTCACATTCGAGAGGGTGGAAGGTGAGTCCCAAAATAATAATTAAACATGACATCAAAACAAAGAAGACTTACATGAATTACAGTGTGTCCCCTCACTCACAGGTTCTCTGGAGGACTGGGATGTGGCAGTGCAGAAGACAGAGACCCGGCTGAACAGGATCAATGAGCAACGAGCGAAGGTAGGCGCACATATCAATATCGTACTGAACACTTTTATTTAAAATTTTATCATTAATTCCTGATGATCTGTGTCCAACGCAAGACACTCGTCTGTGTGGGTTCATAAGATTTTGTGGACATGGAAATATGAATATATAGCCTTTGGCATTTAAAGGCAGACTAAAACACTTGTAGCCGTATATTCGTATATGCTCGGTAGAATTACATCCTCGGTACCTACAGAACTGGAGAAAAACAAGTATCCTCACGTTTTCAGAATTTTGGCATTGACTTGGTACCAAAATATTGGTTCTCCTGACACCCCTGACTGACCAGGTGTGTCATTTGGCTGCTTTTGGCTGATGTTACTATGTTCTGCCCATCTGTTAGGCAGCTGAGAAAGAAGCCAACCTGGCTCGCCAGGAGGAGGAGAGAGCTGAACAGCGGCGGAGGGCCAAGGCAGACAAGAAGGCTCAGAAGAAGGTCCAGAAGGGAACTCGAGCAGGCGAGAAAAGAAGAGCAGAGCAGGATGATTATCATGATGAGTGGAATGATGACTCAGGTAAATACAGATCATTTGAATGATAAACCTTTTTTTTTTTTTTTTTTTTTAATTTAGAAATTCTGCATTTCCTAATCTTCCTTTCCCTCTGTGACAGAACAAGCTCCTAAAAGGCACAGAGGAAATGGGGACCAAACCACAGAGGAATACATGGAGACAGAGACGGGACTCTTTGGGAGGAACGCTCCCCCTGGCTTTAAGCCTCCTCTGTCCGACAATAAAAGAGCCCAGCAGGGAGCTGCGGCCGCTGCCCAGAGGCAGAACGATGACAAGCCAGAGCTTCGCAACGATGACAGCAGCGTATTCATCAGCAACCTGGCGTACACGCTGCAGGAGCCAGAGGCCAAGCTCAGGACGCTGTTTGAGACCTGTGGTCCCATCAAACAGATCCGCCCCGTCTTCAGCAACAAAGGGACCTTCAAAGGCTACTGCTATGTACAGTTTGAATCCGCTATGTCTGTTGCCGAGGCCCTCAAGCTGGACAGACGGGAGGTGGAGGGCAGACCCATGTTTGTGTCACCTTGTGTAGACAAAAACAAAAATCCTGACTTCAAGGTAAATACCAAAACAAGTGTTTGATTTTTATTATAACTACAGTATCTGCAGGTCATCATTGAATAAGGCTTTAGAAGGTATTAAAGGGGCAGTGTGGAAGATTTAATGGTTTTATTATATTGTATTTCTACCAATATATCCCAGTAAAACCTACACACTGGACCTTTAAATAATCCTTAATTTACAAAATGTTAAATATTTGCTATCATTGAAATCAGATTAATCATTCTGTTTTTGGTTAGTCCACCTATCCATTTAATGCCACCTTTCAGGTCCAGGTTGCATTACTTTGATTTAATTAATGTTAACATTTAGGAGAAACTGAAAAAATAGTGAAGTAATCAAAAATTTTAGGTCATAATGTCCCAAAACGGTTTTCCATCATACTTTGGCGGATATGACTATAAAACAGATGTTTTGTGGAATTAAAATGATCTTAAAAAGTCTTAAATTGAACTTGGTTAATCTGTAGAAACCCTGATAACATGCAGTACAAGTGACCACTTCACAATAATGTCCCCGTAGGTGTTTAAATACAACACATCCATGGAGAAACAAAAAATCTTCATCTCTGGGCTGCCGTTCTCGTGCACTAAAGAACAACTGGAGGAGCTCTGCAAAAGTCATGGCACTGTCAAAGATGTTCGTCTGGTCACGTATCGCTCAGGAAAACCCAAGGTGAGGCATAAAGAGGAGGACAGTGTCCAGATGTTTGGCTAAAAATAGTCATCCTGATTAATCTAACGATTACCACCTTTGACCACGCAGATGCTGAGCAAAGTATTAACCCTCTCTTGCTGTGTGTCTCTGCAGGGTCTGGCGTATGTTGAGTTTGCACATGAAGCGCAGGCTTCTCAGGCAGTTCTTAAAATGGACGGCATGGATGTGGAGGGCAACAAAATCTCTGTTGCTATTAGTAACCCTCCTCGCAGAAACATGAGTGATAAACCGGGTTCAAACAGGACCACGTCAGACATGATGCCTCGCCAGGTCTTTGGATCGTAAGTTTAGTGATGCGTTTCTCTTTCACGCCCACTGAAATGTTGCCGCTGTCAGATCTGTAACTGTACAGAAACAAAGCTGTTTTTTGTTTTCCCAGGAGAGGCAGAGGACGCACGCAGCTCTCATTACTTCCTCGCTCCCTGCACCGACAAAGTGGGCCTGTAAGCAAAGTCAGGAACGGGACTACGGCTGAGCAGGCGCCAGCAACAGCAGCCAGTGCAGCAGCCGGAGAGACGAAACCTTTGTCAAATTCAGACTTTGCCAAGATGCTTCTCAGCAAGTGAGAAGATGAGCGAGAGAATTACGACCGCCTTCACACTGAAAGCCATCTTGTGTCCTTACAAATTAGTGTTGGTGATTTTTCTGTAATTGGTTACCCGGCTTCCCTTTAATCTCAGTCTTGTTCTCATCATCCGTTCTGCGAGATTTGCCTTAATCGCTGAGCTCCTGCCCTTCATCGGAAATCCTTTTCAACCAAGACTTTTCACCAGTGTGACAGATCGTTTCCGTTGGGTTTGTTTGAAGGTGGCTGGCAGGATATTTTATATAAAAAAAAAAAGTGTATCATATTTGTGTGTAAATATACCGTATCTAAAATTGTACGCCTCATGTTGCAAAGTGTCTCTTTTTTTGTTGTGTAATGTGAAAGGGATCTGAGATAAGCATATGGAAGAGTATTTTTTTTAAATATTCAAAACAGCCAAACTTGTGAATGTTGTTTAAAAAGGTTATATGCAAAAGTTCAGACGTGCTGTAATATAGATGGTGTGTGTGCGTGCGTGCGTGTGTACAGAAGTTGGCTGTGCTACAGTGAAGAAAAGACATTCTCCAGATGTTTTTAGGAAACATAGGATTTCTGTTGTGTAACTTATTTTGACCTCTGAGGACAAAGTTAACAAGGCTAGCAAGGACTTTTTCCTGACTGTATAATACAACTAATTCATTATTTTTTACATAGCACCATCTGTGAGTTGCCATCTGCTATTCATCATATGTATTATGATGCTATGGAGTCTATAGAGGGTCCATTAAATTAGTAATAGTAAATTGGTTCATCTTAGCCTGAGGGCATGTTGTTACAGTATAAATACTGCCCTATCATGTCACACTGCTGCGGCTTGATATCAGTTATAGTATCTACAGAACTGCTCTAAGTATACTTTCTCATGGTTTCTCAGTTTTCATATATCACTTGTAATGTGAGCTGTCTGTTCAGGGTGAAAACATCCATCATCCAAAACATTGTTTTAGATATCAGTCTAGTTAATGTGCTGTGGACCTGAAAGAGAGATTCAGAGGTAAATGAACCATAATCGCTCACCTTGAGAAGCTCAGGGTGCACGTGTAAGCAGCGTGTTAATGATGCTGAAGAAATTGGTCTAATTTGCTGCTTTGGTGGCTGCTTACACTGATTGACAGAAAATTAATTGCAAGCTAATTTGCGTATTAATCTTTTGTCCAATTTCTATTTCTAGTCTATTTTCAGCGTCTCAGATTTAAGATTTTAGTTTTTCCCTTTTCTTACATTTTGTTAAATAAATTAATTTGCGTTGTTGACTGTTGGTAAGGCAAAACATTTGATGACATCACCCAGGTTGTGGGAAATTGT
The DNA here is from genome assembly GCA_029783705.1 of Chaetodon striatus. Taxonomy (NCBI): domain Eukaryota; kingdom Metazoa; phylum Chordata; class Actinopteri; order Chaetodontiformes; family Chaetodontidae; genus Chaetodon; species Chaetodon striatus. The sequence goes on along the minus strand of JAPZEB010000022.1, from coordinate 26,014,546 downwards.
GGTGGGCATTTTTCAGTTTTCAGGTTTTGTTGACCAAACAATGAAGAAAATAACTGGCAGATTCAACAGGAATAAAAAAAAAATATATCACTTGCAGCCCTGCAAGAGTCCAGAGATATGAGAGAAGACATTAATGAGTTTAAGGTGTTACAGATATATCCATAAATGCTAGAAAGTACATGTGAACTCTGCTGTGTAGTGAATCCTTAGAGTGTTATAAACTGATACCTTAGTACAGTTTTATAAATGTGGTTTTCTTTCAGTAATCAGAGTTTATTTCACCCTCTGAATGAACCGAGCTGACAGCTCTTCAGTATTCTGTATAAGAAGCTGCTGCTGTCATCTACACATATTAAGTTCTGCAGCTCCTCCGGCACAATTAGAGAATCTATGCAGTTTTCCATTTCTCTTTCCCCATGCTAGAAGTCAACCATTTGTCCACTTGTCTTGTTCGGATATTAACACTTCTGTTTGTGTACATAATGTTCAATATGCTAATTTCAAAAAGGTCACCATAGTTTGTAATAAATATAAATCTAAGTTTTCAGAACAGATGGAATACAAGCTATATGTATTGCTCTCACCACAGTGGCCTAATCTAAAAAAAAATATCTAAATATGTTGGTCTCTAAAGTCACCTTCTGTTTTATGTCTGATACTAAAAGGTGGTATGTGTGCATTGCTGTTGTTTTGTATAATTTCTATAGTCAATGTTTTGAATTTGGTATAGAGGTAAATAATAAATGGCTTTTTGTTTGTTTGTTCCGTCACAGTATTTATTTACCTGCTTGTTTCACCCTTTTCTACCCTTGTGTTTTTGGGTCCTGTAAAAACAAAAGAAAAAGTTATGTCATGTATCTTTTTTTTTCTGGTCTAAAATTTGTTTTAATAAAGTCATGTAAATCATCTTTGATCCCAGTATGACACTCGCAGTGTTTGTTTATTCTAAAACAGCTTAAAGACATAATGGAAGTTAATAGAACACTTTTATTTTAAAATAAAATAAATAATCAAATACATGAAAGTGCTTTACAGTGTTCTGAGACGTCACCTCAATCCCAAATATAATTAACTAAATGTTCACCACACATCTGCACTGAAGCATCTCAAGTCAAGCAACAAGATAAAACTTTCCTCCTCACGCCACCAGAGGTCAAACTTCAGATTGTATTCTGATGGAAATTGAAACACTCCTATGGGAAATGGTCATAAACTAAAAGGGGGGAAACTGATTTCTTTTAATTGAAAGCAAACCTCAAATAGCAAAATCAGATTTCAATTCAACATCTTTAAGCAGTTTCCATGAATTCAGCAGGTTCAGAACCCAGACCAAAGCAAGGGGTGATACTGGCGGGAAATGGCCAAACGAGAAGGCAATTCAACACATTTTACAATAGGACTGTTTCTTAAAAAATGTCAGATTCTCCTCCCGTCTCCAGCTCAGTGAATCGGGATGGTCTGTTTGCAGTCGGCACAGGTGTGGTCCTGGCTGGCTCCCGGCAGCCCCACAGCATGCTCTGTTGTAGAAATCAACAATGTGTCCAATGTCATCTCTGTACATTTGGCTATAAAGCGAATGAAGGGCCGTACATCACCCTCATTGGCTGTGTCCAGAGCTGAATAATACTCAGCCCTTTGTTCTTTGCGAATAGTAATTGGTGGGTATCGCGCTTGCATGAGCACAAGGTTCATGAGCAGCCTTGACGTGCGTCCGTTGCCGTCCACAAACGGGTGCACATACACTAGTTTGTAGTGGGCCAGAGCTGCGTACTCCACAGGGTGCAGCTGCAGGGCCTCCTCAGAGTTGAGCCACTGAACCAGCTCCTGCATGTGCCTCTGCAGGTCCTGAGGGTGTGGGGGGATGTGGTGGCCCACAAACACCTGGTTGGTGCGCAGCCTCCCTCCCTCCACGGGGTCCACGTAGCCGAGCACCCGCCGGTGAATCTCCAGGATGTCACTGACAGTTATGGTTCCTGATCTTGACAGCAGCGTGGTGTTGATGAACTTCATGGCTGCATCCACACCGATGGCCTCGTTCTGCTCCTGCAGGCTCTTCCCAGGGACTGCGTAGCGCGTCTCAATGATGTGACGGATCTCAGACAGAGTGAGCGTGCTGCCTTCAATCGCCACCGTGTGGTAGATGTGATGGTAGTAGGTTTCCTCCATCACCCGACGGAGTGCAGAGTTGCCTTTAGGAATGGACATAAGCCGGCGCACTTTACTGTCAATGATGCTAAAGTAACGTTGGTCAATCTCCTCCACCAGGGGAAGAGTTCGGTCCCGGCTGACCAGAGCTCTCTCATTACACGGTGAGATGGCCAAGGCCTTGGTGTAGAGGTGGTCTGCCTGAACGACATCCTTCTCCTCCTCCAGAATGGTCCCCAGCTCTGTTAGGGCGTCCACAAAGTCTGGATTCATGCTGAGTGCATGCACCAGCAGCTTGTGAGCCTTCTCTCTCTTCCCCAGTTTCTTCATCTCCAGGGCCTGCTGCAGCGCTGCTTTGGCCTCCAGCTTCATCTCTGCAATAAGAACATGACAGGGTCAACTCCAAAATAGGTGACACAGCATAGAGTTTAAAACACAGCAGGTCATCACTAGGACTGCAACTAATGATTATTTTCCTTGTCGGTTATTATCGCAATTATTTTCTCGATTAATCGATTAGTTGTTTGGTCTATAAAATGTCAGAAAATGGTTAAAATGTTTCCCAAAGCCCAAGATAACGTTGTCAAATGTCTTGTTTTGTCCACAACCTAAATAACTTTAGTTTACTGTGTTAGAGGGGTAAAGGTACCAGAAAATTTCGACATTCCCCCCCTAAAATAAGACTGTTTGGTCGATTATCAAAGTAGTTGACGATTGCAGCTCCAATCATAACACAACAAGGCTGGGCAAAATTTTGAGTAACACAATACCGAGGACCCTATTCCAGTAGTGATTATTATATATCAAAATAAACTGGATTATACTGATTTTGATTTTTACAACCCTAAAAGTGAAAAAACCTTAGAAATGTGCTCTTTCTTTCTACTGTACTAGAACTGTATCTAATCCTGCCTGAAACATGTGGCATTACATTGCACTGAGAATGAGAGTATTTCTTGCTTTTACCTTTGCTCGGCTTGGACCTCAGAGGCAGCACATCAAGGGCAGTGAACGGGACAGTGAGGCTGGTGGACTGCACAACTGGAGGATGATGGGAGCTTCCCCACAGCTGGCAGCGGAGCTGAGCGAAGCCCTTCAGGGCGGCGCAGCATTCGTCCTCCACCCCCACCAGGGGCATCAGGACGGCCACCAGGGAACCGAGGAGGACACACAGCAGCGGGCCCCATCCTCCGAGCAAACGGCCGCTGGTGCAACGCCACACCGTCACAGCAGCCATGATGATCCCAGGTTAAACTCTCCATCCTCTGGTGACACGGTTCCCCATGTATATCCACCCCAGCTAGGAGAGCCTCAGGGCGGCTGACTGGAGGGAAAACACGGCCAACATGACAGCTGAGAGTCACCAACACTGCCGAGGAAATTAAACTCAGTTACCCAACAGCTACTGAGTTAGCTAACGCTAGCTAGGTCAACTCTGAGCTGAAACTTTAAAACACCGGCTGAATTCACGATTAGACTGCGTTTGACTTGTTGTCGGCGTCCGTACGGCTCAGCACAGCTGTGTACAAAAAATACACATCATCCACTTCCTTGGTCTGAACGTGCGAACATCCTGGAGTGTGATTGGTCAGAATTAGTTTGAAGCGCAATGCCGATTGGCTGAAACGCAGCAATACAACAGATGGTTCGTAACGCTCTCTGATTGGTTAATATTGTACATTGGCGCCCTGAGTTTAGCCTTGCAGGCATTACTTACTTAAACGCAGGTTAACACAGCAGCACAGTATTTGCCCTTCTCAAAATAAAAAAATTCTAATTGAGTTTCACTATTTGTAATGCAATTACACAACTGTTCAAAAACACATAGTATATTTATATGTTTATATGTAAATATTAATTTTGTATTTTATACTTTCAGTTGACATTTTCTGTCAGTATTCTCACACTTTTAGCCAATGTTGTGTTGCTGCTGTATTTGATCCCAAATGTGTCTAAAAGGCAGTCCAAAAATATTAGCAAATATTAACAACTCTCTCCCAAATCCAAAAACTAGAAGGCTAAAACTGAAATTTGTGATATCATAGGGTATAAAGACTGGAGCTCTCCATATAGGCAACAATGAATTGGGGGGAAATCTTGAAGATGACACTAAGAGCATCCAGGAGAATGTTCTGGATGTAACTGGGAAATTTAAAAGCTAAATATAGCTAAATAAAGCTTTCCTTGGCCATGAAAGTAACATTGCAATTCTTCTTTAAATACTGAAATAGACTGCCCTAAATTTAGCATTAACAGGTGGTGCAAATACTTGTGGAGCGTACCTGGTGTGATTTTTTGGGTTAATATTTACTTTAACCTCACAGTTTTTGTAAGTGAGCCATTTCCCACACTAATCTAACATTGCAGTAGGCTGTCACAGGAAGCCACACCATCCCACCTGTCATGACACACAAACAGGGATTAATTTGCTAGAGAAAAGAAATTAGTATAGATTAGCATTAGTTTGACCTATCAGAGCTATTTAGTCATTCGTTATTAAAGAAAAATAAGAAATCCACAATAGAATAGTTATTGTGCCTTGATGGCATTTTACACCAGCACGATTTACTTTCTGGGGGTGGAGAGTTAAAAAAAAACTCCACTTTTTAAACAGTTTATTAAAAATTTAATACAACGTTGTTTTTACCATGGAGCTCTTAATTGCTCATTATTCTTTGGTTATACAGCTCCAGATTTGCTGCCACTTGTCCGCCCTCTTTTATTTTAATGCTACTGTACTAACAAACAGAAGAGGGCAGCATTGCTCTATAATGCAAACATTATATCCTCTGTAGACTGCAGTAGCAGTCTTGGCCTCAAAATCAGTTTCATCAAGATTCCTTTTCTGCAATCCAGTTTGTGAATGCAGTAAAGATGAATCTATGTTTGTATGAACCTTCATATGAAGGTTATATCCTCCTCCTCTGCAGCCTCATGTGTCACCTCTTTATTAACATTTTTAACTATCTATTTGTTCTACCTGTCCCTCATGTTTTGGTATTCAGTGTTAGGTTTCATGTATTTTTATTCAAAGCTTGTGCCTTTAAAAAAGTCATCTATTTATAGTGGAATTGCCTTTACCAACATTTCCACCAGCTGGGAACAGCCCGTGGTGATGAGGATTGATTCCTGGCCGCATGCCAAAGCCAACACTATTAGACGTATCTTCAGCAGATGGCAGGCTATCAGCTCTAAAGAGCTGATATTCACACACAGCCTGAGACTCTGCAGCAACGCGCTGTCGCCACGGACAGCGCAGAGAAAGTTATGAATGAACAACCATGTAGATGATTTTGTGTGGAGTTAGATATTTAATGGGTCTGTCTGAAATTTGGACTTTTGAATTTGTCAAGTCATGTTGCACTCTGTACTCACAGTGAGCCGTGCAGCCGCACACTAACCTCATTTACCAGCACAGAGTCCCTCTGTGCTGCTCTGACCCACAGCAGTTTCACCTTGGAGCATAATGGAGCAGCCATGCTTCAGCTGCATATATTTCTTTACTCCTGTTATTCATGTGCTCTGTCACACACCTCTCAAAGCAAAGAGGAGGCTGTAGCAGGTTATAATGGCAGAGAGTATGTTTACAATCATTTCCCATTCTTTGAGAGTGTGAAAGAAAGAAAGAAAGAAAGAAAGAAAGAAACCAACCTTGGTAGGATATTCATATAATCAACATGCTGCCAATGACTGATGACTTACTGCTGCCTCCGGGATACAGGCTCTGAATTTACTGTATCTGTGGCTCAAATCAGACTCAGTGCTGTATAATTTTGCGGCTGCACCAAGACACTTTTATTATTACTCTGGCTGGGAAGCAGCTTTCACTCTCTAATGAATGAAACCAGGCCTACAGCTGATTGCAATGAGAGAAAAAGAAAAATCCTTCACAGGTTTGTTTGTACAATTACAGCAAGAATGAACACAAGCCCCAAAAGTCGTTCAGATCCTCCACTTCCTGAAGACTATCTAAGATTCCCTCATGAATAAAAGTAAAATTAAAGCAATCGCCATGTAAAGTTGCAGCATGATACAAGGTGACCAAAACTGCAATGGTGATTTTTTTTAAATTTAGGTCAGAACAAAGGATCAAATGGTTCTCACTGGGCTGGCTCACAAAATGAAAGCTGTTTTTCTCAGTTTCTGAAAAGTGTATGGTTTAATTACACAATGTGTCAGCAGTGCACAGCCTCACTGAAAACAAAACTATACTATACGTCTTTCAATGCAGAGAAAATGGTCAGAGGGTATCTAAGGCACTGTAGAGAGAAGCACAGCGAGTGGACAAATGAGGAAAATAATGGTATTACATATTTATATATGAGTACAGTGGGGCCCCTGAAAATCTTGGGCTGGCACACCAAAACCAAAAGCCATAACTGAATTTAAGGAATTTTGATATGCTGCTGAAGTATATAGATTATTTGAAAACAGCCAACATGGTGAATTAAGGATTTGAATACTGATAAAGGCCTACAGTTAACATTACTAATTATCTGATGTGCATAGACTAATACTAGTGCAGCTATTTGAGTTCCACAACAATCCTGTTTTAATGTGTTATGTGTCGATGCATGTTTGGTGATTCATTGTTATTCAACTAGGGTGGTTGTACTTTCCCTTAAAAAGACAAATGTACTGCTGTTATTTAAAGGAGTACACTGTGAGAAACAAAACATTTACTGGGAACAAGCAATTTGAGGAGACTCATGGGTACCCATTAAACCTATTTTTATTCAGATATCTTGAGGTGAGAGTTAAAGGGAACTCTTGGAAGTAGCCATGTCAGTTGTTCCCTCGCCAAATTTAGCCTAACTTTGGAGCGTTATTTATCCCCCACCCCGACAAGCTATGCTGACATGGTTGATACCAATGGATGCCGTAGGTTGTCTAGTTTCACACGATAACACTACATTCGTTAGCTTAAATAATGAGTGTGCCACAGCCTCTTAAAGACAATAATATCAGCCTCCAATTATTTTCACCAGGGGGATCACTGAGGGAGGCAGTGATTGTCTGCTATATGAGAACATGCCTTATGTCAAAAGACTATTTTAGTTCTCTTTCAGACATCTCTCTGGTGAGACCATTAGTCATCAAGTAGAGACTGCACTTCTCTGGGGGACGGACTTATCATCTTCCTCAAACCCTGGCTGCAGGAACCTCACAGGAAGGGTTAGATCAGGTCTCAGGTATGTGGGGAGTCTACGAAGACTCATGGCTTTATTTTGGTGTTCGGTGAGGATGGGAGCATTTATGAGTGTCTCATATTATAGTAGCATCATGCAGAAATGTGTTAACTAAATTGCTTGTATTCCCTGAATGTGAAATGCAAAAGCAATCATCCGATCTGCCAAAACCATTTCAGTTCCACCAACAAATTTAAATGTTGGCAACAGCCAGCGTGTGTGAAAGAGTTTTACCAAAACAGAATCTGCTCAGATGCCAGAGAACAGCTGAAAGATGACTCTGTTACTGTGTATATGACGCTCTCAAAAAGCTAAGGGCTTCAGGTTTTATACCTCTCCATGCCTCTGTGGTACAAGCAATACCACCTCTCTCGAGGTCAAGAGGTGCAGGTTTAGATGAGTCACAAAAGTGCTGATTCCATGAGGAGCTCAGCAGTCCTGCGAGGTGTCAGTTCACTCACCATGAAGAGCCCAGCAAAGCCTGTGAAAAACTGTTGTGTAATGTTTTCTGTGGCTCTAGAGGTGAGCCACAGTGAGTGATGTCATCAGGATTGTCTCATTTGAAGTTTGAAGGTTAACTTTAAACTATTTAAAAGACAGAATTTAAAAGACATGGGTGTTTACCAGGCAGGTAGGAGTCTAATGAGCCTTATGGGAAATGTAGGCTCCAGTGCAGTTGAAGTTTAGCCCATACCGTATACTCAGATTTAAGATATCTCGGCTTCTTCTGATTTGATTTTGACCATTCATTTTTAAGGTATACAACACAGTATTGTCGGTTACTGTTCGTAAAACAAGCTTGCTGGCAAAAGTAAAGGTAAAAGACAACCCCAAATTCACTCTTGTTTGGCATTTCACTGAACCATGTATGCATTTGTCTGCATTGTGTCTCGTAGATGTCTGCTGCTTATGGTCTGGCACCTGCTCGCTACCTTTTCTTGAGTCCTGACCTCACCTGAGTGCTGTACATGCGGTACACTCCCATGAATGTCATGAGCAAAGACAATAAGATGAAATTAAGAAAATACAGGCAGAGGGCAGAGTCTCTACAGAAAAATACACGTTTAATGGGTCATGAGTGATGATTGAGAGGGATTTTCTATGAGTCTGTATTTTAGGAAAATCCTGCACAGTATATCTTTAATCCAGCAACTAAAGGCAGAATCTGGGCAATAAAATAAGTTGCAGCTTGTGTTATCTCCATATCAGGCTGTGACTTTCACATGCCTTTGAATTTTTTGTTTTTATTTGCCTCATGTTGTTTTAAAAAAGTGAACTGGCCTTTAGCTTAACAAGGTTTCCTGTGAAGCTGACTTTGTGATTGTGATCTAGTTTCATCAAAGTGAAAGCACCCCCTCTTTATTTTTTTACTGGTATGGTGTCTTCCCAAAACATAAGCGAAGAGTAAATTAATTAAGGTCTGTTTTTCCCTTAAATTGAGGGTTAGTAGAATAAATGGATGCTAAACTGAGACATCAATTCTGTTATCTGGCTGCAGTCCAGTTGCCTGCACCACAGACGGGCATTAAAGCAGTGATATCTTTGCCACTTCTCAATATGAGGCTGCAAAACAAGTGCGCTTAGGCTCGGCTTTAGTCGAAAAGCGAGGACAAATATGGCGGAATGAGCGACTGATGGAGGAGAAATGATGGCATGAAATGAACGGCCCCCGGGTCATTTTGTGGACTAATTCTATGCCCATCTGGCATATGCTCATTTGAGCTGAAACCCCCTCAGCTGTGGAAACAGATAAAACTGAGTCTGCAGCGAGAATCATTGATGAGTGCTAATTCTGTTTTTGCTGTGTTTATTGCAATGAAATGCCTCATGTCACTTTGGGATTATTATCGGAATGGCACAGTCACATGAAAAGTTAAGCACCTGTTATCTTTAATGCATAAACACAGCATGCTTTTACCTCCTGCATCAGTGTTGTTGAATGACTGTGATGCATGGAACATGATTCACAGGTTTTCTCCTGTAACTGCGTGGAGTAAACCGAAGTATGTAAAGAAAAAGGTTGCTAAATGCATCAGTATGATCCACACACCAGCTGACACGTTAACTTGAAGCACACTCCATAGATGACCTGTCACAGACTATTAAAATAACACCCTGTCTTTTCACTACTTGCTCGGCCTGTGCTTCAAGAGGTAGAAAATCCATCTGCCCACCTGGAAAAAAAAGCGACCTGTCAGGGCAGGAAATAAATCCCTCTGGCACAGGCTCCTCGCCTCCTCCCCTACCGGCTCGTGCTCCTCTCTCCAGCCTCTGTGGAGCCGTCAGCCTGCTTGCCTCTCTGTCTGAGAAGAGGCTTTGTTCTGGGTGACAGAGCTGGGTGTCAGAGATAGAGGATCTCGTTAGACAGTCAGAGGGAGAGGGATGGTGGCTCTCTTTCCACTCTCCGAGTATGGATGGCTCAGGGAGCAGGGATGAGGGGGCCGTAAAATGGATGACAGAGTGAAGGAGAGCTGCACTGGGAGCAACAACTGTCCTCGACTGTCAGCATACAAAATACCTCTAAAAGAAGGGTTTGCTCCAAAATGCGAGATCCACACACTCATTGGCAGACTGACAAGTGCTGTTACAAGACGATTTGGGAGGTCAGGACGTCTTTTTTTTCTTTCTCTGGTGACAAGAGCAGAGGACAGCCTGTCCTGGAACTCCTCCGGGAAATCACGGAGATTAAAACACCTGCAACAAAATAACCAGTGCACTTCTCTGTTTCACAATAACAGTAATCTGATGTTTCCTCCATCTCCCTCTTTCCTGCAGTGCATGCTGAGACTCCCCTCTGCTGTCGTCACAGTAGGTCAGAGGAAAGCTAAGAGATGATGCCGCCTCCCCAGGTGTCAAACAGGTAATTACTGAAGCTCTGTCCTCACAGTTTCTCTGCACTGGGAGAGGGGACGCTGTCCAGGACATTGTCACAGTGGGATGCTAAAGTTTCCTCTGCTGGCTCTTGAGAAGGGCATGAAATAAATGAATGTGCTTTAACTTGTTTCATTGTTTATTATTAATATGGATTCCCATTTGTTGTTGCTATTGCTACAACTATTATTCTGAAACTCAGGTCTGAAACTGTGACATTGCACCAACAACACAATTGATTTGAATTTCGGAGATATGCGAAACTAGTAAACTTGTTTATTTCTACTGTCATTTTCAACAGTAATTGTAACATTAAAGGAACAGTGTGTAAGATTTAGGGGGATTTAGTGGCATCTAGCTTTGCGTATCTCAGATTGCAACTTGCTGAAACTTCCCCCAATTAGTATTCCTTCAATGTTCAGGAGGTTTTTACCAGCAGCCAAATTACCTGCAGAGGTCTCTTCCTCTTCAAAACAAACAGACCAGGTAATTAAACCAGTAAAAACACTGCAATAAAGCAGTGTTTGTCCTACACTGTTTGTGTGTTCACCTTATTTCTGATCCAGACATTCAGGAGGTTTTTAGCTGAATTTTCTGGAGGGGTCTCTTACTCTCCAAAACAAACAGATCAGATTATTAACACCGGTACAAACACTTAGTTAAGCAGTTTCACATTAAAAAAAATCTGTGTTTTCCATTGCTCCTGTTGGGCTACTTACTGTGGTAGCCAATGTAAAAACACAAAACGAGAATGGCCCTATCTAGAGCCAGTGTTTGGTTTGTCCATTCTGGGCTACTGTAGAAACATTGCTCTGAAACATGGCAGTCCTTGTAGATTAGGACCCGCTCACTATGTAGATATAAACGGCTCATTCTAAGCTAACGAAAACACAACAATTCTTATTTTCAGGTGATTATACACTAAAGAAAAGTTATTACTTTATATTCCACTTCTGCCAGTGTATCCCCCTGAATCCTGCACACTGAACCTCTACAGATATATGATTAAACATGGTGGGCCGACCAATCTGACATTTCTCCTGTGCTCATTGTATGCACTGTTTTGCTTTGCTAGCATCTTTGATACACCAAATCTACCACCACAGAGGCTAAGCAACATAGGCTAGTGCTGAGGACAGGGGCTGCAGCAAAACGTACTTTGGCCACCTAAAAAAATCTGTTCAAGTGTACATTATATTTGTAATATTTTCGCCACTTTACCTTACACACTAACATTTCCATAATCAAGGCGACCAGCAGCACCCATGTCCTGCAAAGTAAAATGGTAACGGCTTCAGTTTCCCCCATGACAATATCATATAATGAACACTTAAACTGTTTTTTTAGAGACAGTGTTTACTCAGCACTGTGACGCAGGGGTTTTCCTTCTTAAAGTTATTGTAAACAAACAGTATTAAAATATTCAATAATCAGTATTTGTCTACGTTACAGAGTAAATAAAACTGTTATGGTTTAGGGTTAACACCTCTACACCCCACCCAACAAAACCAAACAGATGACATACAAACAATTGACAGTAAAATATAAAAAGTGTTAACAAATTTATATTTTTGCGATCAGTGATGCAGCAAAGTTGAATAATAGTGTCTAATTTATATGGTAAAAATAACCTTTGTTGTTAGTGTCTTGAGAAAGATGCTTTTTGTTCTGCATTGGTCATTGGATGAGGCAGAGTAATATGACATCTGGTTGGACGTCCATTCCTGTCAAAATGCAGCCTGAATCATCCGTATTAAGTAGAATGATGCAGTAAGTCTTACATATTCTTAAATTCTGAAAAAGAAAACACTTTGTGTATATTCAAAAAACTTTCTATCATGGCTAAATACTTGTTTTGCAGTGATTCACAGCCTCCTACTTACATATAAAAAGATTTTTGGAATAATATGTGGGTCCACTTTACTTTGCAAGCTGAATCACTGGGATGCACACTGCTAAAAATAAATAAATAAATAATACATAAAAAAACTTTTGACTTTTGTTGCACTAGGCTACTTGGAGATCTGAGTTCTATCTTTCCTTGGCCTTTAGTCCGCACTACATTGGCGGCTGCGAGGTAGTTCAGGCAGAGAACTCAAGAAAAGCTTGAGAGTACTCCGCTGGCTACATCATACAGTATATCCAACACAGCCTTCACAATGAGGTTTCCTATTCAAGCTGTTTATTCTCCGCCCCCACTCCTCCTCTTAGTTCCTTTGTGAACTTTGCTGCAAAGCACTGCAAACACTTACTGCTACCACTCGTGTCTCATCTAGGATTTCCTAAAGAAGCTGTCCTACAGTCTGTCATGTCCACGAGCTTTATGAAGACTTAGTGGAGGAATATACCTGACTGAACGTACATCTTACAGAGCCCATATAATGCAGTGATACATAAACCAGGGGGATCATGGATAATTAATTTCAGTGAATGATTGTGCAGGAGGTAGTGTGGATGCTTTTTTCCTCATGATTTCTTGCCTAAAGCCTGGAGAGACTGAACATGATTTATTCAATCCATGCTCCTAGCTGTCTTTCCTCTTTCTCATTGTCACAAGGCCCTAAAGGGAGCCATTGCACAGAGAAACACCCTTTATGAATGACTGAACAAACACAGTGATTTGTGTTTGTTTTGGGGGCAGTAGAGTAGACAGGCAGGTTTCAGTGTGTGATCTTTGGTCTTGGTGATAGGCATGATGTGTTCAGCATTGTCACATTTGCTTGTTTGTCAGTTGTGGCATACACCGTCTCTCCCACAGGCCCAGTCTCACATGCTCGCTGAGGTCCTTCACGCTGGCCACCTGCTCGAGGGCCACAGTAGGACCAAGAGATGAGTAAATGATCTGTTGGAAAGACAGGAGACAGAAATAATTAGGTCTCCACTGAGGGGCAGCCATTACCAGGGACCTCCCTGAGGGGCTTCTTCCTGTTTCACTTATTATTTTACTTCCACACTAGCCTGTGTCATTCAGAGAAAGGGGGTGTGCAAGCTCTGTCAAATCTACCAATTCCAGCACTAACAGGCATATTTTACAGCACACAGCGATGACTCAGCAACTGTGGGCGGCTCATTATTTTCTTCACCCACTAGGAGATGACAGGCTTGTGACTTTGTTTGGTTTCTTTGGTAACGCACAGGGGTGAGTACAAAATAAAATTATAGCTCCTTATAACACGATTAAATATGACACAATACTACCACATGACAATGTTTGCTTATGTGTGCTCCCTTGAAAGTGTTCGCCTTCAGCGGTTTTGAAACTTGTTTATGAGACTTCACAAATGCAGGCTGATGATTTTGTGGCAGGGAAAACTAATCACACCGTCTGAGTGGAACAGCTCTCACAGCCCCTGCTTGGATTGCTTTTTTAATGTGCCTGTCTACAGCCAACACACATACACACACAATATTATACAAGTCTGTCATAATGTCTACTTTAAATGCCTGCTGCCTTGAAAGTCACAAATCAATCATCCATTTTGTCTCTGTGCTTTATGGAGTTTGCAGCCCATCTTAGAGTATCTTACTTATCAACTGGGCGGTGACTCCTACAGTCAGTAACTTTTAAGAGAAAAAACTTTTTTCATATTTGCGTAAACTGTCACCATATTCAGCACTAAATGAGACAAATCATCTGTCAATAAAAATCATATTCCTCTGCCTACTCCACTGCCTTGTTGCACTTCTATCCCATCTGAACAAAAACAACCAATCAGAGCAGAGGAGTCTGTAACACAGCTGTCAATCATGTCAACCACGGCTCGTGAACTGTGGTTGAACCGTCAGTCTAGGTACTGCTGATCAATTATGGATCAAGATTGTGTTACTGCATCTCCTACTTCTCTCCTCACAGATTTTCAGATAGATATTTTAGTGTACTGTTTAGCTGAACTTTTTCATTTTTCAGCTAAACAGTACACTAAAATATGTTTCTGAAAATCTGTGAGGAGAGAAATACACAAAGCAGTAACAGAACTGGATTAATATTTGATCAGCACTGCAGAGTGCATGTATAAAGATAACTGGATTCAGCAATTGAGGCGGGCCCCCGTTCACTTCTATGGAAGTTGCTCAGTGGCACATGAAGCCAAAAAGCTTGATTACAGTGGTATTAAAACTACCTGGATCTGCTGCACTGTGGAGCCCATAGAGCTGGCACAGCAGAGACTTACAGCAGCTGAGCAGCTAACTTCCAGTTTAGTGCTCTGCTGACTTCAATGAGGGTGAAATAATTTTGTTATGCAGCTCTTAAAGACTTTTGAAATGTTATTGGACCAAATTGATTAAATCCTGATAGTGAAACAAGTAATTTTGATTTGATTGATTTACAGATGTCTCTTTCACAGTGTAAGTAAATGGGAAAAGGTCTTTTTGGGCCCAATGGCATCACATGACGGACCCAGAAGTTGTAATTTCACATTTGGCCATTATGTCAGATTGGCTTCAAAGCCTGGCGCTGTTCCTAAGGGCTTGGTTTGGCCTCACACGAGCCATAATTGACTTGACTGACAGCAGCGTTAGAGACTCCTCAGCACTGATTGGTTGTTTTTGGTGCGTTGTAGTAGATTCTGGCAAATGCCGTGATAAGCAGTAGGAACAGAAGGAGGGACATGCTTTTTTTTTTGCAGACTGTCCGTCTCATATACTTCTTTCAGAATATAGTGTGAAGTTTCAGCAAATATGGCAAGTTACCAGTTGTAACTTTAAGTGAACTAAATAATGCTGATTTTACAGAATTCAAAAGACCTGTGTTATTTGGGCACATTATTTAGCCAGGCTAGCTGCATGACATTGTCAGTCCATCCAGCACTTTAAACTGGACTGAAACATCTCAACATCTACTGAATACATTGCCATCACATTTTGTACAGACAGTTATGATAGCCAGAGAATAAATTTGAAGCACAGTGACCCCCCAATTTTCTTCTGGCATCACCAGCAGGTTAAAATCAGGATTTGTCCAGCACCTTGGTTTATGACAAAATACTATTTTTGAGGCATGACTCAATGTTGTGACACTATGATTACAAGCAGAAAGCCCATGATCGTGATCCTGGGTCACTTTGAGGATTAGAGTTGATAATTGACTTTTTCAGTGTGGTATGATCTGTTCTGATCACTCTAACAGGATTTAGATGGTTAAAAGCGGTGCAGATGATCTCATAAAACCACAGACCCAGAGCTATATTGGATTATCATAGCTACATTATCATTTATGACATGTCTTCTCTATCCTATTAGTTCGATTTCCATAATGTAAAAGCTAGTTTTCTGACAAATGCTTCAATGTAGAAAATGTGTGCTCAGTGAAATCAAATATATTGGTATTATGTTGCAAACACATTCATGGGCAGATTTTCCAAACAGATG
Source organism: Chaetodon striatus (assembly GCA_029783705.1). NCBI lineage: Eukaryota > Metazoa > Chordata > Actinopteri > Chaetodontiformes > Chaetodontidae > Chaetodon > Chaetodon striatus. The sequence goes on along the minus strand of JAPZEB010000022.1, from coordinate 25,998,971 downwards.
GCAGGACATCTCAGCTTGTTGTTAGATGCCTGCTTTCAATTTATTCATACAGCGCTGAGATGAGATGCAGTACATACTGTACTTGTTAAAGAAATGGGAGAGGATATAAAACCTCCTGATATTTACTCTTTTATCACACAGCAAAGGGGTGTTAGAGGAATACTGCACCCACAAAATGACCATTTGAATATCACTTAGTCATGCTATGAAGTATTCCCTCAATAAATTAACAAACTGCTTTTACATTTTTAATAAATAAATAAATATATATATATATATATATATATAAGTGAAGCAGCACTTTCATTCAGTCACAGTTTCCCTAAAAGTGACCTGAAAAGAGGGACAAAAGAAAGAAAGATACAAAGGGAAAACAAACATTTATATCTCCATAACAGTTAGAGGCTAGACTTGTAAACAGATGCAAAACAAATGCAAAAAAAATTAAACATCTGGATAAGTTTTATATTATTGTAATACTATTGGTCCAGCTTTGTTCTAGCCGTAGGCTCAACCTCTGTGTTTTGCACTTTACTTTTCGTAAAGCTGTTTCGAGGTCCATCAGTGGACACTTATACACACTGCCCTGTCATTTGGCATCAGCTCTGCTTCAGAGTTGTATGCCCCTCTTGAAAGCCGAGAAGTCAAAGGTCAGTGAAGCAGCTCTTTTCCAACCTTTCAAGCTCTTAAGTTCTCTCCTAAGTGTTTTCTCCTCAGCCACTCCTGCGTCACATGACCTACGCTCCTGCAAGAGAGTTTACAGGCAGTCGATCTATGTCAGCATCTTGTAGCTCATAAATTTCTTGTTTGTCACAATAGCTGTTACCGTAAGACTGACTGATGTGGAAAACCCATTAAGTACTTCTCATTTTTACAGGCTGCAGTTTGCATGTGGAGTTTTTACACCAGGAGAAGTGAACGTGAAGATGATCTGAGACGCCGGCAGGAACTTTTTTGTCCTTATGTGGGATGAAAATCTAATTTTTGTTTTATTGCAGGGAAATAAATCCAGCGATGATAATGTAGTCCTACTGTCTGATGTATAAATGAGAAGCAGATGTATCTCTAGATGAACTCTCCTCCTCCCACTGTGGTCTGCGTGGATAACAGTCTGTTAATGTAAAGATTTAACATGGAGCCATGTTGGTCCATCTGTGCAAACAGACAGCCCTAATCCTCCAGAGTGTATATGTGTGCATATGTGTGTCCTTTTCTCTCTTTCCCCCTCTTCCTCGCTATATAAAATCACATAGAGAAGACAAATAAACAGGCATGACTGGAGCCTCTTTTGAGCCCAGCTTAATTTTCTGGAAGTATATAATTTCGTCCTTCGTGATTGGTGTATAGGACAGGAATTAATAAAGTATCGTGGGATTTGCCACGACTCATCACATAATATAATAATAAATAAAAAAAACAATGAACTGAACAGCTTAGTAGGCACAGGAAGTCACATGTTGCTAAGCTTGTGAGAACAGAACAAAAGAAAGGAGATCAACTGGCAGTTACATGCAGTGAAAAAGCTGCTGGTGTGTTTGTGACCACAGGAGGGCAGAGCTCCAGAGAGGTGACATGATACATGCTCTATTTTGAAAAACCTGGTCGTGTTTCCACTGAAATTACCCAGGGAAAAAACTTTCTCTCAACCCCAAATTTTCCCTTACAAAAGTACCTAGAAGGGGGGTAGGACTTTTCAGACTCCCTGGAATTCTTGAGGGGCGGGGCTGTGTGCTGAAGAACGCTGATTGTTGGAACAAACACTTGCAGCCTTCCGCACTTCCGTGCCAGTGTGGCTGCAAACTTTATTTAATTTCTACACGCTTCAATTTGTTTGTGTTTTGATCATTTGGAAAATGGTTCAAAAGAAGAGAAGCTATGAGAAGTAGATGGACGATGAGGTCCAGGCTCTTTTGAGCGTATTTGCAGAGGAAGAAATTCAGTGGGACTTTGAGTTGGCAACTCGAAACGACTATGTCTGTGGAGTCTATGGGAGAATAGCCGACAAGCTGGCAGAGCTAAACATAGGGCATGCACCAAAACAAATTCATGAAAAGTTGAAGAAACCTAAGCAAGATTATAAGAAGCTGAAGGGCTGCAACAGGAATTCTTTTACCCAGGTAAATAAATTCCTGGAAATAAAAGTTCCTAGAGATGTTGGTGGAAAAGGAGCTTATGTGTGTATTTACAGGCCAAATGTCAAGGGATGCAGTTGAAAGTGGGCCGAGGCTCTTATTAAACAATATGTAATGTAAAATTTGCATGTGTCCCAGGATGTCAACTCTTTCATACAAAAACACCTAATTTATAAAGTCTCTCAGACATGTAAATAACAGGAAAAGTGTTTTAACCACACATCATTTTGTTTGTTTGACTTTAAGATGTCTGTTTTTTTTTTTTTGTTTGTTTTTTTTGGTCAGTTTCAGTGTGTCACTTGTCTTTTTGACAATTTTTGCTCTCTATGATATCTAACTTTCTATTTTTTACTCAATAAAGTTGAACTTGGGAAAGAAAGCTAACATGCTGAATGCTAAACTGCTCTACTTCTGTTCACTGAGGGACTTCTACCTTCAGTGAGGTGTGTGAGGCCTTTCTACTGTCTGTGACTGTGAGTCCCTGATGTGACTGCAGAGCCTCATTCAGCTCGAAATGTCTGAACACACAGCGCAGAGGGACAGGAAGGCCGGGTGGACTATATTCTGCAGTGAGAACAAACAGAGACGTTAAACCAGGAGCAGGCTGTGGAGGACTTCACAGTGCTCAAAGCTGTTCAGAGTACAAGGAACTCACTGCGATGGTTGTAAGTTACAACTTGTATCTCCAGGCAACGGGCAGCATTGACTGTGTGTGTGTGTGTGTGTGTGTGTGTGTGTGTGTGTGTGTGTGTGTGTGTGTGTGTGCACGCGCACACTGCAGGTTGCTGTGCTGCTCTTTTTTCCCTCTATATGTAGGTTTGTTGCTGCAGCTGCTGTGGAGTTGATATCTCTTATACATCTCTGTGTTGTGCTGTCTGCTTTGGTGATGTTTTATTCTGCTGTCGACTCTATAAGAGGTGTGCCATTTATTTTGTGTCGCCCAAAATGTCTTCTTACACCAGCTGTGGTGTCCATAGCTCTCTCTATTTATTGTGCTTGTCCGAGCTTTGTCCTCTTTCCTGTATATGTAAGTAATAATCTGTTGTGTGCACAGGCTGTAATGTGCCCTCTATAGAGAGGTTATATATCATTGGTTTGGACATAAGGGCTTTGTGATGAGATGAGTATATGTTGACATCTTAATGCACTTTATTTTTTAATCTAGATGTGTTCCTTACTTTAATAGGTCCATCATATAACATCATCATCACATACATTTTTTTCCGATCTTTCATCCCCATTACCCTTTATGTAAAGCAGTAGTTTACTCAGAGTCCATTTGAACTGGCCCATTTTTTACTTTTACCTGAGTAAATTTTTACACAAGTCGTTTTTTTGTTTTTTTTTTTTAATAAAAAGTA
>JAPZEB010000022.1:25977457-25995378 GCA_029783705.1 Chaetodon striatus | reverse complement strand
TTCACGCATTTCTGAGCAGTGTGCCAATTTTGGTGAGTTTTTGAGCATGTTTAGGGGGTCAAATTTGGAGTTGTTTCGTCAGGAGAAAGAAAGAATCTGAAAAGCAAAAACAATAGGGCCTTGCCTGCGGCAGGGCCTCCTCTTTCAGAGGAGCCCTTGCCTTCGGCTCGGTCCCTAATAAGGCTCAAACTGTTCTTAAAATGCTCCAAGGAATAAAATACAACACATCTCTGTTGCATCCATGTTGTTTCCACATTACCACTCAAAGGTTATGAAACAAAAGTCAGAAGAACAACTCCCCAACTGAGGAAATGGGATGATCCAAGGAGCACATGAATGCAGCATCAGCATGCTAAGCTAACATTTGCTAGTTAGCTCTGAACACAAAGACATTGTAGCCCTGTTTCGAATGGCTTTTTGAGTTGCCAGAGCTTTCGAGTAAAGTTTTAAAGGCTGACTTCTTTCATAACATGAAAACTCTCAGTCTATTTCAAAGGCGCTCATGTCACATTCAGAGGAAGTCAGTAATCTTGTGGTTAGTGGTTAACTGGCAAGCGATGATTGACTTGCCTATTTAACTTGCAGCTGTGTTAATGACAGGCTCCAATTAGCCACTGGGGCCGTGAGTCCGACATGACTGCAATAATAGATGTATGCAAATAAACCTTGACATTTGTTTATCCTCGCTTGGTGAAACAAAAAGGTGGCGAAGGGTTCAGCAAATTGTCTGTTGTCAATCACAAAAATGACTTTCAGAAACTTTCCTGTGAGCCTCTTAATTCTCTGTCACACCTCTGTATGACCAGCCAAAACGTCTGCTGTGGAAAAGGTATATCATAGTCCGACCGCTTTACACGTTCATATATGCACTACAGCGCTTCGCCCCACACAGAAATATTGCAGAATCATTGCGGTTGTAATAATAACTGGCATATGAGATGTATGAATTTACAACATCACTTCCTGAGGTTAATAACTCCGCTTTTCACCCACAGATCATTTCAACACGATTGCTATCTATTTCTGTTATTGTGACTCAAAAACTCAAACCACTTTAATCTGCATTGTGGAGGTGGATTTTAGGTAAGCAGATTTATGCTGTTGACTGGTGCATAACTGCAACACTCTAATCTATATAATGGGTTTCAAGCAGAAGACACTAATGTAGAGATAATGCTCAAGTTACTTTAAAATACAATTCAACCGGCACGCTGGCCAGCAGGAGTGGAAGCTGATACTGTGCCCTCTATCAGACTGGAAGGGACGAGGAGACCAGCCCTGATTGCAGGAATAAATAGAAGTGTTTACCGGCTTGTTGCAGGGTTTGAAAGCTTGAAAAACACAGTGGCTGATTGGTAACCAGAGGCATTTCTGACAGGAAAGCTACATTATTCAGGATACATCTGCGCTTTTGTGATGTGGCTGTCACGGCCGAGCTTGAGGACAAAGGATTTTTAAGCATAAAATCAGCCTTTTAAATGAGTAATGCAGTGTGTGGACTGTATACATTTACTGATGGATCTGAGCAGTGGATTAGTACTAGTGCTATTGTGACCACAGGGACGCCATGGAAACAGCAGACTTCAAGTCATGATGTCAGAGGTTATAGAAACAGAAATAGTCTCTTTCGTTTCCTGAAAATGTTGAAGCCATGGTTCAATTATTTGACTCACAAAAACAGGAAATACTGAACTCAGATTATATACTGACACTAGCAGGTACAATCACAAGGGGCTGGGTTTCTGTAGATTGATGGGACTATTGATCAGCTGTCTTGTTTCTGTTACAATTCACGGAGGACATTTCCAGCTGAGGCTAACTGTTGACAGTAAAAATTACTAATTTGTTCCCACATGACCTGTCAAAATGTCAGTGAGTAAGACAATGATTTCTCAATGAAAGCATCATCAGCTCAAAGCCTGAAAACCTACACTCAAAGAAAAATGATGCACGTATTTTGCAAAACATGAGAGGCATCCGCAGTGACATGAAAAATCCAAACTGCGTTTGAATAAGGGTAGGTATATTTGTGAACTTTCATTTTACACATGTAACCTATTCAATTCCTGTAGATTTAACTACAAGTGCAAAATCCTCAGCATTAGTATCTTCGGGGGAAGTAGAGAAATCTTTAAGTAAGCATAAAAGTAAGGGATTTTATTGTTTTGCAAAGGGCCATCAAAAGAGAAGGTAAAAAGGCGACACATTTATAAATGACAGTTCTTTTTATATTTTACAGCACTGGAATTGTTTTATTATGAGAAAAAATATACAGTGTGCAGAGCTGTTAAGTAGCTGCTCTGTTTTACAACATTTGCTGTAAAAACAGCCCAGTCGCCCAAGGAAAATGTTGGCATTGTATGATTTTGCAAACACCAAATGTGTTAAGATTTGTAACTTTCATACTCATTATATCAACATTTCTTAAGTGACAATTATCTGAGTTGACTTTGTCATCAGGAGGAGGGTAAACTGTGAATGGCGTGACCTCCAGGCACAACACATACTCACTCCGCCCTTGTCACATATTGTTGTGCTTGGTCATGGACTTTCCATGTCCACATACGACATGCAAGGGACCCTGGGTGCGTTGGTTGTGGACATTCTGGGACACCATGTCAAGTTCTGTCTGTTACATGCATTGTCTTCTTTCAAGATTTCACAGGAAATTTAAGGTTTACATACAGTCTCTTTCAAAATAAATCCTCCAACAACAAACAGACATGGTTGAGTTTAGGCAACAAAAACATGTGGTTAGGTTTAGGAAAAAACAACAGGGTTTGGCCTTAGAAAGTTGCAGGATGCGAACACCGCTCTCTTGGGTGGAAGTCGATGTTTGTTGGACCCATCCACCACCCCTTCCCCCTGCCCCACTTGGACATTTGTCGCTTAAACTTTCGTCCTTGTCCCACCACGTTTCCCCCTGATGCTGCTGTTAACGGCACCTGGCCGCATGTCCTGTCGATGTTAAAGGACGCCTTTTTTTTCTGATGCCACAAGTCACTGCCCAAGGGTCGGATTTTGACGACTTCGGCAAGATGCCCGCCAAAGTTCAGACCCCTGTTTGAGACCAACAAACAACAAAACTGGTTGTTTTTTCACAACTCAGTGCTGTGTTTTCAGTGACTTTTTAGCAACCAGTGCAATAGTGCAATGAAAAGCATGTTTTTTTTTAAGACCAAACATGATGTTTTTGTAGCTAGACCCAAGTAGTTTGTCTCTAAACCTAGCCATATGTTAACCAAAGCATTGTTGAAATGTAAATTTTAAATGTATTGAATCTAAATGTAATGAATCTGTGGTTTGAAGTAATGTACAATGCAAAGATTTTTTATTGCCATTTTGGGTTGTTAGGAAAAAGACAAAATACCAAACATGGCCCCAGGTTATATGACAACCTGTACTTAAACTTTGGATGTTGCAGTAAGTTTGGATTCCCTCAAGATGTTAACACACTCGACAAGACTCCCCCACAGAAATACTGAAAATAATAAAATTAGAGATATTATTTATCCTCATAGGGGAGTTTTCTTTTCAGCTTCCTTCCTCTAAAGATAGGTCAGACTGCAGCACAGCTTGAGTTTCTCAAAGGACGGTCCATTGGGATACACAGAGTGCTTGAACTGATGTCATCTGTTGAAAGATGGCCTCCTTATTTTGCTGAACCTCAGGTGTTACTGTCATGCATTCAGCTCAGATGAACCGGACAAAAAGCTCTCCGTGTGTTTCTTATAAAGCAGAATGGACCAAGGATACATGTGAATTTAATGCCAGTATGGATTGATCTGCACTCCTCTGAACTTTAAGAATAATAACAACACATATAGTGCCGTAAATTCTCCTTAAATCTCTTAAATGCTTCAGTCAACCTCATCTAACTTTCCTCTTAACTGTATGTTGAGCAGAAGCAGGAAGTTAAATGCCCTGTTGCTCTTATCAAAGTGTGAAACATCAACTGAAATATGAAGCACGAATCTACATTTCCTCATTAAGGCTTGCAGTGCATTTCCCAGAGAAAGACTATACCTGGTTATTGTGTGTTTGATTATTTATAACCTCTGCCTTCATCAGGAAATCTAATCTGCAGGGCACCAGCAGGTCTGTGCGTCCTCTGCAGCGAAAGTGATTTTGCTGAAATGCATCTAAATAGGTCAGGTGGGCATGCTGTACGCAATTAAATATATTCTAATTTACCCACGTGTGGCTCAGGATTTGCACACATAAGCTCGTTTCCACAACATGTGAAATTAACTTGAGAACATGAAGACACACAAGGAAGTACATAAGAATGTTTTCAATTTTTCTCCAGTGAGGGGATGCTAACAACGGTGGCAAGGTGCCCTTGCCTTTTGTAATTCACGGCAAACTTTTACATTAGGCCTTGTAGATCTGAGTGAAGATTCAGCCACAGGGTTTCCCATTTCTTGTTTCAGATTTATTCAGAAACAGATTTTGGTGAACTGCTGAGGGGAAATGAGTGAAAGTTTACGAGCATATTTTCGTTGTGTTGTGTCGTTGCATTGTGTGCATTGGATTTTAGGTGCTTTTAGAGCGCTGAGGATGACGGGCATCCTTGAAAATCTTCTGAACAAAAGATTCAATCATTAGTATAATTCGAATGATCTGAGACATCGGACAGTTTCTCATTGGGGCTCGATGTCATATCATTCTTGATATGCAGCTATTTAAGGCTCTTTCTTGACTTTGAGAAGCACCTAGTGTCTGTACAAGCCTACACGTCTCTGAAAAGATGTCAGCCAAATTAATTAAAATCACCTGTGTGTGTTTACAATAATACAGTTCACATTGTCTCATATCTGCATTTACAGAGTGAGGCAGACTTTCTGCACTTCAGGTTTGTTGAGCAGGTAAAAGCTTTGGATTTTGTTTTAAACACATCTCAGACAGTTGCTTTAAATATTAGACACTCACCATCATCACACACCATCCATATTAGGCGTTTCAGACCAGAGGAACTTTTTCATGCTTCTAAGAACCCCCCCCCCTTTTTTTTTGTTGTATTTGCACCAAGTTGAACGGATCTCCAAAAGACAAAAAGTTAAAGATGACACATTTATTTAACATTTTAAGCAAGATTACTTTTATATTTCAATCTTTTTCAATTTCAAAAGACCTCACAAAAAGTTTTTTTTGTGAACACTGATTTCAGTACACTGAGATGAAGGCAGCCAAAGCAGCACGGGTAACTGCCTTTTTAAAAATACTGTTTAACCGTAACACAAAGTACAAAGAAAAGTTTGTAATAAAAATGAATAAATGGATAGAAATACAAACAAATGGACTGAAAGTGAAGTCCAGGCTTAACTGAGCACATATATGATGGTGGGTATACAACGCAAGTTGAGGTCTCAAAGTGACATTGCTATACCAACTGCTGGCTGGCTGTACGCCACTTCAATGTTCTACTGGCGACACGAATGCAAACAGAGAGAAAGCCCCCAAAGGTATGTAGTTCTCAGGAGAGCTTTCCAGAGGGTAGTTCCTTACAGGGAGTCCCCAGAACTCATTCATTTTCCATAACCACTTATCCTGTTAGGGGTCGTGGGGGGCTGGAGCCTATCCCAGCTGACACTGGGCGACACTAGTACTCTCTGGACAGGTTGCCAGACTACCACAGGCACTGACACATAGAGACGCTCACATTCATACCTATGGCAAATTTAGAGTCACCATTCAACCTAACCTGCATTTATACACACAAATACAGTTAAGTTAAGTCTCATCTTCTTTTTTCCAGTGTTTTTTTAATCTCTTAATATTTGAGGTCTTTTTTCATGTCATTGTCATATAGAAAGAAAACTACAAATACAAAGTGAAATCTACACAGAAATAGGAAGTATAGATAAACAACAATATCACTAGTACAAGCTTTCTTCAGTTTCACCGTAAAGGTTCAAACTTCTTCATTTCTGGGTATTTCTGTTTTGTTTTTTTTGGGTTTTTTTTTTATCAGAGTTTCTGTCTCTGACTGCAGCTCTTCATCCCACTATTCAGTTTATTATCTTCTAGAAATGTGGGTGTTTCAGATGAACTCAGGAACTCAAGTGTTATGTTTGCGGGCGTTGCTGTCCTCCCCACTCATTACAGCATCTTTCAAACTGAGTAACTTTGCCATCTGCGGTTCCTCTTCTTGCTGCTGCTTCAGATGCATCTGCCTCGATGATCATGGCTCCGTGAAGCAGGACGAACACAGAGAGCTGATTCAGTCAGTCACTAACGATGTTCTGTGGCCTGTATTTGCAACAGCTGTTGCTTTTTGTGTTGTGTCATTAGAAACATCTGTATCAAAGGCTGGGCCTGAAATATCAAATTCAAATCAGAGCATTTATTGCCTGAGAATGCTTAATGGTTTAATGGTTTAATAATTCTGTGGCTGTACACGACCTCCTCCTCTGACTGCTTTGAACAGCTACATCTGGCCGATAGCACGCATCTGGCAGAGAAAGGGGAACATCAGAGCCATATCACCAAACTTTAACAGAGGGGAGTACGTGTATGCGTGTTCATTAAGATACTTCTCTTTTTGACAGAAAAGGAACATACAGGTTCAGTACTAAGTATGAAGATAAAACTTACGACCAGCAACAGTACGGGAAATGACTAAATACTTCTTTTTATCAAGTGCCGCCATACAGCACAGTCATGCTGGAGTCTATGATCTGCATCTCCTCAGTGTCCACATGGTGTTGTTCACTTTAAACTTGTTGATAAGATTTTTAATTTTATAAATTTCGGACTATACTTGTCAAAATCAAAAAAGACTTGCAATTCAACTTGGACTTAAACACCAATAACTTTTGGCTGCAAACAGACTTGAGTCTTTTGAATAGAACATACTTGAAACCATCCCACAAACTGAATGATTCAAATGTCTTAATCTTATAAAAAGTGTGCCATAAATCGATTCCTTTTCTTACACTTCCTGAATTAACTGTTTTTTTTATATTTCATTTAGACATAAAACATGCAAAAATGTGCAGTATTTCTTTACAGGAAGAATAGTTTTCCTAAAAAATGTTTACATATTTAGGAAGAGAGGGTTAAAGATAAAGACAAGTTAATTACAACAAGACAGGAACATTCAAAATTTCACTCTGTTGTAATACTGGTGTGTAGTGCTATATGCTGTGAAAGTACAATGTGAGAACTTCATTTTTAATTGAGTTCAGTCACACTTTTTTTTAAACAAATATGTAATTTAATATATAATAACTCTGTTGTGAAAATGACATAACATTCGGTGAAGTCAGTCTTGTTTTGGGACTTCAGTGGACAGACTTGTGACTTACTTTTAACACGTAAACAAATGACTTGGTCGCACCTCTACATACAGAGTGGATTCTCTTCCACAGAGTACACCATGTTTTCTACAGTAGCCCAGACTTGCATTTTTGTGTCCGCCACTGTAGTTCTCCTTCACGCTTGGCACATGGGGGAAGTTTTAGTTGGTTACAAACTGCAATTTCACTGCTAGATGCCCATCAGTCCTACACACTTTAAATGAGGAGAAAATAAGTCCAGGAATTGTTTCACTATCTCTTTATGATCACCGCAGTTTAAAAAGTATGAAATAATTAGGGACCATTTGGTCAGGAGTGTGTCTCTTTTAATTGTAATTGTACGGTTATGTTTTCCACTTAGTGAACCCTCCATTTTGGTAAGGTGGGGGTCTGTGGCCACAGCCTGGAGACTGTAATCATCCTCTTGGAAATTAGAAGGAGGATTCTCAGGAGTAAAGACTAACTACCTTCTGATTGAATACTTTTAATAAGACAATAATTTGTTGTTTGCTTGACTTAGGGTTAAATAGGGAGATAAATATTGTTTATTTAATATAAAGGGTTTAGGTTTAATTTTTAAAGGCATTTTCAGCCACAAAACACATGTTATACAATTTGTGACAGACCTTTAAGACATCAAAATGCAGTACTGAAAGTATTCAGGGGATGGAAGTGTTGAGAAACACCCGGTCAGCTGATTACTAAGCAGATGAGTTGTGTGGGGTGTCTAAATAGTTTAAAGGAAAGCGCTGTTGACACTCAGCACTGGACAGCATCAAGTCAAGAGCAGTGGAGGGTCTGTGCAGCAGGTACGGCATATTCATTCATTTAGATTCATAAACATTTTCATTCAGTGAGCTTTGTTGGAAAATTATCTTAAATGTGATAAAATGGTAGTAATTTTAAATGTTTTCTTTTTTTACAGAAATCCCTAAAACGGCAAAATGGATTTTTCAGATTATGACTATAATGTAGACTATAACTACAGTGTGGGCAATGACACTCCATGCGAGGATCCAGTTTTTCAGCACAAAGCGACGTGTTTAAACGAAGTCTTGTGTGTGTCTTTACTCGTGGTCACTGTGGTGATTTGTCTGCTGGGCTTTTTTGGAAATGCTCTGGTCATCTGGATTTCTGGCTTCAAGATGAAGAGGACGGTCAACACCACTTGGTACCTGAGCCTCGCCATCTCTGACTTTGTCTTCTGTGTCTTCCTCCCGTTCAGCATCACCAACACGGTGATGGAGGAGTGGATCTTTGGCATCTTCATGTGCAAGTTCGCTCCCTCCATTATGTTTCTCAACATGTTCAGCAGCATCTTCCTCCTGGTCGTCATCAGCATCGACCGCTGCATGTCAGTGATGTTTCCAGTTTGGGCCCAGAACCATCGCACTGTTAATAAGGCATCCGTTGTTGTTTTCATGTGCTGGCTTCTCGCCATCGGACTGAGCATTCCCTCTATCATCTTTCGGGAAGTCAGCAGTCACCTGGGTAGGACCATTTGCTACAACAATTACACTTTACACCAAAACAGTCACATGATAGTTGCAGTGAGCCGCTTCCTTGCAGGGTTTGTTGTCCCTTTCATCATCATCATCGTCTGCTACTCCATCATCATCCTCAAACTTCGAACCAACAGGATGACCAAAAACTCTAAACCTTTCAAAGTCATGTCTGCACTCGTTGCTGCGTTCTTCATCTGCTGGCTGCCCTACCATGTGTTTGTCCTACTTGAGCTCAACCACCAAAACTACGACCACAGCATCTTGACGGCAGGACTCAAAGTAGGCACCTCTATGGCGGCAGCGAACAGCTTCCTCAACCCAGTGTTGTATGTTTTCATGGGCAATGACTTCAAGCAGAAGTTCAAGAGCTCTGTGCTCTCAAAGATGGAGAACGCGATGGCGGAGGAAGGCCGCACCACCAGCCGATACCTGTCCAGGTCCAGTTCCATGGACGGCAGAGCCTCTACACACATCTAGAGACAATTATCCAAACCTGTGTCCCTCAGGACACTCATGTGACAACAAAAATACTGTGTTGCAAATATGCAATTAATTAACACAAGATATGACACAGATTCATAGTGTTTATAAGCACTTTTCTACTGTTGACAGCACACTGTAGCTGCTGTTTGAGGCTCACAAACACATAACGTAGCTGAAGCTGATATCTAAACATGAACTTTGCTCATTGTACATTGCAGGGTGGGTGACATCAATCTCAGACAGCAGAGGGAATGTTTTCACAGCAGCATTTGTGGAAAGTTTTGCAGGCAGTTTTAACTGCAGCACATTTTAGCTGTAAAATACAAGGACTGTAAAATACGAGGTAAATTTTCTGATAATGAACTCATAAAAATGTATTATGTTAAGCTTTGTGTGAAATTATATTACGCAAAAGGAACACTCGAGGGGCTCCTTTCACAAAGCCAATTTGAGTGTATTTGCGATCATAAACGGCGGCAGTAGATTGGGAATTGCAGATAAATTTGCGACTCTTGCAGGGCTCTTTCATTCTCACGCATGCCATTTGTTTTGATTAGTGAAACACGTCAACATGAACAGGAGATGTAACAATCTTATGTTGCGGGTTTAGTGGAAGGGGCTCTAGGCTTTTTGCAGGATGTGAGTATTTTCTCATCAGTTTGTGGACTGACTGTAGATGATTGTTGATAAGTTTGTAGATTTGATTGTTGTAAAGCCTTATTTTGCTTACTTGACCTCTGAAATAACATGATAAGCACAAGACTGTGCAACTGCAAATAAATACAAGATGATTAAGAGCGCTGGCTGAAAGAAAAGAGCCAACAGTTTATTACTGGAATTTGTTTTTCAGGCACATAAAACCTCAACACTTCCTCCACCCAAAAAGGGATGTTCTGGGGTTTTATTTACTGACACCACAGTGCGCAACTATTTTCGTGTTTCATAATATTTGAATGTTGTATGGGTGGAAGACTGCTGTTGATATGTGTGCAGTGCAGTTAGTTCTCAGGAAATACCACACACACAGCTCGACAAAAACGGCCTGTTGAATGAACCTGTATTTTTGTAGCTGTACAGTGAATGTGATTTGTGCAATAAATGTTTCTGTTTTATGAAATAAAGTTGTTACTATCAAAATCAGCTCTTTGATGTATTCATCTCTCAGTATTGAGGCAAATATATGGTGATGTTCAGATGATTTTGGAAAGCTGTGGCACTGGGAGCTTTAATATCAGTTAAAGGTGTTAAGTTGGATTTAGAAATGGGAATATTATACTTGTAGTTACTTGCAGTCAAAAAGTGCCAACAAGCATCAGCATTTCATAGATGGCATCATTTATTTCACGTCGCCTCACTTGCAGTAATAAATGCAATCATCACTGCTCATCAGCAGTCAGTAGAGTAGTGTGACCTCTTGTATATTTGCCAACACTTCTGAAACAATAAAGACTGAAACAGAAACATGAGCTCATGCTGTGTTTGACAAAAAAGTAAAAACAATTCCCCCCCTGAATTTGTGAGATGCACAAAAAGACATGATTAATGAGTATGTGCTGTGAACAGGGAACCTTTGAATAGAAGTAATCTCACTTCCTGCTCAGTAACAACATACAAAGAATCACAAAGAGAGTACCTGGTAATTTTCTTGATGTTGAAACAGCGGAAGGCGGGGGGAAGACCAGGACTGCAGAGCCTACACGAAACACTGGCAGTAAATCACCATGGAACTTGGAGTTAAAAGCTGCATTAAAGAAATACTTCACCCACAAAACAACCATGTGTTCATCAGTCACTCAGCCTGTGTTATTTTGAATTTGTGAAGAAAACTTTATTTTTCTCGCATGCCTCCACGGTGAACAAAGAATCCAAAAACAGAAAATCCTTGATGAATTCAAGTCATGCAGGCTGCATTAACAACAATAAAACTATACGAAAACATCTGTTTACAAACGCTCACACAACTTGTACAGTGTAATCCAAGTCTCGTTTATTTAGTCGTATGCTCAGTACTTCCCCAAAAAATTAGCTAAAACATGTGGGGCATTAGTAAGTAAAGAGTGAAATATTCCCATCAGAAATTGGTGCAGACCAAAATGAAGCTAAAAGGAGAGTGACTATTAGACTTGCATTCATGAGGGGATCAGAAACACAGCTCCAAATACATGATAATGTCGCTCCATATCTGCCGGATACATTTTCATGAGCCTCAGTTGTACTTCGTCTTTAGTGCTTGGTGGTAAATATATTTCATATACTAATCTGGTCTGTGTTTTACAGGAAACCCTGGTCTTCACTCAACCATAGAACCACAGGATGTAGTGGTAATTTTACTTTTATATATTTACATTTGTTGGTATACTTATTATTCTTAATGCCCCTTAAGTCAGTGGTTCCCAACTGGTGGGCTGTGGTCCAAAAGAGGGTCGCGGGTCCATCCTGAATGGACCGCAAGTGACTCATGAATGCATCACGTTGGAAATTTTATTCAAATATTATTTTGAAGTACAGTGAATTTCCAGCACAGTGCTTTTATTTTAAAGGGCCATTTCCTGCTGTAGAGTGAGTGAATCGTGGACAGCTGCTTAACAGAGACAGCAAACTAGCTCGACGACATGGCCAAACGCAAGTATGATTCTGAATTAATTGAACTGTGTGGACCTTGAATTGAACCATGGAGAAATCTGGGTTGTTGGTAAACCACTGCCCTAAGTAGTATTCATTCAGAGGCTTAGTAATAGAGGAGCCTGGACAGACTGTAGTGAGGTTGATAATACACTTTTCAAAAACACATAATCACGCTTTTAGTAGTCAGCGTTTCTTCAGAAATTACAGTCGACCAAAGCACATCATGTTATGTACTCATTTATTGGGCCTTATCACATTACATTCATTCCATAGAAAATACATTCAAATGTGACACCTATGTTCAGAAAGTGCCGGCTTGTCAATGAAAGCTGGAGCCAATAAAGTTTAAAGCATGTGTTAAAAATAGAAACAATTTCTCCCATTTTGCTTGTTGCAATACAAATATTGTCGATGTGTCAGCGCACACTATAAAAATATATTTATATCATTCTGAAAATGGAAGTCAGTTCATGTTTTCTGGCTCTCAGTCACCAGTGTTTTATTTATTTATTCATTTATTTATTTGTATATTCATGTATGTATTTATTTATATACTTGTTTATTTTTAAGCATATGGCATAGCACATTGAGTACCGTTTATAAGACGTGCTGCTTGTAAAATCTGAGCAGGATTTTTCACACATTTGTGAAATTTTTTTTTAGAGTAAGAGTAAAATCATCACCAGCTTTAACTGTTTCGTAGCTCTTCTTACAACAAAGCAATAAAACAAAAAACAGTTTTCACATTCAGTATGATTAACTGTCATAAAATAAATGTATAACGATCACTACTGCTAAAGGTAACCTCCAATCTAAAACTCGAGTGTAACGCCTAATTCCTCAGTGATCTTTGGGGCAAGTGTTGCACAGCGAAGTGCTTTTTGGATTTCTGCATCGAGTCCAGTGTTAAGAAAACATATTCACAACCAAATTAGTCAACATGTGCACTGCACACCCGAGATAAATAAATGCTGTCGAGATAAATCCTCTTCTCTCCTTGAGTCAGTGCCTTCAAGAGGGATTATTCATCTTCTTGAATACGAGGAGCTGAGTTTTTTACCTCTTCATCATTGAAAACAAGATTCCTCTGACATACTGTAAGTCGAATGACTTACAAAAACGTGGAAACACACAGTATCATCATCAGGTAGTTATAGCCTGCACATTGCATTTTCCCCTCTGACAAAGGGCTAAATGTTTTAAAGTTTTTACGTATAAAATAGTATTTTTCTGTAACTGTGATAGCAGCAGAAGAATTTTAATGTTTTGATTTCTCATATCTGTTTTGCACAAAATAAGCTCATATAACACACTTTGCAGTATTGTATAATATCTTTTGGGTCACATGTTCTTTCACTGGCAACAAATCACCCAGCGCAGTCAGACGAGTCTCTCTGTCGTCACAGCTTTTTTACCGTCCTCATATTAAGGCATGTGCACATGCCTACACAGCACATGTGCATAGAGCAGGATAAGAAGTGCTTTTCATTCAGCCAAAGAGAAAAACATAACGCCTCTTCTATAATGCATGTAGCTGCTGAGGTTCGACAGAAAATGAGAGAACATGAATATAAAATTAACATGGTAAAGACACTGATTTCTTCTCACTACAGCTTCAACCTATGTTCACGGAAAAATAACTGACAGAGCTATTTAAGTCATGTGATCCTACAAAATGTGGTGCAGAGTCTGTTGACAGAACAGTCCAATTAAAGGAGGATGAAAGGAAAATGAGGGGATCACATATATCATCTTGGCATATAGTCCTCTGGAACTCCGGACATGTTCCTTTTCCTCAAAGCAGCGTCTACTGTTCTGATCAGTTCATTGATGTTCGCTCGCATTTCAGGAGTATAGGGGTCATACTCAAGCTTCCGTAGCCCCGATCTCTTGAAGTTTCCATCCTTCTGGCCCTCCACGCAGAGAAGGCGGTCCTCAGAAACCTTCAAACCCAGAAACTGGACCATCCCCTTCAGCTGGGAGAACAGATCCCTCTTCAGAATCTCAAAGTGGACCACGTGGACGACCTTCCCATAATTTAGCCAGTCCAACGTGTGGGACGCCCACCAAGGGGCATAGTTCTTCACAAACTCAGGCCACTCTGCAGGACAGATGAGAGTACAGAAAATCAATCAACAAGGACATGTGGGTGTTTATACATCATGTGGCCCAAATTAAAGAAAGAAGCACTCAGATCATCTTACTGAAGAAATAAGGGTCCGTAGTCATCAAACTTTTATATATTACACTTGAAAAAGAGCCAGTAAAAAGTTCTTTGCTAAAACTGAAGAATAAGGAACATTTATCAAGAAACTTAAACCTAATTACAGTGATGCTCAGGGTAATCTTTAAGAGTAGGTTTCAGGAGAACACAATTACTCATGCTGCTTAGATAAAAAGACATAAGGATTCACCCTATGACTACTAGATTGTTCTTTTTTTTACAACCCTTATTCATTTTTTAAATAAAATCTATTAGTGAGCATTTAATATACAAAATTATCAACAATTTTATAGATTTATATTATGTAAATATATAAATGTGGATGAAATAAAGGGAAATGATGACAAAAGAGAACTCATAAAATGAGAATACTGTATTATTTTTGACAAAATGCAGATAATGAAATAAGAATTTGTTTCAAATATGTATTTAGATATAACAGCTTATGCAAGAAAGCCACAGCTGTAAAGTAAAGTATTTTTAAATGGCAAGAAATTGGTTATTTTTTAGGAGTACAATTTATAGTGTTTAACTTTTAGCTCCTTTTTCAATCTAAAATGCACACGTGCCCTGATCTCATGACAAAGCATCGACAAAATGCAAAAATGACTTAGTGAAGTTAAAGGTATGAAATGTGAGGGTTGGATATGTGTTGGTTGCAGCAAGATGGAGACGGACAACTTTCTTGAGCAGCGCTTCACTGACTATGTTTATGTGCACAGTGATATTCCACTTTTAATCCAAAGAAGACAATATTGTGAATTTGATATCAGTCATGTAAACAGCATATTCTGTTTTTCAAATTAGGCCTTTTTTCAGATGAAACATTTTCCAGTTCTGGGAGCATTTTTATGGACATCTGTACAGTGCATTTAGAATATACGTCCCAAATGGGTTTTTTTACCACAGTTTGCGGCACACGGCCTCTTCTCTGTTTAAAGTCGGCTCTGTGCGTTGTCTTGGATACATTGCACACAAACCAATTAGCCAACAGTTTGCAAGGCTGTGCGGGAGAGATGCACGACCAAAAGGAAAGCCCACATATCTGGTCATAAGGAGAAGCACACCTACTTTTAAATATTATGTAAGACTTGGATATCAACAGGTTTTTGGATATACGCTAATGTCGAAATGCCGACCTTTTCAAGAGGGTGGTTGAGGGAGAGAAAGAGGGGGGTGTTTGCATGGTCGAACCAGTCCGCCACTGGTCCAGCTGTTTCATTCTTCCATATTTTGATGTGTTAAATGACATGTTAGTGTATGTTAATCAGAGAATGCACAGCTGCATGTAAACAGGAAAAGAGGTGGAATATTATTTTTCATTCGCTATGTTAACAGTTAAGTTGGAGTACTGTCATTCAGAATGAAGGCAAAAACTGTTTTATGCATGTAAACATAGTCACTGTTCTTCACACTTTATCTGCCTCACAACAACACTTCCTGTTGCCTGACTCACATGTCACTGAATGAACCAAACAGAAGCTAGGACGACTCGGACTGAGGTTATTGTGAGGAAAACCACAGTAGAAGACTGAGCAGGTTTTTTTAACAGTTTTCAGTGTCACTGAGAAAAGTATTTAAACATGTAATTGATTAACTTTGCTTCTGAAGCTTACATAAGGAATTAAAACTGGGAAATAACTGGGAATTGAATAAAGGGGAAGTGAGTCATGATAGCCAAACACTGATGTCATTTAGCTCGAAGGGTCTGGCGCAATTCAGTGCAGGGAACATTAAGTCATTTCTGAAATGTTTAGACAGTAAAGTGGAGATTCTTGGTTGTCAGTCAAACTGCAGAGGTACTGTAGGAAAATCCTTTGCTTGCAACTTTTACTCATTGATAATCTACTGGCCCATGAAAGTGGCTGCTGGCAGGAGCTGTGTTGCATTAGCACGCATCTTTACTGTTAGGAGAGCTTGTCGTTAAAGTTTAAAGCCTGCTGAGTTTGCAGTGCTGTCTCAGAGACCAACGAGAGACGCACAGTGGACAGAATATTATATGCTGCATCTAAAAACGCAACCAGCTGTACAGAAACACTGAGGAACTGCATCTCTGACCACACTGCATCTGTTCGCCTCGCGATCACTCTTTCAAAAGAAACCAGAGCTTGAAATAAGAAGGAACCAAAATAATTGACGCTGAACATCCTGTTCTGCTGACGTTTGAATATCAGACTTAGTAAAGATGTTCTTATTAGCAGCGTTTTGACTTAAAAAATCCAAATGAAGGGGTTTATGTAAGAGCTGTTAAAGCCACCAGATAGCACTGAAACACAACCGACTGTGCTTTGTAAAATGACATCCAAAATAAGTTACACTCGCCCCTGAGTTGACTTTATGGGGCCACACTGGAAGGCATCAGTGTCAGTAACATCATCTGAGCCCCACAGCCTCCCCCCGCAGAGGTGAGTGCATCAAATCGTACATGTGGTGTCCCGAACACAATGTCACGCTGACTCTCCAACTGGATCCTCTCTGTGAATTCGAAGTGGCAGCTGTCAAAAAGCCTTTCTCTTTACTGATGTCACTGCATCATTTCCCCAACAACAGAAGGAATAAACACTCATTGGAAATGGCAGGCCAAATGTGCTGATGTTTCCACAAAGAGAGACAACTGCTGGGTCGGCAACTCTCTCCAGCCTCTGGAAAATCGATTTAAACCTCACAGAAAGTCAGAGAGACGGTACGCGGACCAGACAAAACCAGTTGCCATGGCTACCAAGACACACTTAGAAGGGTGAATGGGCTGAGAAAAGCAGAATATGCATGAAATATAAATATATCTTCTCAGCAAAGGGCTTACAGTCTTACAGACAAAGAGTCACTGGACCCAAAGGCTCCATTTCTGTAAAGACGTCATGAACAATGACCTTTTTAATAAACTCTTGTAATCATCAAGGAGACTCAAGAGGAGGAATTTAACTTGAGTAGATTGTGCTGACACGTTATGAAATGGTTGCTCAATGCATGATGACGCACTAGACATCAGACAAAATGTCCAAATGGTCAAAAAGGAACAAATTAAATCTATAACAGTGCGCTGTCCTAATACAATTTATTAATATAAATAGCTTAAATCAAAGCAGCTGATTATCACAGAAATAATAAGAATTTCTTGGTACGTCTTGAGCATGCTGTAACAAAAAGGATCTGTGCACAGAGCCCGTCACTAGAAAAATTTTCTTGGCATCTTACATTTTCTGCAAACCGCAAATATGTTACATTTGTATGTTTCAAAATTGTTGTACTTCAGAGGACATGTATATGAGCAGAATTTCTCATGAAGAGGAAGGGATGGCAGATGGCGTGCAACTAGGTGAGACAGCTGCCAAGCAGCAAACAGAAGCAGATCACTGTTCTTTAACGAGAGTTTAGGACATGTCCATTCATGTTTGTAACAACTAAACCGAGTATTTTGAGCCAAAACATGTTTTCCTAAACGAAACCAAGTGGTTTTCGAAAGATTACTTTTTTAGCCACTGAGCTCTTTCGCAGAAATGATTCATAATTGTTTGTCATTGTTTGCAAGTGCACAGTAAATAGCATTTGTTCTTTCAACATTTGACTGTGCTGTTAATGCGCTAACTGGCTAACTAGCGTCTTGAATCTGTCCTGCTTGTCTTTCCCTTTTTGAACGACAAGTGCAGAAAGACGTTTCCTCTCACGCAGGCACAGAAGGTATGTGTTAGTTTGCTGTTGGCTGAAGTCTTTGCATTGTGTATAGTGCAGCTTTTTGCTAGAGACACAGGCAATGTGACGCCATGCAACAGTCAGCCTTCGTTG
>JAPZEB010000022.1:25948281-25963071 GCA_029783705.1 Chaetodon striatus | reverse complement strand
AGGTGTTTAATTACCTGAAAACAATAATCATTTTTGTTACCTTAGAATGAGCCGTTTAGATCTACATAGGAGGTGGGTCCTCTCCCACGGAGTTCGCCATGTTGTAGGAACAGACATCCCAAACACTGGCTCTGTGTAAGGCCATTCATGGTATTGTGTTGGCGACTTTATTTCTCCTACACGCTTGGCTCACAGAAGAAGTTTCAGTCGGTTGCAATCTGCAACCTCATCACTAGATGCCACTAAATCCCACACACTAGACCTTTAAAGTGAACTCATTGCTATGACATGTTGTATCTTGTTTGTTTAATCCGTACACAAAGGAAAATGTAAAATGGATGGATGGATGTGATGTGTTGTAGTCCTGACTATTCCTTTATGCTGAGCTGAGCTAATTGGCGGATGGTTCTAGATTTACACTTAGCAGAAAGACTCAACAGTGGTATTGATCCTTTCATCTAACTCTCAGCAAGAAAGCACATTTCTTCAACTATTCCTTTGAACACTTGTGTCTGAAACATCAATGAATTTCACTGATCTTTTCATTCCCATGAACAGCCTCTATTTCACGTTTAATTGAATGCAGTTACACGGTACAATAATTCCATATATTCGTTTCTACAGCTGTCTAAACATTATTGAAAAGTGACTCCTACACTCTGTCTGTAACCATGACGATTTTTCAGTCCTGTGTCAGTATTTCGCTCCTTGTCAATGGAGAAATGATTCATATTTCAGGACGAACAAGATGCCCTCAAACAAGAAAGTCTTTGTTTCAAACTGAATGATTTGTTTGCCTTTGAGAAATGTAATCATATCTAGGTTAGGTTCCCCACAGGGTTACAAGGTCTAAATAGAAAAATAAAACTGCATATTTCAACATGCCTCTTACTCCTCACTCACTGTGGAGGGAAACACTATCCTGAAAATGTGTGGTGGCCTCTTGGTGGGATTGAAGTCCACAGGAGAGCATTGTTTTAGGGCTGTGAGCACAGGTCATGTTATAGTGGCTAAAGCTAAAAGGCAGTGAGGCACTTCTGCTCTAAAAACACAGTAAAAAGGTTTATGAGGGTAAGCAGATGGAGAAAATGGCATTAGGATATGTGGCACCACTTTGCCTCTCACATATGCAACCAGGCCACACACAGGTTAATTACTGCTGTTAATAATTAATCTCCTCAGTTACAAAAATGAAATTGAACTTGTGGCTAATTTGCAGGTTCAAATGACAGTAACATGAGCGTAGATGGACTCTTGCTGCTATCAATCCTTCATATTGCATGAGGTAAAAAGAAACAAGACCAAGTCTATACTGTCATGCTAGCAGCTCTGTGACACTGTAGGCACAGCGGTGCTTTGTAGGCCTATCAAGGTAGTTATGTTATCGACTTTGGTCAGCGGAAAAGATTATGGTCATGTCTATATATTGTATAATATTGCCCTTGTCTGTTGTGTACATGCATGTTTGTTTATGGAAGAATGTCATCACAGTTTTAGCCAAAATGATGCTGACAAAAACAGCAGGATTTTCCCGACCATCACTGGAACGTGTGCCTGAAATACTTTATTGCAGCATCTAAACCAAATGAACAGACAAAAAAAAAAAAAAAACTATCCTGAGAGGCATTTTAACAAAATTTCTGGTTCCATTAAAAGTTTATTGCTCTTTGAAAGAGTGTACTTGCATTATTGTGCTATTATATTTTCATTATATACGTGGCATATAGTCCAATTATTTCTGGTACAATATATTATCCAACAAAAGTAGTTACCATGACATTCCTAGTGAGTTTATTGTGTAAGCCATGGATGTATAAAAAGAAGCCAAAAAAGTTCAATTTCCGTGGTATGAAATTACCTGGATCTTCCGCACCCTGGGGTCCACAGAGCAAGCACACCAGAGACCTACAGTGGCTGAGTGCAGCCGAACACTTAGTGCTCCCCTAACTTGAATGGGTATACAATTGATTTAATCATACCTCTCTCCTAGACTTTTATAATATATTATTGAACCGAACTGATCTAATGCTGACAGTGAAACAAGTCATTTTGCAGAGGTCAATGGGAAACAGTCAATGGAATCAGGTGACAGACTTGTACGCTGTAATTCCAGGTTTGGGCACTAAGTCAAATTGGTTTCAAAGCCTGGTGCTATTCCTGAGAGCTTAGTGTACACATAGGTATATTTATTATTAACACTGACACACTGAGTATACAGCAAAGACTGTTGGGAACATCAGTGGCTTTATTTGGTTATAAACCAGAGTAGTGGATGAATCAAAATGTTTGCAATGATAACACTAAATGAAAAGCTAAAAGACTACTAAAGTTATTAGAGTTCATCCTGAGGAGAGCATGAATATGTAAACAGAATTTCATGGCAATCCCTCCAATAACAAAATTTCACTATAAACCACAAATGTGAGAGTCATGGTGGCACGACGAGTTAAATCAGGGGGTCATCAAAGTCCTTTAGATTCACTGTCTGGGGACCATGAATGCGGTAGAGTGTAAGCTATAGCTGTATATATTTTCCAGTCTGAGCATCCCTAAAGTCATGCCACCAACGTGGCTAAAATCCAGTGACAGTGAGTCAGGCCCTCACAATACAGCTTCACATACTGCAAGTTTGTGCCATAAAGAGACACTTCAGGTGAACTTCATTCACATTCATGGCTCAAAGCAGGTGAATAAAAATGTGAATCTGAAAATACTATGTTTGCAATCAGACAGATGGACAAAGAGGAAATACAACAGACAAGAGACAGGAGGTGATGCAGAGGTCTTTCTGCCAAATCATGGCAATTACTCAAGTGGAGCAGACATGAACTCACTGACCATTAATTCACATTCATATTAAATGAGCCAGCAAATATTTAATCAGAGCGGATTTAGGGGAGGAAACGTCAAAGTTAATCTTTGGTGAGCAGGCTAACAGCCAGCTCAGCCTGTGCTGCAGGCAAACGGCTCTACAGGTCCATCCATAAATATTCTTCATATCTGTCCTGGGACTCATTGACCAGGGGGCAGGGTTGAGCAAGACAGAGCTGCGGTCAACTCTGTGACACTTCTCGAGTTCAGAGACAACACTTAACTGTCAGCCAGCACGGACAACTGGTGGGTTTAATAAATGAGGAGTCACCTTGCTGTGAGAAATCCTTGAGCACACAACTGTGGCACGACAAAGACAAAAGCTTCCTACAGTGCGATTGAGCTGTTTTGTGTGGTGAAATAAACGGCAAGAAAAAAACCCAACAGATACATGTTTCTGTTATCCATTGTTATATCCCCCAAAAATGTCGACACGATGTGAACTCTGAAAATGTTGAATATTTACGAGTTGGATGTTTTGTCATGAGAGAAGCAGATAAAATATTCAGTTTTGTTACTTGGCTCTGCAGATGTAATCAATTTCCATTCCTGCTGTCTCTCCACTGCCAAAAAGCATTCTCTTTACTCGAACGTGGGTGAGGTTTTTTTTTAAACTGTTAGACCTCAAAATCCCCGCTGCAAATCACACCAGCTGAATTAAATTAGCTGCAATATTCTCATAGTTTATTTAAAATGGGTTTTGCTTGCTGTGTTTTCACAGTTAGAAAAATACAGGACAGTGAGGTTATGTGCATTAACAGCGGGCTTCTAAAGGGAAGAAACATGTTATTGTGATATTGTCAGTGTTAACAGTGGCAGGAAGAAAAGGGCATGGGGTGCAACAGCGTTATTGGGACAGGAAACCATTTGAGTCTCCTCTCATTGTCCTGTTTGTATTGTCCACACACACACTCAACTTTGAGTCCCATCCTGTAAATACTGTACTGTAACATGTCGGCTGTCTTTGCTTCTTTGGCAGCAGAGGAGTTAACAGTGTTGGCTGCAGCAGCCCTGACCCTCCCCTCACCCTGGGGCCTGTCTTTCCGCTCTCCTGGTGTGTTTGGCCTGCCAGTGCGCATTAGCTGTGTTTGTCAAATCAAATCAAACTAAAGATCACATTCCTCCCCCGGTGATAACACTGGCCATGCTTGCGTCCGTGTTTACACAAATTGTTCCACGCCATCCTACTTGCAAAGTTGTCTGGTGCCTCATTACACGTCCAGGAGAAAACTCAAGACCACCAGGAAGTGTCTTTAATACATGACAATATAAAAATGTATTACTGTAAACGGTGTTGCAGGGGAAAGTGTAAGAATGTTTCTGTCTAGATGTCTGGAAAAAGACTTGAGTTCACATGAAAAACTGAGAGAGCCCAAATAAAGCAATTAGATGCCAAAGTTTTGCTGCACTGCAGTACAGATTCAAGCAGCTCAGTCAGCGCAGATGGCAACTCTAAGGAGTGCATGACCCCTCAAAACTCGAGTGTGAACACGACTGCTTCCAATAACAACAGGATCGCACTGCCAAACCAGTTTTTTTTTGGCTCTGTGTTTGGCAAAAGTTACCACGGTATGCGCTACAGTTTTGGCTTCCCATATTCATGTCAGCCATTTTAATTAAACCTGTGCTTGATCTCAGTGTGTGCCCGCATTAGTGATTGGCTTAATGCCCAATACACTTAATTACTGGTGACCACTCAAAGGGAGGCTCATCAGTAAAGATGTTTGTAAGAATCTCTGTACAGTGACAGATTATATAACGCTAGGAGAGCAGTTTTTAAAACTCCTGACAGGCTGTTTGCTATGAGAAGTTATTTTACTTTCTCTGGAACAAACAAGACAAATACAAACCATTTGCTACAGACAACATCCACCTCTGCCTCAGTGTTGACACTTACAAGTGCCACTTCACGTACCCTTTGATAAAGTGTCTAAAAGTAGTCTTCCACCATGAGCCTGTGTTATCTATCCGTTATCTGCTACCAAAACCTCTGTCTGTAATCTGTTGGGAAGTCTTGAAACTGTGGCTCAAACTTTGACTAAAAGTAAACAAATCCGTGCTGTAATGAGTGTAGACAAGCTGCAGATTGGTGGTCAGACATCTAGTGCCCCCACACTCCTTTCATTAACCTCTCATTATTGGCCTGCTGAGAGGTTAATGATTACTGTTTTACTTTTCATCTTAGATTTATTACCTGTGTGCTTTCATTTTATGGGATATTTCAAGCTTCACTATTAAACTGTTGACAGAAAATTTGTATAACAGCGTAAATAATTGGAGGCCCACACTACTGTACTTATAAGGCTGTGGCGTGCTCATCTTTAAAGCTAGCACAAAGACAGTGGTATCATCAGAAACTAGACAACCTAAGGCATCAATTTGTTACAACCAATATCATGCTAGCTTCTTGAATAAGGGGCTAAATAGCGCTCCGGTTTCAAAGGGGTACCTTGAACTATCACCTTAAGATATATGAATGAAGCTGGGTTCTCTGGGTACCCACAAGTCTCCCCTTAACTTAAAAAGGCTTGTTACCAGTAAATGTTCTGTTGCTTACAATCACTGTACTCCTTTAAATCGAAGTTGTATGTTTTCTTTTCAAGAAAAAGGACAACCAGCCTATTTAAAGAACAACAAACTGCCAATGAACAATGAAAATATGTACAGATACATAACACATTCAAACAGGATTGTTGTGGAACTCAAAATAGTGACTGTTTCAGTATCAGTCTATGCACATGAGATAATTGGTAATATAAACTGTAAAAGAAGAAACCAAAGAATATCAGTGAGCAATTTCTTTACTCACATACTGACATAATTTTCAGCTAGCCTCAAGCAAAAATTCCTTGGGGCGCCACTGTGCCTCCGGTGAACAAAGAATCCTAAAACGACAAACACTGTTGATAAACTGAGATCATTGGGGGACCATGTCTGACACGTTTGACTGAGACTGAAAGCGGAAGCATGGATGGATTTTGCTTTGTGTCAAATTTGTTACTGGAGTCCAAGTCATGTGACTCGAGTTCACATCTCTTGTAACTGATAAAGAAAGGTCTTTCATGGGGGTGAAGTATTCCTTCAACAGTACTTTGCATGTGAATTAGCAAACAATGTGGCAGTTGTACTGTGAAGCTCTATTTTAGCTGCCTTTGCATAAATCCTGCCAGTTCTGGTCTGGACAGACAAGAGAGAAAAAAATAGCTGACTGTAAAAACAAAGCACACTTGCATATTTTTCCACAATGGTCTACAGACTGAAAAGGTTTCTGCATAAATTGAAAAATGTGAGGGTTTAAAGTCCCAAACCATCAAAGGTTTTCAGCACCTTTTTCCACTGCATAGTCAAAGCATTTGGTTGGTTTGGTGGTTTTACATATTCATGTATTTTTTAGGAGCCAATCATTACTGTTAGACAAGACTGGAATGTTGTGTGTCAGCACAATCGCCAGAAGGAAATGTTGGCATTGTACCTTTCTGCAAACCACGAATATGTTATATTTGCAAATTTCATATGTATCATATCAACGTTTCTGAGGTGACATAGTGTATGAACTCACTTTGTCATCAAGAGGTGGATGGCGTGTCACCTGGGTAAGATGCCTGCCAAGCTGCAAACTACTGCAGACAACTTTGTAAGACTAACAAACGACAAATTGTTTCTGTTTAGCGAGACACTGCTGTGTATTTCACGGCTTTTTGGGCACCAAATGTGGGTGTTTTGTAGTGACCTGTCACTGTTTTTCCAGCAGGGATAGTGCCACAAAAAGTGTGCTGTGTTTGTGCCTCCAAAACTGGGTGTTTTAAGCTAAAACATGATCTTTTCCTAACCCTACAAGCCTACATGTTAACCATTGTTAAGTTTCAGTGTATCTACTGCATAATTGTGTACAAGTGTAACATATCCGTGGTTCACAGAAACGTTCAACGCCAACATTTTTTCTAATGATTGGGTGGTAAGGGTTTACCCAGGTGATCTTTTAGAGTCATTATCTTTATAAATTAACTTTAGAAAAATGGTCAACACACACTGGTAGATCCGGTCTGACAGAAATCATGAGATCTGACCCTTCTGTTGTGTGACAGACTGGGTATGCATTTCTTGTTTGTTTTTTGCTTAATTTGAAACAGGCACTTACTGAGGAGATCTGTTGCTGTCATGAAATGATTGCTGTGCTTAGCCTTGTTGGATATACCCTCCCAAAGCCTGAGGGTAATTAGAAATAAGAGTACATTTGGCATTGGAGAGGTTGAACAGACCAATCACAGTTAAGGTTTTTAAGTACACCCTATGAAGCTTAAAAATTAAGCCCAGGATGGCAGGGAAAAAGCCCATTGTAATCCTGATAATACTCAATGGTCCATTAAGCTCAGTGGTGACCTTTTTACTCTGAAAGAGAAGAGGTAAATTAAAGGGTCTAAAAATAATGTAATCCTCTTCTTTGACTGGTGCACAGTAGCGTTAAGCTGCAGCATTGTAATCGAGTGACTGATGATCATCACTTCCACCAATACACTGAGATAAGCAACTGACGCAGTCAAAAAGAAAATAGGGGTAGAGGAATAATAGCTCCATTGTGGTTGTGGACACAAAGCAGCAGAGTTCAATTAGGCATGAGCAGAGAGACAAAAACCGAACAAGTCATTTGCACAAAATGTGGATTAGGACTAATTCTTCTACTTGTAGAGTTGTTTGTTCATGCAGAGTCTGTTTGCAAATCTGAGGGAAAGAAAGAAATGAAAGGAGAGAGAACTTCCACTATTCTGGGGGGAGAAGTGCTATAAAAAAAGGAGATCTTTGATCGAACAGGAAAGACAGTCCTGGCACTAATGATGTGTCGCACAGCTCCAAAGCGAGAGAAATATCCTGGATTCCTGTTGTGTGAGTTTCAGACCCAACCCCAGTAGCTGCCACTCCCAGATCCCAGTTGGCCACATGGATGGACATTTGAGAAACAATCACTTGAATTGCTCCTCTCTAATGGCTTCATAAAAGAAGTAATTATTCTGCAGCGGGGAGGCGCTGTCAATGGGAGATCAAATGATGTCTTCCACTATCCAACCTCAACAAAGCTCTTCATTCAGGGCCTTACAGAATATCTGCAGTTCAGTTTTTTCAAAGAGGAAAAGAGCTTTTTCCCCCTTTTCTTCTCCCACCTTCACTAAGCACAGAGGATCTCTCTGCTTTAATTAAAAGTGAATTCTCCCGGCTCAGTTCTGCTGCGAATCTCACTCCTCTCTGCTTGAATAGACTTAAGAGGGGATTGCAGTGGGTTTCAGCAAATGTTTAGTTGGTGAGGAGGAGGAGGAGCAATGGGGGAGGAATAGAAAATGTCTTTGAATGGAACTTGAGGCAATTTTCAACAGCACATCGTTAAGTCAAAGTGTGAAACCACAACACCGACAAATGCATCTCAACAACACGCAGCCAAGAAATACAGTTATTCATTAACTGAGAATAAGGCACTTTGTTTTTCCATGTTGGACAGTGAGAAAAACCTGCATTTTGCGAAGGATAAGTGTTCTTAGCAGCACCAAAGAGTGGGTGTTTGGCTCAGTTATATTTGGAACCACTTTCTATTGAAGATATTTAATATTAATATGACTCAGTATTTACTATTTCTGAGCTTGAACAACTGCTCTGTTAAGCACAAGGCCAAAAAAACATGACTTCAATCTGTCATGTCAGTGTTAAGTAAATGTTTGAGCTTTTGGTAGGTGTATTCTGAGGGAGCCAAACTGGCTGTTTCCCCAACACCTTCAGTCTTTATGATGAGTTAACCACATCCTGACTGTGCGCTTAATGCACAGACGTGAGATTGACACTGATTCTCTCATCTCACTTGCTGAAAGGGAAAAATCATATTTGTGAAAATGAATATTTCATTATCATAAAACTGCATTAGCTAAATGACTATTTAGTACGTAACATTTCTGCATTAAAATGTCTATAAAATAGTACAAATATGATATATATTTTGTTGAGTTTAGTACTAACATTATTCCAAATGTTTCCAGCAATGTTCAAACCCAGGGAAATCTGTAGTTTTATTCAAGAAGTGGTGCATTTTGGGGCACCCACTAGCTCATGCAAGTTCTCCTCTCTCTCCCCTTCTCAAGCTATACTGTATAACTGTCCTATCAAAGGCAAAAAGCCTCAAAAATATCTCAAAAAAAGCAGAAATAACAAAATAATAATAATAATAATAATAATAATAATAAATAATTTTATCTCATATATTATTCCATTCTTTGTAACAATTCAAATCCATGTTGTCTGCCCGCCTGATTCCACTTGGATGCAAATATTTCCTCTCTAGCTGCCCTAACTTTCAGAGAAACACTAGATGATACATCAGAGAGTGAGGAGAGACTCATATAATGTCACAGAAGCTTACTCAGTAACAGGAATACAGCATTTTTCTGGCACACAGCCCTATTTTTTATTAACTGCATGCCATTTTGCAACACAGTAATCCAGCAGAGATCTAATTTATTGATAGGATATTTCAATATTGATCCAGCTTACAACAATGTGCCGCTATAACACGTGGCTCAGGCCAGCCACCAAGCTAATGTGCACAGTAGTGTTAAAATGTTACCAACAGCGTTCAACACACTCATAGCATCAAAGTTCAAACATCAAAGTTTTTTTTAACATGATTGATCACAGAAAACAGCGCTGGGCGACCCAGTAATTGGATTCACCACAATGTTAGCCACTGTAGGAATTACATACTGTACGTTTAAGGTCAGTGGGAATAATAATCATCATTTAAGTTGATGTTGTTAACAGTTGCTTATTTACTCATTCAGGAGTTTTGGAGCAAGACTGAAGCAACTTTATTTGTGGTTCCAAATAAAAGATCTGACTCTAGTTTTCCGGCCAACACCGACTTAAAAATAGCCATATCCTACAAGGGTATAATAATCATGTTGCTGGAGGAACTTATTCACAGAGGAAGATGTTGACACAACTGTCCTTCTGTATAACGCAGCTTCTTCTGCTCTGTTGGACAGAGTAAGAACAGAAAAACAGCCGAGCGCTCGGCGGTGCAGTGAGAGGGGAGACAGACCCTCTACACATTCAAGCTCCTGTGTCAATGAGCACCCACTCTGCTGAAGTGTCCTTAAGCAAGACGCTGAGTCCTCCAGCACTGTTGTTCTGCAGCTTACCCTTCACTCTAAGTGAGAAATGAAAAGAGCATTTTTGAATTTATCTTTACAGAAACATAATATATAATCTGAAATTACTTTGCCAAAGGCACCAACTATTACAGTAAATGTGTGCTTCAAAAGCAGTGAAGACAGTCAGGGTGAAATGAGATGGAACCAGGGTGAGGCTGGTTGTGTTTGAAGTCATCAGTATTGACAAAATCTCACTTCCCCTTTGCTACAGTCCTCTTTCCTTTTAGAAACCCACAGTGTGGTCTTGCACAGACTAATCCTTCAAAGCTCAATCCATTTTTAACTACAAAAATCATTGCACTTGCCTTTTTGATCCATTGCGTTTTTCAGCTCACTGTCAAAGAATCTAAGATTTTGACCAACGTATTTCCTTGAGAGCCAGATAAGTCTGCAAAAAGGGGATTAGAGAGGCTACTAAAGACGTTGTCTGGAGGAAAGGGGTGATCCTGCCCACAGCACCACATGCTGGGACCACTTCAGACAAAATAAGATCCTGAAACTGTGTCACTGTCTCAGCATGAGGTAGAGTTAACAGAAGGTATCCAGTAAAACAGTCAGGTGCTCTTTTATTTGCCACAAAAACAGAAATGCAATCAAACGTCCCCACAAATGTGTGAAAGTGTCTACTTTTCATGGTCTGAAGAGATAAATGCAGTCATCCTTGTGGCTCTGTGGTTTAAGACGTCTAACATATAGCTGTAACATCGCCTGTTTGATCTAGTCAAAGAAGATCAAGCACAGAAGTACTGGCAGAAAAATGTACTTAAGCATTATAAGTAAAAGTAATAATAATGCATTGTGTTATATTACCATATGTTGATGAACTGAAGCTTATTAAAGCAGCAGTAAACTGTTACAGCTGGTTAATGTGGAGCTGGACTACTTTACATTTTGTTTTCATTCAGTAATTTTCCGTAACCGCTTATCCTGTTAGGGGTCCCAGGGGGGCTGGAGCCTATCCCAGCTGACATTGGGTGAGAGGTGGGGTACACCCTGGACAGGTTGAGAAGCTATCACAGGGCTGACACATAGAGACAGACAACCATTCATACTTGCATTCACACCTACAGACAATTCAGAGTCATCAATTATCCTGAATGTCTTTGGATGGTGGGAGGAAGCTGGAAATTATGGAGAAAACCCACGCTGACACAAGCAGGCCATGCAAACTCCACACAGAGGGGCTCCCCTACTCTGGGATTCGAACCAGGAACCCTCTTGCTGTGAGGTGACAATGCTAACCACTGTACCAACCTGCTGCATTTTGTTTTGTATAGTCCAATCTGTAAAAATGCATTATAGTTTATTGACTGATTATATGTTTTGCATGTACTATGTCAGCTGTCAAGTAAAGGTAGTAGAGTAATCAGTACAATATTTCCCCCTGAGATGTAGTGGAGTAGAAGTACTAGACTGGCTGCTTTCCACCACTGACTTTAGATTAAATCGTACCCAATTGGAATCCATGTGACAAAAGGATAAAAATGTGCAAATGTGAAGTGCATCTGCTTCCTTTTTGGTTCAGTGATGTTTGGAAATAATTGTAAAACCCACAGAGTTTAATAACAAACATTCTGAGCCTGTTTCCTCACCAGATTGTAATGATAGCTGACAGTAATATGAGAAGAAATCAACCACAGAAACAGCAAGAGGTTTTAATTTTTTTCTTTTCACAGACTGTAGCCTCAGCAGAACAGAGTATAATGCAGCCAAAACATGTGTCTTGAGTCATGACACAAATCATTATCTCATTTTTTCTCAAGTGAAAAAATATTTCCTTGCTATTAGTATGCAGCCTATACTGCTCTCACCACCCACACATACAACCCACAGCAGAATCTAGAGCATTCAACGCTCATACTTGTTGTTCAAAGTCTGTCTGGGAAATTAACACTAAGTAAAGTGAAGGAAGATGAGACGATGGAGGAGAGCAGGTACAACAGAGAGAACTTTATCACAAAGAGCCTCTGATTTACACAGAACATCATCACAGGCTGATAGTTTATTTTGCTTCAACAAAAGGAGCATGAAAGGATTGCATGAGAGCAGTCGGCCCCTCTGCCACTCTGAGTGTTGCTGTACACAAGCTATTTAGCCGTTTTTGATGAGGTCTTCAATGTGCAGAGTCACGCAGGGCAGCGAGCTGGGTGCAGTGGTCTGGATGCATTCACTTGAGGGACACGAAGTGTGTATGTAGAAGGGTGCTCTGTAAGCATCTGCAATCTGTGTACTGAACCATGGGCCTCATCAGCATCACGCAAATCAGCCTGTAAAGGTCGAGCAGCACCAGAGGCCTGCTGTCAACATATCCTCTCCAATTAAATATGAACATCATTAGAGGCCTTGTTGCTCATACGTCCTATTTTTAGTCAGCTGTTGTTGTTGTCGTATTGTTGTTGTTGACAACGAGTTGTCATTATGTCCTCATTGCTGGTCCCACCAGCTCTCCATGAATGACAATTTCACGACTAAGTAAATTACCAATTAAAGGAAAACATTCCCACCAAGAATTACCTTTTGTATATCAGTTACTCACCCTGTGTTACGTTAAATTCATGAGGAAAACTTTGTTTTTTCGCTCATGCCTTTATGGTGAATGAAGAATCCAAATTCTTGATGAATTAAATTAAAAGGGGGCTGCGTTTAACAACAGCAAAACTATATCAAAACATCCATTTATACATTCTCACACAATTTGTGCAGTGTAATCCAAGTATCATTCATACAGCTGTATGCTCAGTGCTTCTAAAACACATGCATTTTTGCTAAAACCTTACTGTTTAAAAACAATTCGGCATAAACAGCCTCATGCATGGACAAATAGCACACCTGGGCATGGGCACACATGTGCACACTCTGCTCAATCGACTGCATTCAGTTGTAAAGCCTGCACTTGCCCAGGCACGCTATGCAGGAGTTCTTTAAATAGTGGTTTTTTGGTTTTTTTTGTGAAAATACACGTATTTGGAGGTACTGAGCATGCGACTGGATAAATGAGACTTGGGTTTTTCTGCATGAGTTGTGTGAGTTTGTAAACAGATGTTTTGATGTAGTTACAACATTGTTAAACGCAGTCCCATTTTATGTCAGTTCATCAAGAATTTTCTCAGTTTTTGGATTCTTCGTTCACCAAGGAGGCATGTGAGAAAAACAAAGTTTTCATGAATTCAACATAACACAGGGTGAGGAATTAATATTTGACTTAATATTAATTAGTCAATAAATTTATTAATAATTTTACTTCAATTCATCAAGAATTTTCTGTTTTTGGATTCTTCGTTCACCAAGGAGACAGACGAGAAAATGGCTATGTTTTCTTCACTGATTTAGTCTAACAGATGATGAGTAACTGCTACACAAACAATCATTTTTTGGGTGAAATACGCCTTTAAATTCACATAAACTTCAAGTCTGGACTAAAATTAGTACAGTGTAATTGATGTAATGAAAGTCCAGCTTTTGCCTGAGTAAAGCTTGAGTCTCTTCAGGGAACTGACAAATACACAGTACATAATGAAAGTTAAACAATGTTTCAAAGGACAAAATCAAGTATCAGTGGACATTGTGAATACTACTGTTGATCATTTACTCAATGCAGGTTTCAGGGAAATGCGTAGTTCTCTGATACCGTTTACTGTAACCGTATTGTTTTCCAGATTCTGAGATGGCCTTCAGCACTGACCACATGACGCAAAAATCTAGAGGAAATTGAGAAAGGGTCACTGCTGCAATGATGGAAGGTTACATGTACTGTATGTGTGTGTACACAGGGGAGCACTAGCATGCTATTGCATTAAATGTGCATGTGTGTGGGTGTGTCTTTGTGTGTGTATGTAGAAGTAGAAATGGGCAAAGTGTCTGGGGATTCAGGCTTTCTGGCAGCTGCCTGCTTTGGACTTGCAGGAAGGAGCGAGCCTCAGTGCTGCAGCCTCTCCTTAGATGAATAAAATATGACGAGCACGCAGCAGTGTTTCACTGTTGCTCTGATGCAACATAGACAACATCTCTAAAGCAACGGAAGAAAGACTGAGTGTGTTTACGACCGTGTGTGTGAGATACAGAAACAGAAATCTCTGAAATAGCTAGGCGAGATGACAGCGAGGTGCTTGATTATTTTCGTAAAAGAATACCTGCACTTCAGTTTAACGTGGATGCGGCTGCATTTAAGAGTCAGGTCACTCGTGTCCTAAAAACTTATTTTCTCATTTCCCTGTAGTGGCATCTTGCCATGCAGATAGTTTTGGTTTTATGTGCCCATATTTTGACTTTCTGAAACTTACAGGGACTCTTTCTTCAGTAGAGAGTAGTTCCAATGAAAACGTTTCTCAGTGAGGTCTGTGGATTTTCCTGAGTAACAGAAACATTTATGGAAAGAACATTTTTCAGTGCTGTGAGCGCCACAAACAAAATTCCCTTCACCTCAATTAAATTGGAGTGGAGGCAGAAATCTCAGAACCTCAGCAGATAAAACTGTAACTATCTGCATGGAGAGATCACAGCTGGTAAGTGCCTGGATTCATAATAATTTTGTTCCTCTGATAATGAACATTAGTACATTTATTGTTGCAATTAGCAGGACCCTTCCAGCCATGACTCTCCGACATAACAATCCTCCCACCAACCAGTCAGTTGTAACCATAGATTGTATAAAATAATGGACGTAGCCACCATGACGTTACATATTGGTTTGTGGACTCCTGTTTTAATGTCCTTAGCGTGGCATTTCGGCCAT
>JAPZEB010000022.1:25886061-25906509 GCA_029783705.1 Chaetodon striatus | reverse complement strand
GTAATGTTTAAATTTTAATGTTTTTGTTTGTAATGTATTTCTCTGCTTCTGTAAAGCACTCTGAATTGCCTTGTGTATGAATGGTGCTATGCAAATAAATTTGCCTTGCCTTGCCTTTACCACCACCAGCATCTAGACCCTGGGGAGGTTCCCTGTTCATCTATGGCTTCAACACCCTCCTTAAATATATATCATCTCTACAGGGTCAAATCGCCACTAAAAAATAAAGTCCCTCCTGATTAAAATAGTTTTGCTATTATGAAACACAGTCCCCTTTTACTTCAGTACATCAAGAATTTTCTCAGTTTTGAATTCTTCATTTGCCGTGGGGACATGCGAGAAAAACAGAATTGTTGAGAGTAATTAATGTACAATTGATCATTCTGTGGCTGAAGTAGCAAAAAATAACCAGGTGTTCTTTATCAAGAGTTAAACACTCAAAGCTCAATCAATATGCTTCATCTGGGCTGTGTGGGTGAGGTTAGGCCAGATTTAATTGCGAGACAACCCTACAGCTGTCAACTAATTTTGCTAAACCATGACTGGTGTACAAAAGTATGTGACGTCACATTTTTCCAAATAAAAACAGATCTCTTCTGTGAAATAACCAAAACTTTGGCAGACAACTTTGTGTTCGTGTGAGACCCACATTCCTCGATAGTAAGATGATTAATAAAACAGGTTTTCAGTGCCTTTAAGAAAAACATTACAATGTTAATTAGGGCTTATTCCGCCAGTAAAAAACAAAAACAGCTGGAGCAGTGTCGTAAATAGTGTAAATATAAAGATACAGTATATCTCTGCAGCTGAAAATGCAGTAAACGTTTCTCACTCAAAGAACTGTTGGCTGGCAGACTGCAGGTGGGTGGCGTTGCCAGGGAAACCACTGGAACAATTTTCGACAAGATTCCAGGTATTGTTGCAGGAAGTCCAGGGGAGGGTCGATTCAAACGAGTTGAAGAAATAGTAAAGTGCCCAGCTCATGAGCACATTGTAGTACGTGGAGAACACGAAGGAGATAACAACTGTGGCCAGACCAACACCTGCAGAGTCACACGTAGGGACGGAGGACACAAAGTAAGTGACGACTCAGCAAAAAGGATGCCATCTATGGGGAAGAAGCTGCACACTTTACGTCTTAAAACTGTAACCTCATACTCCATATTCTGCTGTGAAGTGTCAATTATTTGAGCCCAGGATTACGGGTATTGTCTACATCTTACATTAAGATAGACAGCAGAGAGCATCGTGGGTAAATGACTGGTCAGTGGTGGCCAAGATGAAGTCAAGTAAACTGGGCCGCAGATAAAAGGCATTCCTGGAGCATTGGATTAGAAATTCCACTGTGTCATTTTGGCCTGTGAACGTAACAGGCTCTTGACCAGAGGGATAAAGGTGAGATCAAAGTCCTCCAACAGATGTAAATTATTCAGTCTATCAACACCTCTGGTCCTTAGCTGTGTGTCAGATTTCAGATTGCGTGTCTGTGTGTACCACAGGTGTGTTTCTATTTTTTTCACCTGTCTCCTCCTCTGAGGATTCAGAGCAATGACTCAGCTAAAAAGCTTAGCCTCTAGAGCAGGTAGAGGTTCCTTATATTGCACGTCAGCAGTGTGTGAACACGAGGGACTAAACCTAAACAACTTTAAATACAGGAAAAAACACCCATGAAGTATCCTCTATACGACAGGTTGTTTCAGCACTACTTTTTGTACTATCTAATGCAATTAAAAAAAAAAAAAAAAAAACAGTTTTATATTGTGCTATCAATATTTAAAGCAATAGTTTGGCATTTTGGGAAATATGCTTATTCAATGAGTTGCTGAGAGTTAGATGAGAAGATTGAAACCAGCCTCTCATGTATGGTAGATATGAAGCTGGAGGTGACAGACGGTTCGCTTAGCTTAGCACAAACACTGGAAACAGTTGGCCTGGCTCTGTCCAAAGACAGCAAAATCTGCTTTGAACAATATTATTAACATGTTATATCTCATTTTGTTTTCTGTACACAGTATGTCACTCTCATCATTTTGCTGTTTTAGTACTTCATTACTACACAATATTTATTCTCCTGTCCTTATCTATTTTTATCTTTATGAGTATTCACAATGCACTTTATTGCACTTTCATGTAAAGTCACTTTAGTCACTGTCACTTTAGTTTGAATTGAATTGAACTGAACTGAATTGAACTGAACATATTCTAAAACGAAGATGCTTCACACACATCTTAAACACATCAGCACACACGATCTATACAATCAGCAGAGTTTTAAGGCGGAAATCCAAAATTAGTGTCACTAATTCAGTATCTAACCAAATGTCTCCCCTTCTGTTCCTGAGTTATGGTGTTGAATAATGGCCAACAGTGGAGTGAAGTTGAACTTTGACTTTTTGGATAGAAAATATCATCATTTCATAATGTTGTCCCATTAGAGATTTGGGTGGAATTTTGTCATAATCAGTGAATGAATTTTTGAGTTATGGCCAAAGACATGTTTTGTAAGGTCACAGTAACCTTGACCTTTTACCAGCAAATTCTAATCAGTTCATTCTTGAGTCCAAGTGAACGTTTGTGAAAATTTGAAAAATTTCCCTGAAGGCATTCTTGAGATATTGTTTTCTCAAGAAGGAATGAATGCAAGGTCACAATAACTTTGACCTTTGACCACCAAATTCTAACTAGCTCATCATGAACTCAAAGTAGATATTTGTAGCAAATTTGAAAAAATCCCCTTAGTTCAGCTAATTCTCAGTAAGAAAGCCAATAAGAGCCTTTCCAAAAATGTCAAACTATTCTTTTTCCTATTATTATTCCTATTCTTGACCTTTTTCATCATGTTGTCATTGCCATCTTTGTTATTTTTGTCATTTGAGAATGATAGAGAAATGTTTTCCCACTGACAGCAACACTGTCAACTGAACAAAATGGCTCTCTGTTTTTCAGCAGTTTTTAAAAACTTTGCTTCATGGAAACATTTTCTCTTCTCGTTGTAGACTGGAATGCCATGCTCCACTAGATCCAGTGTCACTACGTGGTAAAATGGAAGGAGAGGCAGCTGAAAAACAGCTCTGTGTCATCATAATGACAGAACCAAAGGAAACCCCCTCTGAGCTCCAGGATCAGCTAGAACCACTCTGTACGGTCCACATTAAGCACTCCTTCCTTTGTTATTGCCTGTTTGCCTCTTTCACTCTACACATGGTTGATTGCTCCACTGGTACACCAGACACACTCCAAGTGGTGAAGTAATTTCAGACTAACAAAACATATTAGTGTGCCAAACTCAAAAACAAGTCAGAGCTGACAGAGATGGAGGGAATCAGTTGGAGCTGTCCTCTCTTCTATCTCGTCTTTATTGGTTTATTAGCCTGTCATGCCTCACCTGTCCACGGGATACCCCCATTTAGACAAATGAGACAATCGACAAATGAGGGACAGAAAAAATTTAAATCAAAATCATACATTTATATGCTGTGATTAATCAAGAGTACTGCACTAAATTAGACATGAGCATATTTGTTGATTTGTGATAGATCTTTGTGGGCATCTAAATCAGGGATCACAGGTTCATCACAGCAGACTGCACTGAGTTGCAAAGGGAAATCATTCAAAAGAACATACAGAGAAAAACTACCTGCTTTTGGCCCTTGTTTAGCACAGAGCATTAACCAGGAAGAAATGAGCGATAAATCAAGTGAAGGACCCATACGTTTTGACCGGGTAGATAATCTCTGTCTTTAAAGAGATAAGAAAACTATGGAGAAAAATTTTAAGTTAGAACAAGACACACAGCATTTTCAATTTACACCCATAAGTATTGATTGTTGATGGCTGGGCTCTTGTTTGATCTGCCAGGTGAGTGCCAGGGCTCTCTGGGTACACACGTTTCACTTCATTCATGTATTTGATTTACAATTTTGCAAATACCTACTGGCGTTTATGATTTTTTTTTTTTTTCAAGCACCAAACTTTTAAACAAACGACCCATCATACTGATCCACATGATTTGCCTGATGTTTTGCAGACTTCAGTCACCCATACTTGACTGCATTTTCATTCAAATAAATCAGATTTAAGGATATTCAGTTCATGGCTCAACTGATTTATTGATTTCTTTTTTACTGATATAAATTTTAATGCTCAATTTCAGAGGATGTATGATTAAAATTTCAACACAAAAAGGCCAACAAAGACAGTGATTACAGCAGTGATTGAAATGTTCGTCTGACAAGTTCCCATCCATCAACACGTGAAAACAATCAATTCATCAGACACAAAGGGCAGACTTCATTGAAAAAAAAAAAGAAAGAAAATGCAAAGCACTCCAACGATGCAGCACAAAGTCCTCTAAACCGATCATTTAAATAACATAAAATTGTAACATTTTTCAGACTGGATTTGGATCTAGATCTGCATTGAATATACATACACAGAAAAGCATGGAGTACATGTGCCATATACTTTCAGTTTAATTGAGTGCAGCAGGTCCTGAGATGTTAAAGGAATACTTCACCAACAAAATGACCATTTGTAAATCAATTAGTCTTACAGTTTTACTTTGAATTAGTTTAGAAAATGTTGTTTTCCTTGCATGCCTCCATAGAAAGGACTGAACATATTGATTTTTTTGATTGATTGGGGACCATTTCCACAACAGCAAAATTGTATCAAAACATTTGTTTACAAACTCTCACACAACTCGTGCAATATATTCCAAATATCATTTATCCAGTCATATGATCAGTGCTTCCCAAACACATGCATTTTCACGAAAAAAACATCAGTATTTTTGCTGTTCTGACAGTCACTATGTCAGATTATGTTCATGTGCCAGCTGAAATGTTGTTGTAGTAATATAACAAGGGCCACCAGATGTCAGGACCTACATTTGAAGTACCGCATGAAAACATGAAATTCACTGAATCCTCTACAACAAGTTCCTGCAAATGTTTCACAATAAACGCCCTTTTAGAAAATGAAGGGATTCTCTTCAACAAAGTCATAATGGGCTTTTAATTTGAAACAGATACAGTGTTGAGTGTCGACTATGAAATGACGGCGCAATGCATTAACTTCATCTGGGCAAATGGCAGTGGATAAAAAGTAAAAATGTAAAAATACAGAGGGAATAATAAATAACGGCCATTCATAATGTAGTCTGTTTCACGTGAAGCTGGTAGCCTCTGCAGTCGTGGTAAGGAAAAGCCACTATTTTTTAGTTTTGTTACATTATGTCTGTCACCATTATGAAGAAATAACATTCTTTGCTAGCTTGATGCTAATGGCAGCACTCAGGGCTGATTAAGTGCCTCTGCTGTTTCACACCAGCCATTTTTCCCTCACTCTGTGTGGTAATGTCCCCAGAGGAAATATCAAAAAGCCTGCGGTGTTGTTGCTGTGCAGCTGTCTAGAGCAGCAGATCGCTCTGTGTTTCTATTGGTCAAAGTGACAGCTGTGACGAGAGCAGTCCTGGAGGACAAAAAGAAAATCAAACATGCTAGACTTTCTGTTGAAAAGTCATGAGGCATCCCAGACGTGGCGTCGGTTATCGTCTACTGTGACACACTACATGAGATGAAACGACGGATTATCACATACGACACACATTGTTGTTCACAATCTAAGCTGACGCTGTACGACACTGCATCGGGCTATAACTGGGCTGATATTGTGTAGTGTGTACCCAGCATAAGTGGTCCCTAATCGATCACTTAATCAATATGTTCACTTTCTTCCATAGAGGCATGCCAGATAAACAATATTTTCTTCATAGATTCAAGGTAACATGACATAACTAAGTGATATACAAATGGTCATTTCGTGGGTGAAGTATTCCTTTAATGCTCTATCTCGCAATATTAAAGTAATTAACAAGTCATTTTAAAAACATTCCTGGTTCAGCAGAGAAATGAAAATGACTTGCCTCTTGACACACTGCCCAACTTTCACCAAATTTCAGTTAAATCTAATTTTGTGCCTGAAATATCCAAAGAAACAGACATACAATCAGGATGAAAACATGACCTCATTTGAGGACATGAGAGGACACAGTCACCTACAGTTAAGGCTCATTTATGCTCCCTTTACTGTACGTACTTAAATACGTACGTCAGTTTCAAAAGTTGTAAACGTCACTGCCCATATACTTCCATGCCTGCTTTATGATGGCATAAATGGCACAGTGGAGGAGATCGCAATACTGTACCTGTAAGCGAAGGCAGCATTGTAGACAGTGGTGGTCTATGCGGCCATTATATACATCCATCCCATCATGTGGACAGAGAAATCTTTTAAGAATGTTACATAGTATGTTCTGTGCCGCCTTGCCACACAGCTTATTTTCTGCACTTACCAGAATCCAATGGAAAAACCCCATAGGCTTTTAAACGAGGGAACCAGGGTGATGCTAACCTCCCAGAAGGCCCACAGAAAAACATCATCCCTGGAGCACTCTGTGGTGAGCACGCAGGTTTGTTACAACCTGAAAAAAAGCTCTGTCCTCCTCAAGAATATTTTTCTTTGGGTAAGACACGTGAGGAAGAATCTTGTGCCCCGGAGAACATAACAGATCAGAAATGCCCCTTTAATTTAAACGTGCATTTTGTGTATATATTATAAATTAGAACTATATTATAATTTCCTGTGGTCTATGCTATGCAAGACACAGCAACGTGAATCCTCCCTTAACTGAAGAGGACCGTTTTGGGCATGGACACAAGGCAAACTGGAGGCCTGTCTTGACATGTTTTACCAGTTTTTCGACATTTCTGTTAATTCAGTCACGTGTCTCCACTCCAGAAGAGAGGAATACGTGTCCAAACCAGCTATACAAACAAAACTAGGCAAAGTAACACGTCATTACTCCCTTGTAAAAGAGTATATTGCTGTTTGATGGATTTTTCTTTATGTACCTGTGAGTTCTTGTGGTGGGGCTGATGTGAGCAGCAAAAACACATGGGGTTTTTGTACTACTAATACTAAAGAATGCTAACTTTCACATCATTGCTGTAAATTAACTATAGTTAATCAAGCAAGAATGACTGCATTTAGGTACACCACTACTTCTTTTTCAGTTTTTTGTTTCCCAATTGATTTAGCTGTTTCCCAAACGTTTGTACTACTGACTCACAACCTAACAGACAGTTCTGCTGTTGACAGTTCTTTCATAGCTACAGCAATGATCTACCCTGCCAATGTTTTGTCTCATCTTTTATTTTCAATTTTTGTTGCAAATATTAAAGACATAGACATGTGTCAGTCTCTCGTGAAATGATCTGGATTAGTTGATAAGACCACATGGTTATACAGTTTATAAATCTGATGCCTTGTCCTCTCCGTGGAAAAATGTACTTAGAAAACGTGGAGCCCACTGTTTACATACTGTATTGATCAACTGGGATTTCTGGGACTGATGGTTAATAATTCACTTCTTTGGGGTGTAATTTGTTCTACAATAGACTATAGTAACAGTTTTATAGTAACAACTACACAAAGAAATTACCACTGCACCACAAAAACACTGAACCCTCATTCCTGACCCATTTTGTCAACATCTACTTTATCTGGTGGAAGTACTCTCACTTTTGTGATCTTATCATCTTTGTGCTTGATAAATTAGAGTTACAGGAAACATCTGATTTTATCTGAGTGTGCAAGAGGCTTTCAAAGGCAAGAAAGGACCATTTAAATTTGTAGGTCTAACACTGGGTAAATGTAAACAGGCAAACAATTATCATCTGCACCTGATGCATTCATGTATATACACAGCTCCTGTTGTTGTGCTACATACATACTGATATACATATACTGAAAATGAGGGAAAATTCAGCAGGTGTTCATCTGTTCATCTCCGTCACATGAGAGGAGCCTTTGGCCTGGAGAGTCACTCACCTTTCAACAAGGGA
The DNA here is from genome assembly GCA_029783705.1 of Chaetodon striatus. Taxonomy (NCBI): domain Eukaryota; kingdom Metazoa; phylum Chordata; class Actinopteri; order Chaetodontiformes; family Chaetodontidae; genus Chaetodon; species Chaetodon striatus. The sequence continues at coordinate 25,898,602 of JAPZEB010000022.1, read as the reverse complement.
CAGATTCTGGCGAAAGCATGCACTGGCCCTAAACGAGTGAACTGCCCAACAGAAAACTCCATGAAGAGCAGAGGAATGCCGCACAGGAGCACCATGATGAGATAAGGGACCATAAAAGCACCTGAATCAGGACAACAGAAAACAACAGTGGGTGGCTGATAGTGCTGCTACCTCCTAAATATGTGTAAAGGTGGCTTGTAAGATACATGTCAGACCTCAAGCTTGCTCTCATATCTCATTTGAATTTGAGTCCGTTACCGTTCTGGGTACTCAGCAAGGCAATAAGGACATGAATTTGCTAACGTTAGCCAACACATTTATAAACATTTAAGAAATACACATTCAAATAATGATGTCAGCATCTGATTTTTATTTTTTTTTACCATTTGATTTATTTTAGACTCCTGGAATTTGTTCCAACAGCCCTGTGGTAGCTGCTGTGCACACTTACAGTACACTGGTTAAAAAATTATAAATGCTTAACAAATCTCTTTTTGCATAACAACTTTGTCTCTCTGGGTTGAGGTATTTAATCATGAAAAACACTTTCTACAGACTAACTGTTCTCAGGCGGACGACTCCCACCGATATCTGATCAAGAATAATTAATGAGTGTCCTCTTGTTATGTAAAGCTGTAGGCTGATTTAGTCTACACCCACTGCCTGACCACATCTTAAAATAAGCCCCATAGTTTACCCCAGTTTATTGAGATGAAGGCAATCGGGTGCTGAAGCTCTTGTTTAACAGCAGCTACACAGATGCTGTTCTGAATTGTGCTAAGTCATTCTTGGTAACAACACAGATAATGTTATTTAATGACTGAGAGACAAGATGTAATGTGTATGTAGACCGTCTGTTCATTAACACACACTTGCCAAATCTCTAACATCCTGACTGTAAGTGTGTGTTTGGCATTTTTATCAATAAGCTGAAGAGAAAACACTTCACTGTCATGTAAAATGAGGCTATATGAGTTTTAAGGGGTGAATGTGTTAGCTCTGTGGCAAACTTGGTAACTTGTGCAGGGTTACCTTGCCTTGTATTGTCCAATATGTGCTGCCACTGACTCCTGACACCTCAAAACCTGAACAAAGTAAGTGATTTACTGAATGGATGGATGGATGACAAATATCCTGACCCTAACCCCTCTGTATGAAAGATAAGCAATTCATTGACACATGTGCTAGGGATGTGTTAGGAATAGACTTGCTGCACAGCACCACCAATGAATCTTTCCTTACAGTCAACAGTTTATGTTGTTATAAACCTGGTTATGACTGAGACTGCAGTCCCATGAAAAGGCATTCATGTAGCAGCTCAGTTGTATCTTGTATATGACTGCTTTTATGCTTCAGACTTTGAGGGCTGTGTAAGCGTCTGACTCATCCCAAAAAAAGCTAGGATACTTTCATCAGGACAGCCTGAATGGTAGATAACATGACTTTTTTGACATATTACTGGTACATAATCATGATTCATGAATTACTGTATTTAATATACACTTAGCGGCCACTTTATTAGGTACAGCTGTGCAATATATTGCAATTTAATACAACAACTCGACCATAAATTCTACTTGTATGGCAAGTGTTTGGTAACACTGTCAGAAATGTGTAAATTCAGCTATATGTTATCTGTATGTTAGTTAAAAGTAAAGTCCTGGACTACATGAGTGGGGCATAACATTATAATCACCTCTATAAGCAACACTCTCAATCAGCCTATGCAAAACAGAAGGCTATTTCACTGCAGATATATTTGTATAACATTTGTATCACTGGCAATCCCACATCCACCCCTGCTGCAGGTTATTTTGCACATCAGGATTTATTCAAAACCAACATCTCTGACCTGATCTCTTAGACAGTCTTACCTCCACCGCTGCTGTAGCACAGGTAAGGAAACCTCCAGACGTTGCCCAGTCCCACCGCGTATCCCACCGATGCCAGGATGAACTCCAGCCGCCCGCTCCATGTGGGTCTCTGCGCCTCTGCATGCTCACTCTTGTCGGGGATCACTTTCAGGTCCAAGGGTTTCAGAGCATAGTCTCTCTCATCAGAGAGTATCTTTGATTTTTCGGCACTGACCTCCATCGTGGTTCAGCGATCAGAGTAAAATGACGGGTTTTGAGATGCCAATGAACGGTGCTGGTGATCATACACCCCGTGGACAGGCTCAGAAATCCCGCTAAATACAAACCGGTCTCGTTAAATTAGTAAATTATCTCCAGGTACAAAATAAAATGAGGTAAAATAAATCACTATGGTGGTCCGCCCAGACCCGAAATGAACCTCCTGAAGGTCTGATTATCAAAAATGATTCAAGATTTCCAATAAAAGCCTATACATGCACCATTAAGACAGTAAGCCTAAAACGCAACATACACGTGCTTAGCCCAACGCACTTGTCCCTCATTCAGCCAACACTGTCTTGTGTGATGAGACAGAAGTGCAAATGTCCTTTAACATCCTTGCTGCTCCGGTCACCGTTAAGTTAGCGAGTGTAAGGCACGCCTTCTTTCAAAATAAAAGCCTTGTTGCATAAAGCCCTGTTATTTAGTATGTGAACAGGTGTGTCATGAGGATGGACTTCCAAAATGTCCATTGATTGTCTTGCAGAGCGGTGAGATAGATAGTGATTCATTCATTTATTCATTTATTTATTTATTTATTTTGCACAGGGGGTGGATTACAGGGAGGAAACAGGGGGCCTATATGTATTTGGAATATGTGAATTTATCCCCCCCCACTAAAAACATAAAATACCAGAGGACTTTTATTTTGGCAAATTGAAAGACGTACACTATGACTCGGTGTTTGACGCTCAAAATGTTCTGGAGGAGGACCCTCAAATAACCAGTTCCATATGTGTCCTCCCAGTGTTGAAAAGCAACTCATGCCCTTGACTTTTTGGTTAGTACCATCAACCCTTCAACAACAGCGTGGAGTTGGCATGTTCACATATGACTCTACTGGAGTTATTGTAAACTTTATACCCCCAAAAGTGTGCATGCTTCAGCAGTGTGAGCAGTCACTCATTCGGCTCTGGCTGCATTTAGAAACATATCATAAGGCATGAAAAAAACCAAACCATTTTTCTGCCTTCAAAGGGTGAGAGGGGCCTGTGAATCCTATACTTCTGGCAGCAGAATGTGGTAGATCTACATTTTATGTACTTCAGAATTTGACCTTGACCAACAACATTAAAGTAAAAGGAGTAGTAAAGTAAAATTATAAAGTAAAGGATCTCAATGTGTCTCTCACCACTGATTATTCACCACCCTACAGACTGACCTGAGACCTTTTAGGGGGGTCACAACCCCCAGATTGGGAACCTTAGGTTTACATAATGTGTAATTGTGTATCTAATATTTTCCACTTCACTTCACAACACAATTTCTATTATATTCCATTTATATTTGTTGTTATTAACATTTGTAGTAGTAGTATGCCGCTGCTTATAGTCTATGGTGGTCTGCATTATAGAGCATTAGTTCAGCGATCTGACACTCTGGCTGTGCGTTAATACCCCTTGAAGTGCTTTAGTGTTTGAGATACAGCTACCAGAGGTAGGACAAAGTCTCCTGCAGACGAAATAGATTCTTGTGTTAAAATATTTTGTTTCAAAAGTGGTTAAATTGGCAGATATTGTAACACACCCGATAAATCAATAAGTGCAAAAAACAGCCAGGTCAAATGGAAGATCATACACCTGAACTCATGTAATTTCATAATGCAAGCCCTGACTGATCCCAAATTTGGTGTGACAGTTGACAGAGGGTTTATATCTTGATGTATTGTAGAAATACAGATGGGGCAGCTGTGGCTCAGGAGGTAGAGTGGGTCATCTACCAATCAAAAGATCAGAGGTTCGATTCCTGGCCCCATGTCGAAGTATCCTTGAGCAAAACACTGAACCCCAAATTGCTTAGGGTGAATGGTTTATTGATTTACTGGTTTGCATTGTGTGGGAGCCTTGGCCACCATTGTATGAACGTGTGTGTGAATGGGCGATGCTCATACTTTTAATTTTTTAGTCAAGTAAAATTTTAACTTTGGGTGTTACATTCAGTACAACATGAACAGTCACACTCCCATCTTTTCCGTCAAATACAATGACTAGATGTACTTGTTTTGCTTATGTAAGCAAAGGAATGTTTGCATCACCTCCTGTCTTCATGCACTGTGGACATGACTCAAGGGATATATTTGTCACAGTCTGTGCTATATGTTCAGTTCTGTGATAGTCTGCCTGTATGCCACTCCCTGTGACGCCACAAGTAGCTTGTATTGGAAACGCTAAAGACCCACCTTGTTGATTTATATCAAACTTTAGATTATCTGACAGCCATGTTGTTCCAGAAACCAGCTGCTCCACAAGAGCTCAGACACATCACACACTTATACTGCAGTGATGGGACCTGTAGTGATCACAGCAAATGCCAATGCATGTCAGTCTCTTTCACTGGGATTGACATGCACTGAGTTTTGCTCCTGCCCCTTCCCTGAGTACTCAAACATAACACATTTTGTCACCAAAGATAATGTGGAAGAGTGCGTACAACAGAAAAGATGTAAAAGGCAAAAACGAAGTTGACCAGGGAACGTTTTGTGTTAGTATGGGTGTCAAATATTCATACTTTGATTTTATTTCTCCAGCATAAACTGTTACTTTTAGTTACTTGTGTGTTTGTAGTACTGCATTTCCTCAATACATCAAGATATTCACATTTTGCTTTTTCCCACACATGTAGAGGAACCCCCTGCCTAATGTCACACAAAATTCGAGATCAATAAGAGCTTGCATTTTGCAGTGACATGAGTTCATGTGCTTTGTTTTACCTACTGGAACCTTCTAGTATGATACTAATAAGAGCTATAATAGGCAAAAAGTAGTAATGATAAGTGAATGTGGTCTGAATTTAATTAAACAATGGTGATAGTACAATACTTAGCAGCTTTCACTATGAAAAATCTTTTTGTTACAGCAGAATTTGATCGTGCTTGATGAACACATGGAGGGCAGAGAACTGAGCAGAAAGACTGCAGACTGGGGAGAAGCAAGGCAAAACTGGAAACCATGAATCTGACTGTGAATGTCTTGGTCAGGGTGACATTTACATGTTATTGAAGATAACTTCAGCAAAAGCTGTAGCATGTGGACAGACTCTGTGGCAACAGCACCAAAGTCCTCAGAATAGAAACGTACTCAGGTTACAGCTCGAAATTACAGCTGACAGAGCTCTCAGAAGAGGAAGCTGCATGTAACTGAAAAGAAGTGGCTCAACACTGGTATTGTGTAAGGTAGTGTTCAGATTAGTTAACTCATAGAGGGGCCCCATTATGGCATCATATCTGTATTTATCTCAGTAAATGGACTGTACCAACAAGTCTGATAAACAGTATTGTTCCCCATCAAAAGAGGAGATCATCTGTGACGTATGAAAGCGCTTTCTCACGCTCTCTCTATCTCACTGATCGGAAACATCTTCCTGATTACAGGTTAACTATAGACTGCTCTGTTTAATCTTTCCTGTTAGTTTTTCTCCATTGTCAGAAATAATAGGCCCTGGTTTAAGAGCAGGTGGCACAAACACCAAAGCTGTGTCCCAGGTTGCAAAACAGCAGATTGCAGAGTCTTCAACAAAATGTAATATGTAATAATGTTGCTGTAACCAAAATTAAATTCTTACTTAAAATGCAAAACAAGCCTTTTCGTCAACGTAGAACCTCACAGCATAAATTAACACCTGACATAATTTAGCGTTAAATAAAGGGTTACATGACATTAAAATCAGTGTAAAATTGGGGTAAGAAAATCTTTAAGATCACTGTTTCCCAACCTGAGAGTCTCAAAGGGCTTTTGAAGCTTCAAGGGGTGTCATGAACCCTTCTCGATTTTAATGGGTGTAAGGAAACCCTTAAGGAAATATACATATCTCAGCACCTTGTTATTTTTTAAGTTTAAATTATTTATAAACTTTAAAAACCTGAACACAAGCTGTATTCACAGAGCCTTCACTCTCTGCTAAGCAGCCTCGTCCTACATCAGAAAAGTACAGTTAAAATAACCAAAGAGCTTGCATTCACTATTTGGGTTAAGTCTACAGTTTGTCAGTTGCTCTGTACTGAATAAATATGTCAGTCAGGGATACTAGTTTACTCGACGGAAAGGGGGTCCTTCATGGAAAAAGTTTGGGAACCACTGTTTTAGATTGTCCGTTCACTGCCCCATATCTTACCTTCAATATACGTCAGGCTTTAGATTCTCACCCACTCCACACCTACGACCTACCATCTTTAAAATTTTGTAAACAGAAGAGTCTGCTGAGTTATGGGAAATAGCCCCCCTCTAAAATTTGACCACTGTTGGGCCATCAAAGAGACACATCAATAAAGAATTATTTGTCGACCAGAATTTTTGTACCTTGCAGCTTGAAGCACAGTTTTTATTGCTAACTCAAACTAAAAATAAGACATGAAAATTTTTTTGTCAACTTGGCTTTCAAAATCAATTGTAACCATATTGTGTACTTACAAATCTAATGTGTTGTGTTTGTATTGTAATATTCTTAACTTCTGAAGTCTTGCTTTTGAAACTCCTCCACCCATCCATTTTCTAACCGCGAGAGGCAGGGTACACCCTGGACAGGTCGCCAGACTATCGCAGGCGCTGACACATAGAGACAGACAACCATTCACACTCACATTAACACCTATGGACAATTTAGAGTCACCAATTAACCTGCATGTCTTTGGACTGTGGGAGGAAGCTGGAGTTCTTCAGCTCAAGAATATCTTGCCAAATCTCCTATAATAGATAGATAGATAGATAGATAGATAGATAGATGAGTTTCTTAAGTCTGTTGGTCTCACCAGCTCCCCCAACAGACTACAGCAAAGTAAAGTGTGCTGGCTACAACAGACTGAAAGAAGATCTCCAACATCTTGCTGCACACATTGTAAGATCTCAGCTTCCTCGGGACATAGCGTCTGCTCATCCCCTTCTTGTACACAACGTCGGTGTTGGCCTTCCAATTCAGTCTGTTGTCTGTGTGGATGCCGAGGCACTTGTAGTCCTCGACCATGGCGATGTCCTTTCCCCTTATGAACAGGGATTGAGAGGCCGTCCTCTTCCTTCTGAAGTCAATCACCATGACAGGGAAATAAAAGCTGGTAACATCAACTAACATCTAAGGAGTTATACAGCTGTTTAATTTTCCAAGTATTAATTTTATGTTGTGAGGAAATTACAATGAATCATCTGTCCACTAAACTGGGCATCATGCATCGCTGGCTATATTCCAACTATAATTAATAGTATTACTGCAGCTTTGTTGCTCTTGAAAATATTTCATCTGCAGTGATTTTCCTTGGCTGTAAATCAATGAATTTATGTTATTAGGATGTAATGTACAGTTTTTTTTTTTGCAACAGAAGCAATGTTTTAACAATAGTTTTGTTATTTTTGCACAAAATGTTCATTGAAAAAATGAAAGGGGAGGTGGGTGGGGGTGCTGAGGAGTGAAAGAGGAAGAAGGAGAGAGGAGAAACTGAGGAGTCAGAATAAAGGTTCAATGCTTTTGAACAGAATTAGAACATGTTAAAATATGTGAACACACTACTTTCACAGCATTAAAATGTTTCTGTAAGGTTCACATGATATATATTAATCTTAAAACTGGTTTATATGTCTTCAGTTGAAAACTTATGCATGCTGCCCACCTGACTGGACTTGTGGAAAAACTCCTTGAGAAACGCATGTTTAGAAAAATGAACCTAATCATTTTTTCATGCCTAAAGAGGAATAAAACTCTTTAGAAAAACCTTGACTGATGTCATAATAATTCATGCATGAAAGGGTTACAATAAATGTAGAAATGGCTATAGTCTGGTTCAGAGGGTGTGCAGTGCGCTCAGTTTGACACTAGATGGCAGCACTGTTGTTCTCTTCCAGTTTGGAGGCAAACCTCAGTTTCCTCCTGCTTCCAGGTGCTGCTGTTGAGCCCTTCCGCTCTCCGTACAGGAATTTCAAGACTGCATTACGTCAGTTATCCTGCCAGCGGCAAGAAAGCAGCAGTCCCGTTCAGAAGGAGTGTGTGGTTACTTTTTTCTCTTTTTTTCTGTGGGGAATTAAAGGGATTTGTGCTTTTTTTCTTGAGGTATTCAGAGTTGGGAATCCTGGTTGAACGACGGGGAGGAATGAAACTCTGAAGCAGCGCATCACGGCTCTCCTGCTCCAGTATGAAAAGTTTGTAAAAGGATTTGACTATCCACGACACTCAGAAAGTAGATGGAGGAACCGGGAGGTAAGAAATGTCTCAGGTTGTAACTTTACACTGAGGAAAGGTTACATTGTTTCCGTTTTGCAGAGTGTTGTAGTCCCATGGTTTTACACGGTGAGCTGATCCAGTGTTGCAAGTTTAAAGCTCAGTTTCTGTGCAGTTTCAGTGTAACGTCGAGCATACCTGTTGTTTACTCTCTTTCCCTCAGATACTCAGTTTCACCTTCTTCACCCAGACTTTGAAGCAAACAGTGCCTCTCCAGTTTTAAGCTTAGGTTTTGTCATGTCTCACAGGTACAGTTACTTGTTACTGTGCGGGATGTGGAGGAGAAATCCAGGACTCGTTTCACACGAAAGTCCTTCAGGACACCTGGCACAACGCCTGCTTTCAGTAAGTGTTCCAGTTTATGATTTTAAACACGCCTGTGAGTACTCTGTGTACTGTAATGAGCTCGCCTTTGTCAGCCACAATTTGATAAGTGAATGCTTTGTTTTCATAGAAAGAAGTGGGGGAACAGTTTGCACTGACATGGACACAATTGTTGTTTTCTGTTGGTCAACATGCTGGCTGCTTTCTCTGTTTGGGTGTACTTAACGGCCTTGTGGATAATCCCAGAAGCTTCTGTCTTGTAGCCTCAACATGGGCCTCCTAGATCTGTTTTTAACAATTCACCATTGTTTGGTGCCTCTCTGCACAAACTGCACCATGTAGGATGTTCGGTTATTGTCACAGCTGACAAACCTCTGCACAGGGATGGTCCAGGTCCTTGGATACAGATTGGTCAGTGAAATGGTCCTGCTATCCCTGCAGGACTTTGCCCATGCAGGCTCTCTGCCTCTGCTGCAAGGCTTAATGATTGCCACACTGGAGCTGATGTGAGCTCTCTGGTTTTCACAGGGTCACTGCCCCGCAGTGAGACAGCTCTGTGTGGGGCAGTGACCCTGTGGCTGGATGCTGACATACTGTACATGATCTCTGTCACTCACAGGGTTTTCCCCTGCCATAACACTTGTCATGTGAGATAAGACAGCTCAGGTGACAGCTCTGGCCAAAACTGACATGTGAGGTTTGAATTGATGTCAGGACCACAGCTGCACAATGAAAAAAGTTTAGTAGTCACCGTGCCTACTTTGACACTAACATCATAAAATAGATTATTATAGTTTTTCTCAGTTGCTGTGGCACTTCTCTCAAATTATCCTTAAAGGGACAGTTCACCACACATTTAAAATACATACTTTTCCTCTTACATGTAGTGCTGTTTATCGATTGAGATTGTTTTGGTGTGAGTTGCCAAGTGTCAGAGATAGAGATATCTGCTGCGGAGAGTTTTTTCAAATGTAGTTTTTTGACGTTAAGCACCACAAGCAGAGTGTCATCTAGTTATTTATTATATTTGAAAGAAGGCAGACATCTCTACGGCTGATATCTCCCTGCACTCAACAACTTGCACCAAAACAAACTAGATTAATACATAGCACTACAAGTAAGAGGAAGAATAAATACATTTACTGAAACAACTGGTACAATGAGCACCACATGATAGATTACCTGCCAAGGAGAGTAACTTTGTCAGTGAACATCTCAGTGCCATCAGAATGACAAGTCCTTGTGTCATCATTTTTAAACACGACAGTCAGAATGCTTAGCCATGTTGTCAGTATAACCGTGTACCCTGTAAGTATTTTCTGCTGTGAACAACGGCTAAGGTTTAGATGACAATGATTGAAAAGATACACACGACTCTATGTTGGAGATTGTTTGCTAAAGATTGGTCAGGCTTCACATTTACACCTTCACTGTTTGCACTGTAATTTGTTGACAGATCATGTCATTGTGACAGAGCACAAAGGAAGATATAAAAACTTGAAATATAAACATAGGAAACACTCCATAGACAGAACTGTACATACAGCTCTGAACCTGTGGGCTATTTCAGAGAACAGACTGATCTAACACTTGACACATATACTTCAATAAAGTATTCCTTTATTCATCACTTGAGGGGATGAATTCATTTCAGCTTTTTAACACTGTTGTCATTTTACAGATTACACACACACAGGCTGAAGTACAGACATATGCACATACTGGACCTATACACATGTATTGATGAAGAGATGTCATAGCGACGTGGCTGCCCATGAAGGGACGCCCCGAGCATTTGGGGCTTTGGTGCCTTGCTCAGGAGCATTAACTGGCACCTCTCCGGCTCCCAGTCCCCACTCTGTGTTTGGTCTGTACTGGGACTTGGGCTGGCGACCCTCGGGTTCTCACACCAAGTCTCCACAGACTGAGCTACTGCTGCCCCATTACAGTAGTGACAACCTCACCTGTGAGCAGCTCATCAATTCAAGACACATTTACGAAAATGTCTAATAGAAAAGTGTAGAAAATGTGTTTGACAGATTATTACAGCACGTTCAACCACTTTTCATGTGATGACTAATGCTGTGAACTAATGGCTGAGGTCTTGACCTGTAACACTCTTCAACAGAGAACCAGTGTAATACATTTTCCTCCACATGACATTATCAAGTGACAGTGCAGGAAACAGCAGACGATTGTGTATAATTATGTGCATGAGGGTGCCAAAGTTGTTCAAAAGAATGAGAAACTGAAGAAAAAAAGGGAGTGCTGCACATGGTCAAGACACTAGGTGTTGGCGACAGTAAAAAAAATCAGGTGCTTTTAATTTAATTTCACTTCATTTATTTGACTCACAACCATATCACATGGTGTGGAGTACAAACATTACATACAGTAACAAAACAATGGCACACAGCAGCTAAAGTACAACCAGTGTTACTTAGACAGAGGAGGGACATTCTTTCATAAAGCACCTAGTTTAGCAAAATTAATTTAAACATAGATGGACAGTTTAAATAATACTTTCTCTGCAAGTCATTAAGCTTACATTCGGACATTCAGACAAAATATGACACTCATCTCCCACGTGATTATCATCGCAGAGGTTGCAGATCCTCTGGTGTCTGTGCAGCCCTTTATATCTTCCAGTGACTTTAGGGAATTCTGGTGTTATTTACTCTAAAATTCAAGGATAGGGCAAGTAGTCACAAAATAAACAACTGTCCAGCTTATTTTATGTAGGAATCCATGGTATAGGTTGTCACACTGAAAGGCAACCAAGACACTGTGATTTCAAGTAAAAAATAAGTGATCATCTATGTAATAATAAACAAGTTTTACTTACAGTCAGAATGCCTTGCATGCTTTTCAGACTGACAACCTATACCTTTGACTTCTGCATTAAGAAAGAGAAATTGCTTTTCTGTTGTGCACACCTGACCAGATGATGTTTAGGTTGAAAAAAAATAGTTTTGAGAATTTCAATTCTGATTTGAGAAAAGTACCAAAGTGACTAAGAAAGACTGTAAGCACTGGGTGCCTGTGAATGTGGCTGATTGGAGCACAGCACAAGCCACATACTGTGTAGAGTATATCCAAAAATCCTTTGGTTTTTATGACTGGAGTCTGGCTCTGGAGGACTGCTGGCGAGTCCAAAAAGCCTTAAGAATAGAATAAATTTAATGCTGCTGACGGTGTTGTCTTTTTCTGACAACTGGAATAGCTCTCTTTAAGATTTGAGCCAGTATCCAGCAGCACGCTGTCCTCACATAACCTGGAATTTTACTTTTTCCAAACACTGACTCCCCAATAACAAATGCAGCTCCCTGTGTCATCTCAGAGGCAACGTCTCTGACACAGCTGTTACTGAGCATTGATCCCCTCTCTTCCTTTGTACTTTTATCCGCCCTCACGTTTTTTGGCATCCTCCTTATCGCTGCATCTTTGTCTGAATCGTCTTCAGTTACACTTAAAACTTGCAGATATTAGATTTTGTCGCGTGTGTGGGAAGCCAGACTGCAGTGCTGTCAGTCATCCTAATGTGCTGCAGTTTGTCCCTCTGAGGTTTGGATATAATAATTTAGTTTTTCATTACAAGGGCTACACACTGCAGTTATTAGTCTAATCCCCGCTCACAATTATGCTTAATGACCCTAATCTCTGAACTTGTTAATAAAATTGTACACAAAATAAGATAAAATGTCCCTGTTGGTGTAATACCCAACCCCCCCACCCCCCCACCCCCGTGGAGTTCTTATTGTCTATTGTCCACATGCTGCCACACTCTCCCCTCCATGTACCTCCACCTTGTGCTACATTCTTACAAGCTGACGTCACTCTTGTTCCAGTAAACCTGGCGGTGTTATTGAGGCCTATAGGTAGCGACA
>JAPZEB010000022.1:25872323-25885961 GCA_029783705.1 Chaetodon striatus | reverse complement strand
TATAGTTGTATTTTAATACTTTAGTGCTTTCTAGATTGTACAGCACTTTGGCAAACCTCGGTTGTTTTAAATGTGCTGTATAAATAAATTTTGACCTTGACCTGTCCATGGTGTACCCTGCCTCTCGCCCAATGTCAGCTGGGGTAGATTCCAGCCCCTGTGCAACCCCTACTAGGATAAGCAGTTGTGGAAAATGAATGAATGAATGAATACATAAAATCTAAATCCACATATTGAGTAACTTAATAATGTTCTTATATTGCTTCCTTTATGTTTTGGAGAAACAATGAATGGAGAAACAATTGTCGCTCTCCACTCCTTGGAAAAAGGCTGTTGTGAAAAACATTTGGAGGCCCAACAGTCACACACCCAAAGATAAGGTCTCAGTGTAAGGGAAACACTCCTTCCTCAAGTCTTCAAGGCCACAGTTTAAAGGGTAACTTTAACCCTATTTGACCCTTTCATGTTTTTGTGATGACTAATGACTAAATGACTAATGGAGAAATAATTTTTAATGTGATCCAGTATTGAGAGAGAGGGCTGGAGCTGGGTATGGCAAAAGAGGCTGCAATAAAACCATTCAGGGCACCTTCACACCATGAATTTATGTCCACTTAGAGTGTGTGTCTAACAACATTATGGAAAGGATCTCTACAGAGATAGACCCTTTAAGATCCTTTTTGTTTAACCCGAAACAGGCCCGAAATTGTTTTGGGCAGTATTAATTAATTTAATTACAATAATTTTAGCATATTTTTTCATCTAACAGGGTGAATTAAAGTTTTTCTTAACCAAACCCAAGCTGGTGATTGCTGGAGCAGTGGAAAGATGATCCAATATTAGTAAAATTACTGTATTTTAAAGAGACACTGGTGAGGTGATGGCAAATTGGGAGCTGTTTCTGGTTTAACAAAAAGGATCTTACTGTTTAACAAAAGGCCTGTCTCTGCAGGGATACTTTCCATAAAGCTGTGGTACATGTAGAATCTGGCAAACACAAGCACTTTTAGTTGACGTAAACTGATTGTGTGAACATGCCCTGAGTGTTTACATTGCAGCCTCGTTCGTCACTGCCGACAGCAGCCCTCTTGCTCAATCCTGGACCAATTTCAAAAAGTGTTGTTCCCATAAGTCAGTGCAACACAAAAACAGGGTGTCTGCAGGACCTTAAAAAGTCTTAAAATGTCTTAAATTAAACAATAAGGCCTTAAAAGCCATTAAATAGTCTTAAATTTGAATTTGTGAGGTCTTAAGATAAAATATTTGTAGTAGTTATTTCATTTATCCATTTTAATTTCTTTATGTGAAAATGAGTGAAGCCTTTCAATGTAAAAGTCCACATTTCTAATGTTACAAATCTTTAAGAAACTATAATAGTGTCATTTTACTTGTCGGCAAAACTCACTCTAATAACCTTATTACTACATAACACTACTTAACCACATATATACTACTTGCCTGCAATGTTGAACAGTGATGCTTAAATAAGTAAAACATGATTTGTCCAAAAGTCTGTCCTAAATTTGGTTAAAAATGGGTAAAATAAGGTCCTAGTTAAAAAATACTGAAGCAACCCTTTAAGGTCTCTCCACTTCCCTCCAACAAAAGAATTCACTCCTGCAGGAATGTGGATTTAAGGAAATGAGTAATGTTTACTTTGTAGTGTTTGTGCAGGCAGGACCATTGCATTGTTCCTTGTAGAACCACCTGAGCGTGCCCGCCCCTCATTCACCACCAGTCCGTCTAGAGGGAAGTCAGGTGTTTTTATAAGCAGCCTTACATCACTTCATCTTGATATCTTATAGGGTCATAATGGGCAATAATTATAGTTAAGCAGCTGGTTTGGTGCAGGAATGCTTTTTGTTCAGAGGAGGGTGGACCAGGTGGGAGTTTTTGTTTTTCCTTTTGCCACACCTGGACAGATAATGAACGTCATACCAGTTTTAATACTGCATATTTCACAAGTCCTTCTCTTGTTTAATCTGATTTGACCAAATGGGTGCATTTGTCACCGGTGCCCTGTGATAGTCTGGCGACCTTTTCAGGGTGCACACCGCCTCTCACCCATGTCAGCTGGGGTAGGCTCCACCCCCCACAACCCCTAACACGATAAGTGGCTATAGAGAATGAATGAATGGGTGCATTGGTTTCATCAGGTCATACAGATACTGACCCTGCTAGTACTGTTAATGTATACTGCAGCTTGATCAGTACTGAATTTATGAGGTAGCTACCGATGTCAAGATTTGAGTTAAAAATTAGATAACAATACATCTGCCAATATGCAACATTTAACACAACATAATTTAACATTTTTAATCTGGATCACCATGTGCATATTAAACAATTGTGACCAATATATGTACTATATAAAGCCGCCAGTGCTGTCAGGTGGACAAACTGAGTAATGGCTGGCTTCTCTACTTGTAAACCTATATACTCCACATCATACATCCGCTTAGCTGCTGTCTGCACTATTGACTACGGCTTTTGAACCTGGCTGGCCACAAATCCCGCATGCAATATATCTGTATGCTCTCATCACTCACGCACAAATCTTATTGTCTCATGTTTGTATATAGTGCTCATTCCATTCTCTCATATCCCATATGTCATCTCTTTTTCTCATTACATTTGTGCAATACTGTAGGATAAAGTTGTCACTTTCTTTTACACACAATCGTCAATTCCATATATCTATATAGTGCTTTATTTTACATAACGTATATGTCATTCCATCTTATCTTGCAACTAGTGCTTTTATTGCTGAGCTGACCAGATTTCTCGTCCACTACATTACGTTGCACCACTGATCCTGTGTGAACCTATATATGACTAATTAAGTAAACAAAATTGAAACTAATGGCAGCACATTTTCAAACTAACTGCCAACACATATTCTGGGAGTTATGGTACAGCAAGTTCCTGCTACTTTTCAGCTGACATATACACCAACAAATTAATCTGGGTAAGGAATTAATCAATACCAGTTTCTTAGTTTGGCTGTACTGTTTTGTAGATCTTCACAAAGCTTTATAAATTGTTTAGGTCACTTAATGTTGCTGTATGTAACCCTGGAGAGATTGTTGAGTCTCCTTCCCAGGTCGTGAAATACTGATGCTTTGGGTTGGTGGTTTGGTCCGATCACCGAACCACAGCGTCAGAATCTGATGACTCAACAATCAAGTATCTATCTCAAGAATTACACGCAGCACCTTGAAATAGTTTCGTAAACAGAATTTGTGTAATTCTGCATCCAGACACACAAACGCCAGACAAACACACACAGATCAGATAATTGGCCTTTAGTGCAGCTGTGGCCACAGCAGCTCCGCTACCATTACTCATCCAATCTTTACCTCAGCAAACTTTCAGCTCTGCCTCCCCTCATCATGTCAGAGCGTGATGACTCAGGCCGGAGTCATTATTACACTGACCTTGTGCACATTCTTAATATTCTCTGCTTTCATCTCAGGAGAACAGACTGTTTGCTTAAATTAACAAAGCTGTTATTAAATAAAAAGACAACGCATGCTCCCCCCTCTCTCCACTTTTCTCTCTGCAAGAGGAACAAACATGTGGTCTTCCCCCCGTAAGACGGCTTCTTCTTAACTAATGCCAGAAAACCTGGAAAAATCTGGAGTCTTTGCCAGAGTCAATAAGCCTGGATCAACTATACCTGCAGTGCAGAGAGCAACGTGATGCACGAGGCTCAGCTGAGAGCTGCTGCCAGCACTGCACCAAAAGACTAAAAAACACATTCCTGCTTAAAGTAATATTCTGACTTGTCATTTAAACTTCCATAGTTGGAAGGGTTACATAAGATGTGAATAGCCCTGAATTATAAATAGTTGTTAATCAGGAAGTCAGCAGTGTCAGTTAGAAGTTTATTATTGTTGTCAGCAACCTGTGAATTGCATGACACCTGCTGTGTTACTTTTGTTTTTAAAGTTGGAGTTCAGTACAACTTGGTCCTGTGAACAGTTTTGCACTCCCATGCAATTGCAAAACAATATCTAGACTGAGGCGACACACGTCATTTACTGTGATTCATTTGTCTGCTCTTCACTACCTAAAGTCCTCCTTAGCATCCTCGCTCAAATTACGCAGAAAGGTTGAGAAACATTTGGGAGTGTTTGCAAAGTCTGAATGCAGCAATAGGACTGCAGACATTTCAGTAATCTAATCTCCGACAGAGCTGATCATCCTTTATTCTATTCTGGCAGTCGAACCTGCTGCCACCATTTTGCATAACCAGTGCAGCTTGTTCAAGCCGCGCTCAAAGCTTTCAGGTGCTATCCAGTCAGCTGGCAACTTGAGCATTCCTCACTCTGAACGCTTTGTCCCTGTGTCACGGCCAAAAATGCCCCGTTAATTCGCCAAGTATCTTCTCGGGTGACAGCTTGAATCAATCAGAAATATTTTGCAATAAAATGGAATTAAGTATGTCAACTTCTGAGTATTAACCTCTTCTGAACTTTTATTTGCGCAGCATAATTATACAGCAGATAGTGACTGAAGATTACATCACATGATCAATGTCCCTGACTGAACCCAGGATATTAGTTATATAATTTACACCATTTTTGACCACAAGGCTATGAGGATGCTTTGTTATTGTTTACTTTGACTGAGATAAAGAAAATGTATAAGTGAAGTTTGTGAAGTAACAGCCAGCAAAAGCTTCACAATAAACGACCATATGATGTAAGGACTTTACCCCTGTAAAGATTTTTTTTAGTCTGTTTTAACAAGCTATATGTTGTTGTCAAAGTTCTAGTGCAGTTTTCCTCCAAACAACTGTCTCCTATTAAGGTGCTGGAAACTGGCAACAGTGTTTGGCAGCCTTATTGGTACTGTGCACAGGATATTCACCAAACATTTCAGTCGCATCCATCATCCGCAAAGGCTCGCAGGTTTCTCCTTGTTGTGGATCAACTCTTTGTGCTGTCGGTTTCTTACGCTGTAAAACTGCACAAATAACAGTGCACATGCAAGACCTAGCACATCTCAGGAGCAAGGTATTTACTATGCCCTTCATCTTGTTAAACCTAGAGGAAAGTACATGCTGTCATCGATGGGAACATGCCCCCAGCTAATGTTCCTGTCCCGTCCAGACTCACTTGAATGTGTTGTTTTCAGCAGTGTGATTTATGGTTCCTCCACCAGCTCTCTTTTACAGTTTAACACCATTCACCGGTATGTATTGTATGTAATATGAGGAACGGCTTTTGAAAAAATGTACAGATAAGTTACCAGGTTTGGGTGTCGGTTCAAATATGTAACTCTTACCAAACTGTAAATGTTCCTTTTTCTGACTTAAAATGCTGAAACAAGTTAAATGCGTAATTAATTTCTATTAGTAAATTGAAAAACAAATAATTTGTGTTAATTTGAACTGGGAATTTATCATTTCATTTAAAACATTCCTTGGTTACAGCCTCTCAAATGTGATTATTTGCTGCTTTTCTGTGATTCATTTCATCATAAGCTTTAGATTAATGTACCATGCAAATGATTTGTTGGAGCTCCGCTGTTTTGTTTTTACACGCAAGTCGACCTCGTTAACCTGCACGGGACTAAGTGGAGACACAGAGTCCTTGTTGGTGCTTTATGAGGATTTTTTTCAGACATCAACCACATACCTTAAATTATCAACAGGTCTTTGAAATAATACGCCGGGCTTTTGAGTCTCTGCACTCTCCCCTTGAAGGTGATTGCTTTACAGCCGCAAAAAGCCTGCGCTGAAAGCCCCCATCTTTTCATTCTTCTCTGTTCATCCCCTTTGTTCTGTGCAAACATAACCAAGACTGTTTTTGTCCTCTCAGGTGTTCTGTGTGCTGTGACCACCTGACTAACTGGTACTATGAGAAGGAGGGAAAGCTGTACTGTCGCAAACACTACTGGGAGAACTTTGGAGAGCTCTGTCATGGCTGCTCTCTGCTCATGACTGGACCTGCCATGGTAAGTCTGCTCAACTTTTTAAGCATTTAAGCAAAGCTCTCTTGGTTCAAAACATTAGAGTTATGGATTAATCAACATAAAATCTTATAAAACTAATTTTGTCTGAACCAAAACCTATTTAACTTTAATTGAGATTAAAGGGGAGCTGTTTTGATTTTACATGTTAGCCTGTGAAAACAGTTGCATAATAACTTTTGTGACTTTTTTGGCTACATATTTACAATAAAAAGGAGTTACAAACTGACAGTGTGGCATTAGAAAGATGTGGGCATTTACCAGGCAGCAAGGGTTTAACAAATCCATGTTAGCATCTATCTTCAATTGTGACCATTTGTCTCTTGCAAGTCTCCCAACTTTATGGAAGTGCATTACTAAATGGCTGAAATACTCTTTTAATGCCAACATGGAATGTTAACTTCCTCTGATATCATCGTCACTGTAAACTCTAAAGGAATACTCCACCCCCAAATAACCATTTGTATATCAGTTACTCACCCTGTCTTACATTGAATTTATTTTCGTTTCTGGTGAACGAAGAATCCAAAAATGGGAAAAATTCTTGATGAGTTGAAGTAATGGGGGTCCAAGTCCACGAGGTCACACTCAAGGCTCATTCATGCACAATGTCAGATACATATATGGACATGGATGGAGCCTTCTGTCCGCACTCTGCATTCATTTCGTCCTATTTGTGCATGTTTTCTAAAAAGCTTACAGATAACGACGAAGCGGAGCAGTACCACTGGAGATTGTAGAGGCAGTGTAGCGTAGTTCAAGGCAAACACGACCATAGGAGACGACGAAGACATTTAAAAATGGCAGAATGGAACAAATTGATAATATAATGAAAAGAATACCATGTCGCAGCATATTCAGGGTTTCCCCACACATTAATTTATCTGTGGCGGCCCACCATGATTCAAACATCTGCTGCCACAAATAGGTTTTTTGTCTTTGGAGTTAGACCGTCCATTAGGAGTGCTATTGGAATATATAAACAGTTCAGTTATTTATATCACCACACTGTCGGAGCGCAGGGCGCACACAAGATGGACGCATAACGTAAGGCACATTGAAAGTGACAGTTAACCGTTCATTGCGCTGGGTGTGTTTACATTCACCCGCAACAGCTGCTCCTCCCATCCATCGATCTGATCTGATCAGCTCTGATCGGATCGACTGATCAATTATCCATCCTATGGGTCATAAGTTACGAACTGCTGCTGAGAACTCATATGAGCCCTGCCGGCGCCACGTTCATGGACCCACCAAAACCTCTGAATTTAGAGACAGTGAAACAAAGGGACACACAGGCATTTAAAATTAGAAGGAATAAAGAGTTTGCTGTTGTTGTGTGTTTGAGAGAAACAGTCTTCTTCACAAATTCAGCGTAACTGAGGGTGAGCAGTTACTATAAAAAAGGTCATTTTGGTTTGGGTGAAGTGTTCCTTTAAGCAGTTTTTCTGCCCCACTAGTGTTAAAGATCTAAAAATGCGAGACTTGCCTGTAGTTTCTTTCTATTTAGGATTTTTTTCTGTTGTACAGTGAGCATTACAACCTTTGAGGCTGTTAGCGTTTGCTGGCTTGTGATTGCGTGAGGCTTCAGTCTAATAAAGCCCAACACTGGGTCAAAACCCATTAGTCAGTTGCTACATGTGATTGCCAGGCTTTTAAAGCCTGCCCTGCCATGATCGTATAACAACAATTGCCAACAATTTCCTCCTCTACTTAAATAATACCAGAATGCCCACAGAGCGTGTCAGTGCTCTCTGTGTTCCAGCTTCTCCCCACTGCTTCACATCAATACTTACACACATTAAGAGGCAGGGGGGTTGTTTTTTTGGTGATTATTACATTTACAGATGAGTGAAACTTTACATCGGCGGTCGCTGCTGAACATAGCAGATTGGGCTCTCGACCACACTTGTTCCCTCTTTGTACAGAAGGGCACCATGGTTCACTGCCTCAAGTACACAGAGGATCTAGTGGGAAGAGGCTAGAACATGAGGTGGTTTTGGAGCCCATCATGTTCAGTCCTCTGTGGTGAGGTGGCTCTGTAGATATTACCCACAGTCCACCACTCATGTCATTATCTGTACTGATGGGTTTCATTGAGCAAGTATCTGTTCTTAAAGCAAGACTGAGGCTGCATTCAGACTGCAGATATGTTTCTGGAATCAGATCTTAAAGACAGACTGTTCGCACTGTAATTTTTAAGTAATCAGATCGGATTTGTGCGTCAAGACATCACCAACCTATCTGCACGGGTTGTTGTGGTAACGGCATAGGAATCAGTATCTATGTAGCTACGAGTGTTATTGATGCATATGGACTCTGAGTATTTAAAAATCATTTTCCACGTTATCAGTGCACAGATACTCGCTGTGCTTTCTTGCTGTCTCTTTGTTAATGTTTACTACAGTCATCCATTTGTTCTCTGTTGTGCTCAGCACTTCCGTCACTCTGGATTTGACGTCGCCTTTGTGTCTTGCCTGGCAAATGCTGCAAAAGACTTGAGCATTCAGAGCAGCCAGACTGAGACTTATCTGTAGAAATCTGATTGGAATAGCATTTCAAACTACCTCCAAATGAGGTATGGATCTGGATTTCATGTGTGTTTTTTGCTGTCCAGTCTTTCTAAAATGAATCTGGATATTCCAGAAAAACAGATTTGGGCTGACAGTTTGAATAAAGCCTATGTAACTGTCAAAAGAAGAAATAACAAATTCTTCCCTCTGCAAATTAAGAATCTGATTGTTTAGCAAGACATTGCTGACATTTCTTCAGAAACTTGGGAAAGCCAGAATGGGATTCAGTCAGAATTAAAGGCCAATGCACCTTGGAACTATATTTTATAATTTACCAATTATACACTAAGTCAAGGTAAATTAGAAGTAACCAAGAAATAACAGTAAAAGTCAAATCTGGCACCAGCAAAAGTGGCGCATGTCGAAGTTAATCCAAATGTCAGCCAGCTTTGATTTAGTATCTACAAGTCGAAACATGAAATTCAGGTGGCAGCAGCTCTTGCTGGTCACAACCGGGGTCACTTGTCTAACATAGAGCCAGACTGAAGTTTTTCTTTCTGCCACCAAGCAACAAACACAATGGACTCTTCTATTTAGTATTGGCATCCTGCTTCATCAGCCAGTGAAGCCAAGTGTTTTTGGCAGAGCTGATTTGGCACTGCAGTCCCTCAGCCAGAAAGAGAATCATTGTGGGCCATCAGCAGAGGAGGGTCATGCAGAGCTGCTGCTGCTCGTTAGGCATTCAAGTCCACAACACTTTTGTTTTTGTCCTGGTTTTAATCATTTGTTAGTTTATTTATTGATTGAAGGTGGTTGTTGTATTTTAAGGCGCTGTTTTTGACGAGCATTTCATGTCATTTATCTGCTTTGCTGGCCAGTCTTTTGTACCTTCGTTAAAATGAGACCTACTTAACTAGTCGTCACTTTGATCTTGTTTTGTCAAGTTTGCCCGGCTCTGTGTTGCTGTTGAAGCCCGAGGCAGGTTGTGAGTGACTGCAGTTGGTGGTGGTGGTGGTTCTGCTCTTGGCTCGAAGGCAGGGAGTTACAGACAGACTCCTGAGATGTCACAATGATTTGGCTGACATCACTCTAATCTGTCTGTAGCAACAGGGACTCCTTTCCCAGCACTGACTCAGAGCTGTGGCTAATGTGGGAAAAAATAGTGGTTTCAACTTTCAGCATGCTTTAATTGCAGAAAACGAAACAGTGATTCTATAGCTGTGACCCAAATCCATACTGCATACTAACTCTACATAGGTTTTGAGTGTGTTTTGGTTTCCAACAAACCAAATAAAGTATTCCCAAAACAGTCAATATGTCATGTAAAAAAACAAAACTTTTATTTGGACATTGTACTGCATAGGGAAATGGAGGAACTTCTCATGGCTGGAAAAAATTAAAACAAATTATGATTGGTTTTGAAACAGTTTCAAGAACATTGCAGGGAACAGAAATAACTTTTTTTTTAAACATAATGTTGGTTTCTCGTGAATTTAATTGGCAGTGGCATTATAAAGTTACTGATGAATTGACATCAAACAATACACGTACTGTATCGTGTCCTGTATGAAATGGTAGAGTATGGTAAAATCTACCGTAGGGCTGTCATGATTATTATGTCATCAACTATCGTACGACATAAAGACTTGACCTCAATCATTTTGCTGAACTCTATATTGCCCATTGTGTTTGCATGTGGGTTTCCTGACATGATGGCAAAATAAAAAGCAGACTTTTTACCACCATTACGTGGGCAAAGTGATTGTCCCTTTTTTCCTCCAACCCTGCCCATTTGTAAGAGTCTTCACTCCAAAGACGACACAGTGTAGCTTAGCGGTAGCCTGTTGCTGCATATTTTGAGTGACAGTCCTGACAGTCGTTTGCTTGCCAGCCCCTGGCAACAAGCCTAAAAGTCTGTCGTTTGTAGTTTTACACTCTAACAACTTCATCATCCGCTCCGTAAATCCTTCAGCAAACTGCCTGGCTCCCAGGCCATTGACACCACCCCTGGGAGCCGACTGCAGCATACCTGCTGGGTTACGGAGGTTACTGCAGTGTTACTGGAGCTTTACTAACTTCGTCTAGAGGCCTGCTACTATAATACTTTATTGTATATGTTAACAAGTATTAATTGCTCTTTTTAAAGCCTTCAATATTTTTTTTCATATTCCAGTTACAGTGTCTAAATATACTTAAGAATTAAAAGTTCATCGCTCTTTATACGGCTGTACTTGTGTTTTTAGATCAGTGTTATAACATGGGCTCAAAATAACATTAATATCATTTATCACAACTATTTCTTGGACAGTATTTCATCCAACAAAAGTAGTCATTGTGACATGCCTAGTTCTAACTGCAAATACTGTGTATCATAAAGATTATACTAACATTATATAATATAATGTTTATGATGGGACACATCCTGTGTTTCAAAATAATACCTAACTCAATTCAATTTTCTTTGAAGAAAACCTTTCTGTAATTATGCATTTTTACCAGCCTCCGTTTTCCTCTGAGCCACATTCAAAATGTAGGCTTAACACTTGGATCTCATAATTAAACCTGAAATCAACATTTTCTGTCGTGAGGTATGTGCATAATTAGAGTACCTGGTTGCTGAGGGGCGGACACATTATGTCATCTTGCGTGAGAGAGAAGTTAAAAGCCAGATGAAATAGGAGTGTAACATAAATCTGAGAAAGGGAAATCAGGCGGTGTTAATGAGAGAGAAAGCACGTGAATGTGAGCTGGACTGAGGGGGTTGAAAGCGTCAGAGACTAGTGGCTCAGACCTGTAGAGGGAGGTGACATCATAGCGGATTCCAGACAGCGTGAGAGTAAAGCAGGTGTTGCGGCCGTGTCAGCGCTCACAGTGGGAGGAGGGCAGAGAGCAACACACTCATCTCTGACGAGCACAGCAAAGCAAAGCAGCAGCCTCCCAGTCAGCATTTCACTTCTTTCTGCTTGGAGTCAACATTTTGAAGATCGGTGCGTTTTGTTTGTGGTTCCCAGGTGGCCGGAGAACACAAGTACCACCATGAGTGCTTTGTGTGTCTGAGCTGCAAGGTGGTGATTGAGGACAGGGATACCTACGCCTTAGTTGAGCGATCCAAACTCTACTGGTAAGTCATCTGCTCAGATCTGTTTTAAAGCTTTTTGCAATGTGGACTTAGCTTTGGAAGGATTGGAAACACATGCAGCTGGCAGTGTATGCTGTGGCTTAACATCCTTTAAACACCAGTCTCATATTTATGCTAATGATATAGTGT
This sequence comes from Chaetodon striatus, assembly GCA_029783705.1. Classification (NCBI taxonomy): domain Eukaryota; kingdom Metazoa; phylum Chordata; class Actinopteri; order Chaetodontiformes; family Chaetodontidae; genus Chaetodon; species Chaetodon striatus. The sequence continues at coordinate 25,874,201 of JAPZEB010000022.1, read as the reverse complement.
GGAAGTAAAGGATGTGAGTAATTGTGGAAGTAATACTGTTACTGTATGTGAACACAACATGCTTTATTATAGTTTGAGTTAGTGCTTGTTACAGGAACCATATTGTTATGTGGAGGCTTGAATGACTTCTGTTTGTCACAGTGACATCTTCCCTGTTCTTACATTTTTTCCGTATACATGAGTTTATTATCCAAAGATGGCTTTGAAGAATCAAGTTAATGTTCAGTTATTGGTTAGCTATTATTCCTTAACTCCTTGCATGATTGTGAAGTCACTTAACAACAAGCATATGTTCACTCATGTAGTGATTCACCCCCTTTCCTGTTGTTTGCAGTGGGAAGTGCTACAAGCAGGTGGTTCTTACACCCATGTTGGAAAAGCGCTCGCACGACTCAATCCTTGACTCCCTGCCCCACACGGTGACCCTCATCTCGATGCCCTCTGCAGCCAACGGCAAGAGGGGCTTCTCAGTCACAGTGTTGAGGGACGTCAACGGCTCAGCGACTGTTCAAGTCAAAGAGTAAGTGGACCTGATGGAGGCTCGTCTCCGTGTCTGTCTTGCTGTTTTACATGGGCAGCATGAGTAATGTAAAACTGATTATAGGGTTGTGAAATGGCAGGGCACTGATGTGTGGGTGTGGAAGTGTGTGGAAGGCACAAGGGGGCAGTTATTGATAGTTTAATATGATGTAAGACTGTGACCCAGCTCTCATTAACCTTCTGTCTGTAAATCTTTACATTCCCTCTATGATGCTAATACTCACATATAGTTGTTGGTACTGTGTTCTTCCAGGGTCAGAGGGATGCTTATTAGTCCAGAGGTGCGAAATGCCATCCATGTTGGGGACAGGATTCTGGAGATTAACGGCCTTCCAGTTGGGACATTGATGCAGGAGGAGGTGGGTTTAACCTCAAACACACATCACTGATTCTCACGGAGTGATATGTGGTCTGACATTCTTCAAATGAAGCTAATTAGCGTGGCTATTAAGGGCAAGTCCATTCCTTGAGTGCAATTTGCAAAGCTATGTTCTTGTTATACAACACATGCAAATGCGATTTTTGGCATTCCTCACATTCCCCCATCATTTGTACATTCTTCAGCTGGGAGAGGACGGTATGTGGAGTGACTGCGCTTACATTAGTATCCCATCTCAAATGTTGCAGTACAATTCCTGCGATCAGGTCATGCTTTATAATTAGTTGTGACTGCTGATGTGATTCACGTCATGTCCTGTGATCTAATCTAACTCTTCTGCTTTTTGCGTTTGCAGTAGAAGTACAGTCAGTTGCCAGTTTATTAGGTACACCTAGCTAACAATAATGCAGTCTGCAGAATACAACAGTCATGCAATAACTCCTCCTGTCATGACTGTTATTTTTTTTTTTTTTACATTACAAGACTGCACTTCCCTTCCATAATAACAGACACAATATGGGGAAGTAAAATTATAATGATTGTGTATTGTGTACGTTGATCTGATTCATACCCAATGTCCCCAGTTCGGACATCTGTCCAGTTTTTATCTGTTTAAGTCTTGATTATATTTAAGTCTCAGAGATTCCTATGGTTTCTTTTATTTTTTTTAATAATCTTTCTTATTGAAAGTGTTTTTGAGAGGTGTTGATTCAACTGTGTAATTGAGTGCATATGTAATACTTACACTAAACCTCTGACTTTTAAAGACAGCTGTTCGCTTTAACGGATGCTTCACTATCATTTGGGTGTAATAGAAGTGGCATAGCATGGCATACTTTTGAAAGGAATTATTCTTCTCCTACCCTATAAACTAACAAATGTGAAAGAAAATTGGAATAAACATAATTTTTATAATGAAATATCCGCAGTTAAGCCTGTCATGATAACCACTTTTTTTG
>JAPZEB010000022.1:25853121-25863731 GCA_029783705.1 Chaetodon striatus | reverse complement strand
CAATGAATGGTGAAAGATGTTCTAGATGACACCGAGAGCATCCAGGGAATTGTTCTGAGTATATGGGTACATTTTCTGTTTCAGAGCTGAGAGGACTACAGTAGAATAAAAATGATTTGGGTACAAAAAATTCTGTGGGTCCATAAAATCAGGCTCCCATTCATTGCCTATGGAGCAGCTCCAGATTTTATACTTGACGACACCACAACTTTCAGACTTACTTCTCCGGTTTCTGGCTTTGGGAGAGAGTAGCTCATGTTCACTAATATTGACTGAGCTTTTCTAGGACATGGAAAAAACATACTGGAATTCCAAATGTAGACCGTGTCTTCCTTAAATAACAAAATATTCAACTGATAATTTTACTCATTATTACTTGCAGCCTCAAAAACGATTGTGGATCAACAAATAAAGGTGAAATTTGTCAAGTGAGGCCTTTGGCTTCAAAATGTATGTCTTACATCCAAGTCAGGATAATTAAGAAATTAAATGTGTAACATCCAGAGATCCAAACTCCCTTGTATCTTTTTTTTTTTTTTTTGTAGCTGAAAGAGTTTAGATGTTTTTACAAGCCTCCTCAGATCTCTCTGTCCTACTTGTGCTTCTTACGTTGTTGTCTTAACCTACTTTCTCAGGTGACTCAACTGATTGAAGAAATGTGAACAAGAGCTGCCAACAGAGGGAGCTGGAAGCAAAAAGTTCCTGCTGTGAAAAACCCTGAATAACAAGATAGTTATTATAACAGTCCAAGCAGCAGTGCTGTATTATGTTGCCCTCCCTCTTTAATTTGAAATACAAAGACACGTCACACAGTGCATGAGTTTGATGTTTTATTTCAGTCACAGCAGTGAAAATCTGGATTCATACAAATACAAGAACTAAATTCAAATGCTTAACAACGGCATTTTGAACATGATGCTTATATGAAGAAAATATGAGTAACAACCAGCACACAGACACTTGAAATAATGGAGCAGCAGTAACCAAAGATTACCAGTGATGTGGGTCCAGCAATAATCACAAAACAAGATCATATGGAGTGATGAAGTGGTAACAAACTGGTAACACGCTGGGAAGTAACGGAGCATCATGTGTGACAAAATCAAATGTTCTGTGTACGATGATTTCTATTTCCAGGCAGGTATTTTCTAAAATGACTTCAATCAGTAGTTCTACTTTTTAGGATGCAGAAAAATGGCCCCTGAATACAAACATACAGCAGGTAACCATGTGCATGCACTTGTGTTTTTGAACACCAAACTTTGGACTGTTTCTATTCTACTCCATCCCTGTCTCTACCCTGAAGCATCAAGTGCATAACTCAAATGTCTGAATCTAATCACCAGGCTTCTTCAGCACTTCAACACCCGTCCTGCTCTGCAAAGACAGACGTTTTCTTTTTCTGATTTCTGTTCTGTGTTGTGGCAGTGCTGTTTTGTCCTGAAAGGACTATCTACTGTCTCTCGTGCTTCCTGAGAGCACTCTGTATATTTCCTGTCACTCCTTAACCTGTGGAAGAAAAGGGCAAGCCCTCTTTAATGTCTGCCAGTGACCGCCTGTCAGTCGAGTACAAAGAGAAAAAAAAAATCATCCGGGTTAAAGATAAACAAATACATTCAGGAGTTTCATGCTAAGGCAGAGTTGGAGGACTTCCCTTGTCTTTAGTGGGCCTGTTTTACCTCATGTTCTCTAATCCTGTCTCAGAGGAGAATATTTTTGGAGACATCTGTGTCACCAGTGTCTCCAAGACAAAGCAGTCTTTATACATCCACATTTCTTATCGTCTCGCGTCTCTCTCGGCACAGCCAACAGGTCAATACAAATGAAACCTCCTGAGGAGAGCACCTTCTCCACATGGAAACATACTAAAAACAAAAGGTTATGAACCCCCATTCCAAACACCATCTCCTCAAAAAGAACTGGTTTCATTACACACCATAATATACACTTGCTAGTCTTTAGACTAGAAATCCATACTGTTATTTAAGAGGGCAGCTCATGATCTTATTTTCTTGGTTATCAAATGTAACAAAAATCAATGTTATAGACCTCATGACATATTTTCATTAACAACAGATTCACCTGAATGGTTTGTAGTTGTTAACAATATGTCCACAGCTTATCTTGTTTGTGCCTCTGATGTATAAAAACCAAAGGAAAAAGGACACAAAGGACACAGCATTCAGTTCAAGTCTTTGGAGCGAACACTGCTCCCCTACTCCTTTTAAAACAGAGGTTACTCAGGAAGGCAGAAAGGAGAAACAAAGATGTGAAGGAGTGTTTTGGTCCACAAAATAATGTATCACAGTCCTGCGTTTGAGGACAACATGCCAATTCATGCTCCGGGGGTCCCAGCTTGTTGGCCCATGAGAGGGTCCCCGCCCTCCATGCCCTCTTGGACGGGGGTGGTCTCGTGCTCTGCTGTGATCACGATGGTGTTCTCGTCCACCAGCTCACAGGTGGGGTTGGAGAAAGCTGAAAGGGGCAGGGTGATCCTTTGCATCTCGCGCTCATACACTCGCTGCTCGTGCTGCTTCTTAAGGTCCCGACCCCTAAACACAAACAACAGATTCATCAATACAAGTGACTCCTCACATGCAGGTAGTCATGTGATCTAGTGTTAATAAAATATTGATTGTAGTCACTTTAATTATTCCTCTCAGCTAAACATCAAAGCTGTCATGCAAATTAAAAATCCAGGTCAAGTCTTATTTTGCTGATATAATGATGCCTTAAAGGATAACTACAGTATTTTTCAACCTGGACCCTATTTTCATGTTTCTGTGTCTAAGTGACGAGTGGCAACAACAGTTTTTGAAATTGTTGAGTATCGAGTCAGAGAGCTGCAGCCAGCAGTGTCAAAACAATGTAATCACTCTGGGCATGTGTGCACCGTCAAATTGGGTCCACTTAAAGTACTTGTTTTTGCTACTGACATGTTATTATTATTTTAAGTGTCTGAGAATTTATGGAGAGGATTTCTGCAGACAAAGACCTTTTTGTAAAAGAGTAAGATCTTTCTAGTTCAACCAGAAACAGCCCGAACATCGCTTTCGCCAAAGCCACCAGTCTCCATTTAAACAAACAGTCATTTTAATGTTGTAAAACACACTTCTTTCAAAGTCGACCAAAACAAAACCAAACTCACAAGAGAAGTATTTGTTCGTCTTTCCACTGCTCCAACAATCACCAACTCTGATTTGGTTGAAATTAACCCTCAATTCATCCAGTTAGATGAAAAAATTTGCTGGCTCGATACATGTTAAAATAACTGTTTTTTTAAAAATGGACTCTGGTGGATTTTGCGACAGTGATTTCTGGTTAAACAGAAAAAGATCTTACTCTCTAACAGACAGGTCTATCTCAGTAGGGATCCTTTCCATAATGATGTCGGACACAGAGTAACAATCTTAGCCTGTCAGTAGCAAAAACAAACACTTTTAGTGGGCGTGAATTGATGATGCACAATTGCCCATTATCATTACATTGCAGTCTGTGTTACGGCTGCCGGCTGCTACGCTCTTACTTATACTGGACCAATTTAAAAAACTGTTGTTCCCATATTAGTCATTTAGATACAAAAACATGAGACAATAGGATCCAGGTTGAAAAGTATCAAAGCTACCCTTTAAGCACACCAGTGGCTGATACTACGTACAGCACTATTTTTGGGGGGCCTCCCAAGCTAAATATTCACGATAAGGAGCTTGAGATAACGCACTGTATATAGATAACAGAGCCTGTTATAACAAGTGCCAGGTCTGCAGCAAAGGCAAGGGACAGATGGTGAAAGGGAACAGAGAGCTGACAAGCTGGCGAGCAGTTTATCTCCTCCAAGGCAACACAGTGATGGGGAGCAGCATGAGACTGCTTTCTATTGATGTGGAGCCAAAACACGGCAACACACTCTTTGATTCAGAACACCTCCTACTTGCACACTTTAGTGCAGCATATATTGAAGCTCTATATATCAACCCTGATTCTCGACACTGAGGTGTGGCTCATCTTTTTTGTTTTTTTGCCCAGAATTAGTTAAGAAGATTAAGAGCACTTTTATGTCTGGGCAGGAGCCTGCAGCTAGTTTGCTTAGCTCTGCACAACACAGGGAAACAGCTAGCCTGGCTCTGCCCAAAGGTAGCAAAATTGGGACCTTAGCACCTCCAATTAACATGTATTTATTTTTGCTTAATCTGTGCAAATAAATAACTAAATAAACAGTAAAATCAACAATGTGCTATTTTACTGGGGATTATGTGAAGGTACCTGAAACTTCCAGGAGCTGGCTGCCTGGCAAACTAGGATGGTGTTTTTGGTAGATAGTGGAAGGAAGCTTCAGGGTTGGATTTACATCCAAAAAACTGTACACTGCTAATGCAACCTATCGTGCTGTGGATTGACGAGTGTGCTCTGTGCTGGGGGTTAGAGGGTTCTTTGCAAGTGTAGTGTCGAAGATTAATGTTTCCTGTATTAGACAGACATTGCCTTTTGTATTAGTGACATACCTAATCTAGTTCGCCTGGTGTACATTTGATTCTCAGATTTTAAAGAAATGCACAGACATTGCCCCGTTCAATAGAGGAATGTGAAAACACCTCTCTAGTGATGGACTATGCACAGATATAAGTCAGTGTAGTCAAGGCGAAGAAACAGAAAAAAAATTGAGTGGAGTGGGACTTTAAATAACAATACAGGTTGTTCATGAAGAGATGCTAACAGACTACTGCACAACAGTCTGATATGATTTATTTTTAACAGTGGGGGCGTCCCAGTGGCACAGATTCAAAACACTTGCTCATCACTGCAGAGCCTCGGGTGTTTAATCGTGCTCATCTTCAGGAAGCCTGCAGGGGATCTGTGTCCTTGTCGGTACACTACCTACTCCCACTGGTTGGTCAAGAGCCTTTTCCCAACGTTTGCGTGCATTACACTCTCTCTGGCCAGGAGAAGTCTAAAGTGAAGGAGTCAATTTCATGTATGTTGCAGGAAGTGTATGGTGGTATACAGCCACTCCTGGCCTGTGGAGGGGCAGCTGAATTGGGCATGCTTGCCACACAACGTTCCCATTACTGAAGGTGATGTCACCGTCCACTGAGGGCAGATATAAACCCTCTGACATAACATGCTGCTCCTCCTTATTAATAATCACCTCCTAAATATAGGCAACAAAGACCAGGGCACTGCTAATCAGATTTGACAGCCAAACACAGATCTGTAGGGGCATTTTGTGCTGTGCCAAAGGGAAACACAACATTGGGGTCATCCTTTTGAACATTACATAACTGCAGCGAATGCGCAGGCTTCTCCATCCAATCCAAGCCTCTCTTCTGTTTTAAGAATATAAAATAAGAATGCTTAAAATACACTGTAGGCATTTCATATCCTGCCATGTTCCTCCCCATGTTCTGTTGCGGCTGTTGTGGCATAAAGGCATTTAAATCGTTGCATTACATCAAAGCGGAACAACAGAAAGTACCAGAATGTGAACAACAGCTGACGCCCTCAACCCAAGAGACCATTAAACATGCATGCAATCAGGTGTTTTAACCAATCGTACTGGCATTTCTCCTGCACATCTTAAAGCTGTGAACAACACTACATGTGCCAAAGGAAACAGGAAACCACAAGAAGGGCTTGAAGCATCTCACTGTGACTTAATGTCGCAGTTACAGCAGCCAACACAATGTAATAATGACATCCTGGAAACCAGTTAAATGTCTCTTTAAAGAGAAAAAATAAGTAAATGCTTTACTTTGGGTCCTCTTTAATCAAATACCTCTAAGACTGAACCAATTCACCATTGATGATCTTGCTGTGATTTAGATACTGACCTCTTATAGAAGTATCCAAATGTGATGCCTACTCCAAGGACAATTATGATTGCCATCATGAGGACGCCGATGACGTAGCCTAAAAAACAAAAGATCACATAAAAGGTTAAAAACTGAACGTACAAACTGAAGAGATTTAGTTCATGTAGCAAAATACAAAACTAAGATGGATTCAAACTGGAAGTATAGTGCACCAACAACAACAACAACAACATACCGAGCGTGCCAAGGTCCTTTTTCTTTTTGGGTGCTGTGCGCACTCTCTGGCTGATTCCCATCACTGGCTGCACTGCAGCAACTTCTCCCTGAGAAGCTCTCGACTTGGCCGGCTGAAAGCTCTCTGTGGAGGGAATGGTTCCTGTGGGTTTGAGGGATCCGGTCGCTGCTGGTACAGTGGGGGCTTGTTCTAAAGACACAAATAAACAATGCCAGTATGAAACAAAAGTTTAATTAGTTTTAATTGGGGATGCTACTGTTGATGCATGACCAATGGAGGCCAAATCATTTCAAGTAGTAACTGTAATTTTGAACTGCGAGGGCCCTGACACACAAAACAAACGGTCAGCCACTGGTCAATATTGGGTCGTAGGTGGCTGTCTGCACCCTCGTTTTGGTGTGTCCTGCACTGTTGGCACTAGTTCGCCCTAGTCAGCTTTTTTTATGCCTTGTTGTATGAGGCAAGATTATGTTTTTAGCCACTAAGGTCTTTAGCAGAAATTGTAGGTAACTGTTTGTGTTATTGCTCACTAGTGCACAATATCAAAAACAATTATGGACAACACAATGTTGTGTTTTTATTATGCTGACTGGATAACTAGTATCCGTTGTGTATCTTTTGGTTTCTATTTCTGAATGACGTACACAGTCAACAACAGCCTGCTGATACTTGTTATTACTCACACAGGCACAGAGGGTAAGTACAAACTGGCCGCTGGCTGTAGTCTTTGCAGTGGATCACACTGCAAAGACTGCAACACACTGCAACTTTTTGGCCAAGACCCAGGCGATGTGAGGCAATGCAAGAGTTGGCCTTCATCGCCACTACTTCTTTGATGTCAGTTTGATGTGTCTGGGCCTTAACCACCAATAGAGATATTTACCACACAGAGTTAGGGCAAAATGAATAATATACTGTAGTATAAATGTGTACATCATCAGTTCTGCAATATCATTTATAGCGTTGTATCTCTCCCTTTAAAGGGCAAACAGAAAAGTTTTTATGTTTCTCCCCCCTGGTGTTTTAAGTGGTATTATTATTGTTGCCACTGTAGCAAAGACAACCGGATCGCTTTTCGCTTTCCTTAGAGCCTAGCTATGTTTGCTGGGTAGAGTTTCCGCAGTTAACTCTGTTGCTCCACCGTCTGCCATTTCCGCCACTGTAACTGTAAAGAACTTACAGTGATACTGGTAGCTGGGGATAGCTACCAATAGCTACTAGGGAAAACAAAGTACAATATTACTCCCGTTTTGGTTGCACAATCATTGACATACTTTCTTTGTGCCGTAAATTAAGCCTTCATTTTCCAAGGAGATCGTACCCAGTGGCAGACAGAATTGTATAGTGAAGCGAGGCTTAAAAGGAACCAATCTAAATGCAGATGGTGTCTGTATTCTACAGCCATTACATTATGCAATCAACATTTACCTAATAATGATAGGTTAAAGCAAAAAATCTGTCTATTTCTACTTTAATATCAATTTAAATCACTGTGGGTTATATTAGAAATCAATGTGCGGGACTGCTTTATTTGGGGATTTTTATACAAGCTTTGCATCAGTGTGATGAAGCGTGTATATTTGTCAGCAACTAAATTTGCTAAATTAGCCAAAAAGGTTGTGTATGTCAGGTTATTTTGTTCATAAACAGTTTATCAGTTGTTTTTTCCAGAAACTGTCCTTAATGACAATATAAAATCTAATAATAATAACAATTGTATAACGTGTGGAGACACTTGTTGAAGCACTGCATTGACTGGTGCATCATCTGGACAGTGTGGTTTCCAATAACTGTTAGTCCAACAACATTACCACTGATGCAAAAACCCTTGTAACCAGCAGGACGACAGCCCTGACACTGCTCTCATGAAGCTGGAACATAAATCAGGAAGACTGGCTCGCGCACGCTTTTATGTACCAGACATAAACAAGCTCTACACGCCCGACTCTATCTCAGCAGACAGGAAGGTTGAGCTCGCACATGTCAGCATCTGCTCTTTAACTGTTTTTCCATTTCCTTCACACAAGTTGTTGTTTACGAACTCCGGAGTTAAAAGGCATGACGTCATAAACTTGAGCAGCCAACAGGCTGCTGTATCCAAGGAAAGACAATTCTTCTCCGCCAATGAGCTGAGATCTGGGGGCGTGGTCAAGAGTTTTCTTTAAGCTGAACTTTCTGACATGTGACTGCAGGGCTTTGTTATTGTGTGACTTGGTTTGGCTTCCAGACAAGAAAGAAACAAAGGGCAAAGTCGAAGAGACTTCTCACTGTGGCTTAACCCTGGCCAACTGACCTACTGCAGACTAATACTTGCACATAGTTTATCTGTGGTAAAAGTAAACCAAGAGAAGCCTTTTAAAAACTTTTTTGTTGACCCATAAAAGTTTATAATTTGCCTGCATCCTCTCTCATCAAGCTGTCTTTTTGTTGTGTTGACTAATTAGAACATTTGCATAACTCAAAAAAATTCACCTCATTATTTCTCCCTGGCATAGCCCATTTTTTAAAATAATGAGAGCCTTTCAAGGAAGAGAGAGTAATTGCTGGCAGCATTAAGAGAGCTGAAAAACCTCACAGAGCCTTCTCAGAGAAAATCTGTCATTTTAGTATTGTTTTGCCCTTCATTTGGAGGATGCACATTTGCCAGGTCGAACTTCTGCAGATGAGGTTCTGTCTATTTTTTCACAAATGTTTAATTTCTTTGTGCAAATGCTAGTTGGTTTGTTCAATGTTTACCTACCTTTGCATGTGTCAACTGCACATGATTGTCTCTGGACTGTCCCATCTGGGCCAGCAATGTAGCACCAAGGCCTCTCAGAGGAGTCTGGGTTTCGGCAGTAATTGTGATCTCCCACACCTACAGGAGGAGCGATAGAAACAGCACACGTCTGTTACTGATGCTTCTTGGAAAAGTAGGCCTGTCTCTGTCTGTCTGCCTGTCTTGCTGAGTGGGTAAACCACTGGATTCATTAATCATTAACACGGCTTCATCACACCACAATGAACAGGCCGCCAGGAGCACAAAGACAGGAATTGGCAGCTGCTGGATAAGAGGAGCAATTTAGCACCATAAACAGATAAATCAGTGGCTGTAAATATTAATCCTGTGTTTAGTTTTGCAAGACATGCAACCCTGTGCCATTACACTGTATCAACATCTCAGCATAGATGTAAGAGCTGTTTGTTTTCCTGTAGGGGAACTGTTGTACCTATCAACATCAGTGACATTTTAAAATACTCTGTTTCCTGCTGACTTCAACAGTCACTTCATTAAATGGGGCATTCACTGACCTCTGCTTTAAAAGACACATCTATTCAAGTGTTTTACCTGTCTGTGAATCAGGATGGAGTTCAACATCATAGTCTCTAGTGGCGTTGGTCCAGTTTAAACAGGTCAGACCCGAGGAGGAGCTCTGTGTTTCCCCTCTGTACTCCACACCATTGGTCCTCATGCAGTCTGAGAATAGCAACAAAACAGCATGTGAGGACAACACATCAAGTGATTGAGCAATCAAACAGAAAGAGATGAAAAATATTATGATGCTTGTAATTTTAAGCACAGGCTACACAGTTTTTATAACAAATGACATAATAATAATGTGTTATTTTTTACCTTTTTCACTCCCATTTGATGCACTGCTCTCCACCACTGCCACGCTCAGGAAAACAACGTGCAGGGAGAAGAACATTTTGCAGAGCTGACGGGCTGAATTCACCGACAACATGGTGCGCTCCTGTGCTTTTTCCCTTTAGGAATTAAAAATGAAAATGATGTATAAAATGGACGAAGAGCCTGTACTAGATGTTCATCAGGCACACTGCTCTTCTCTCTGGAGTCCCAGCCCTTGCTTTTGTCAGAGGAGCTCAGCTTTCTTGGTAAACAGCCTTCAGTGGGAGGAGGAGGAGGAGGAGGAGGAGGAGGAGGGGCTGCCCTTTGCAGCACAAACCTCAAGGTCCTAAAGCCTCACCAGGTTGGTAACATGCGCACGCACACACACATATAGGAAAGAGCATCAACTGCAAAACTGTCTGGCAACTTATCATGGCATGCAGCCTTGTAAGAATAAACACGTCGTCAAAACAGTCAGCAGAGGAAGTCAACTAAGTTCATTCACATTTTTGTTCCAGTTTGCAAAGAAGCAGATTTCTTATGGTCACTTCTGTAATTCATCCCCAAGCGTTTTCCTTTTCCCTATCCAACAATATTTCCATGCTCATTAGATTTTCTGAGCTCGCCTATAAATAGCTGCTCTGCTTTCCATTTTCATTTGAAAATACACTGAGTCATTACTTTCCATTTATAATCCACATCCAACTGCAGAGTCTTATCTGGCTCTGAGTGCTTGGTGCATCTGCCCAAACCCAATCTTCCTGTTTCTCAGGCTTCCTCTCCACCACATGAGGCCTGTTTTTCCGCTGGCCTTGGTCAGAAGAAGAGGGCTCCACAGAGGCAGATAGAGGACAGCTGCCAGTAGTGTTTGCATGTATGTGCCTGTGCACAGGGAGCTGTGTACGCACAGCAGAGAGGCCCTGTGTCATTGTTGGCTGACTGGTAAAGAGGGCAG
>JAPZEB010000022.1:25809280-25825068 GCA_029783705.1 Chaetodon striatus | reverse complement strand
TCAAGTTCTTCAGCAGAAAATGTACCTATACACTCAGAACAGTCCCCTGGATGATCTAAGTGTCAACAGCATTTTCCCTGATTCATTGTTTATGGAGCAGTTCCAGACTTTATATCCTGTGTCATAGCACTCTAGGCTATGGATTCAGGTGAGAGTTGTTCATGTTTACTAATAATTTTTTTTGGTCTGTCTTTGACTGTAGGAACAAAATATATGCATTTTTGAGACCGGGTTAAGTTTATCTTTGGGCTCAGACAATCTGGCCATCAATCGACGAAAACAGGGGAAAAAAGAAAAAGAGATACTTATGTTTGCCCATGTGTGTTGCCTGCAGCTGTTTACATTCGCCTTCAGACAGCGCTGAGGGCAAACACAGTGCTCGTTAGGCGTGTAGTGCGCAGACTCCGGGGGGCGGTGGTCATTGGTCAAAGGTACATTCACTGCTGTGGAAGTTGATCGTATTCAACAGTGTGAAGTGAAGTGACGTGGAGTACTACGAACATGGCCAGCGGACGTCTGCTAAAAACTTCCTAAACTATGAGAAGAGTTGTGACTACATCTTTGGATACGTTACGTTAGCGCTCCTTATACTGGTTACCTCACAATTTCAGATTCAACTTCGGCGAAACAAGTTTTTCATGCTAGAATTAACAACAGCGCGCGCCGGCTAGCACATTAGCTAACAGGAACAGCCTCTGCTGTAGGGATAGCCAACTAACGTCAGCGTCATGCAAGTTAAATAATGTTTTATCACCGGAGCCGAACCATGAAGAGCACCAAGAGGGACTTTACTAACCGACGTTGACGTGTTATAATTTATAGAAACCGTAGTTTTTAATTTTTTGTTAGTATTAGCCCGTCGGCGTAACGTTAGCAGGGAAATATCCGAGCGAACTGTCAAAATGAGCTCTCTGCTCCGGGGTGAAGAGATGTGTCTGGCCCAACTGTTTCTACAGTCCGGGTCAGCATACGACTGCATCAGTGAACTAGGAGAGCTGGGGCTTGTGGAGTTCAGAGACGTAAGTGCCGAAAAATACCGCTTTTATTCTCCTGAAACAAAGTACTGTTTCACTGTGAAAGTTAGTGCTGAGTTTGCACAAAGTACTCGGCCAAGTGCAATCATCTAACTTAAGCTGTTGTCACAGCTTCTGTAGCATTTGCCATTGATTTATCCTTAATAAAAAATCAGACGTCGCCATTTCTTCTTGTAGCTTACAGAGGGGAGTCATAGATATTCTCGAGATCATAGCTGTTGTAAAATGCTGCTGTAAAGAGGCCCCTACAGGCACTTACTGTATGGTTTATGATGGTTTGTCCTGAAGATATTTGTATGTTTTGCACTGTCTCAATAATGACTGGGTATGAATCATCCAAGTCCTGACTGAATATGTCTCATGCACCTGTTTCAGCTCAATCCCAGTGTCAACGCATTTCAGAGGAAACATGTCAATGAAATAAAAAAATGTGAAGAGATGGAGAGGATCCTTGGTAAGAATACATTGATCTTTAATTGTACCAGTAACGCTATTTATTCATCTGTTCATTTAGTTTAAGTCGTCAAGCTTTGGGCTGGATATCAAACTGTGAAACCTCAGACAGGATGTAGATGAAGCTGTGATAGGACTGTAGAAGCAAAGCAGGAATACATGAAGCCACAGAGGACCTTCTCATTAAATTAAATTGAGAGCCAGTGAACCTAAAGTCATGAGAAATGTCAGCTGGTTGTAGATCTAGTTGAATGAAATGCCATACTTGATTAACTAAACCCTTTATCCGATTAAGAGTTGAGAACAACTATCAGACTGTGCTTCAAATTCAGTGTTTCTTTAAAGTTTGCTCTTTATTTTCTAAAAGGTTACCTTCTGAGGGAAGTCAAGAAAGCAGACATTTCACTGCCAGAAAGAGACGTGAACCCGGTGGCTCCTTTGCCCAAGCATGTCATGGCTATAATGGTTAGTTATTTGCTCATGTATCATCATGTATGTTTTTTTTAATTTTTTTTAGTAAGTATTATGATGTCAGTATTCCTGGAGAGCTGTTAAATCAGTGTTGAGTTAAAGCCACTGCAATCACATAAATGTAGTGGAGTACTTTCTATATGCGGATAATATTAATGAATGTTATTATTATTAATTCTGTTCTTCTTATTGTTATTATTTTTATGATAATATTATTATTATTGCTGTTATGCCCACTATCATTGTGTGTGTGTTTATAGGAGCAGCTGCAGAGGTTAGAAGTGGAGCTAGGTGAAGTCACCAGGAACAAAGAGAAGCTGCAGAGGAATCTGCTAGAGCTGACCGAGTACACACACATGCTGCGAATCACGCGCAGTTTTGTACAGAGAACAGCGGAGGTTAGTGTGTCATCCTGTAATCCAGCTGGATTCTTTACCCACACATTTTCACCCAGTTTGTATAGCAGTTTGTTACAATGTGGTAATTGGAATCTGATCATTGATTTGGTTTTAATTTTCTTCTTTCCCCTCCTTGCATCTTGTCTTTGCTTTTAGCGAGAGCCACTTCAAGTCCAGTATGAGGAGTTTCCCTTCCTAGAAAAAGACACGATGATGGACTACAGCAGCATGCAAAGGCTAGGAGCCAAACTGGGGTGAGGGATGAAACTCTGCTTGCCATATCTGCATTGCCTTTATGTTTGTGTTTGGAATCTAAGTTTGATTGATAAATTTAATTAGAACCATTTTAGGCACTTGGTCTGTCACAATCTACCCGTTTTCACAATTGTCGTGGCATTTAAAAAATGAAATCAGAATATAATGCGATTTTCAAGTCACAGTTATATATTGAGGGAAATGTAAATGGGTTGCACAGCTGCTGCCGCATATTTAAAGAAAGTAAAAAATGAAGCAAGTTGCACATTTATTTTCCTCTGTAAATAGTTTTCTGTGTCCTTTCCTACTCCCATTAGTCTTTTCATATGCAGATGAACTTTATTGAAGTCACATAAACAGGAAGGAAGTTTACACGTTGCAATAACTGAATGCAACTCTGGCTCTTTGCCAACAACATGTTGCTCATATGAAACTGTATTCTTTGAGTAAATACTCCTCAAAAAATTGTGGTGTGTCTCTGCAGTGACTGTGCTGCTACTCTGCAACATAGGAAGTATCACATGTGCAGCAAGCAGCTTCTTTATGTTCACTTGGGCACAGTGTGACATGAATAATATAAGATTGTTTAGGCAATAGCAAAGCTGTGGTCACAGTGATGTTACCAGATGACTGACACGCACACGTGTCAGTGAAGATGTTGACACATGTGTACACACACTGCTCCCCTTCATCCCTATGAAGCTATGAGCTTTGGAGTTTAAACATCAATGGGAAGATGTTAGTGCAGGCAGGAGTTCATAATTAAACAGAGAAAAGAAGTCAATTATCTGATCTTATTTCAGGAAAGTTTTTCTTATGATGCAATTGTACAAAAGATGACATCTTTTTGAATTTGGCAACATAGAAAACATTTAAGATGAATTTTGAATTATGTTATTTTTTGGAGATTATTGTGATTTTTATTGTGACATCATTGTTGGGATACTTTTAAAAGTCTGTGTGCTCTATTTGGCACATATGTGAGCTGTTTGTGAACGTTCTCCTCATTCTCTTGCAGTTTCATTTCTGGGCTCATTAAGAGGACAAAGATCGAGGCTTTTGAGCGGATGCTTTGGAGAGTGTGTAAAGGTTACACAATCCTCAGCTATGCAGAGGTGGAGGAGTATTTGGAAGATCCTGACACGGTAGGTATTTTCAGCATTAACTTTGTCCATGATTTGTGCTAAAGTTTAATTACTGACAGCTGGTATTGTTTTCACTTTGTGAGTCTGTGAGCATGTTTGTCATTTTGGCAAAATGTAGTCCTGGTGACTCATGCTGTAGTGGGAATTACCACAAAAGCCATTATGGTATTTTGCCAGGTGTTAACATGTCTGTGGATAGATTGTGTTAACTGGATAACATCACACAGTGCAAGATGCAGTCCTGAAACTTTGCAGACATCACGGCTAGAATGATCCCACCCCAAGGTTATCTCTAGTTAAGTCACGTCCTCTCTGCATTACAGTGTGAGATCAAAATATGAACAGGGAAGGGTGAAGAAACATTTGCATGATGTACATGTTATATCTGTATCTCACTTCTTAAGAACACAATGAAAAACTGCAAACAGTTAAAACAGGTTGGGCCTCATCTGAGAAATACTTGTAAGGACAGATTGGATCTTAACCTCAGTGTCCTACACATGATAAGGACTTTATTCTCTAATATTCTCTATTTCCGTTTTTTTTTTTTTTCAAGGTCATGACATTGCAACGACTTTGTAATTTACTGCTGTATAAGAAAAATATTAAAATATCTGAAATATCCCAACACAGTTTGTATTTTCAACATTAATTATTTTGTTGTAACAGCAGTTTAGCATAGTTGAAAACACACACACATACATTGCTTGATATTACATGGTGCATGCTGTAAATGTCACTAAAAACACTCCTTTTTGTTTGTGTGGTGAGGTTAGTTCAGAGACAGTGTATTGTGGAGAACTGCAAATGACAAAAAATAAAAGAAAACCCTGAAACTTTGTATTTGTTAAATGATGGGACAAAATTGACAAAGACGCTGATGAAGCTGTTGCGTAGTCTCTTCGAGTCCGTCTTGCTGTTCTCACAAGCAGTGAGTGCTGTGATCTTGTCTGTTGACATAGAGTGACAGCACTAATCCACTTATCCATTTCCTCTGCTTGACCAGAAGACAGGCATGCAGGACTGCGACCAACACTAGTGGAATGTCAGGGCAGACTTTCACTGATGGAAAATCAAGAAAATTTATGAGCACTGTTAACGTGTCCTTCTGAATGATGAGAAAAGAGGAAGCTTGTCATAAAAAGAAAAAAAACACCCAGTAATGCTTTTCGGATGGCAGGTAGAATAAACTGCTGTTTCCAAGGTGAAGAATAAACTTTCAATCACAAGTACTTTTCAGTTTTGTTTTGGTAAGGACCAGCTTGATTTTTACAAAACAAAGATGAATACACATATTTGTTTATTTTTTTAGGAAATTCACAGTTTTTAAATATGAAATGTAACTTGAAAACCCTCTCTATGTCCAGATTGACACTTCCTTTTTCTTTATCGATAAGGCATATGTGTGTCTTGTCATTACTACATAACACTTCCTTTTATTCTCTGTCTGCAGGGTGAGCCGACCAAAAGTGTGGTGTTCCTGATCTCGTACTGGGGAGACCAAATAGGTCAAAAAGTCAAGAAGATCTGTGACTGGTAATTATTCTACCATACTTTATGCATGGTTGTTCTCTAAAAAGCCTGCTCTAGTGTTTTTAATAGTAGTAGTGATGAAATGGGAATAACATGTTTTTTCTCTCCGTAGCTACCACTGTCACTTGTATCCCTACCCCAGTAGCAATGAGGAGAGGAATGATGTTGTGGAAGGACTAAGAACTCGCATTCAGGACCTGCACACAGTATGTCTGTTGTCTGGTATCTAATTATGCAGATGTTTAATCAGTGACTGAATGAGTAGTTATTCTGTTTGTCATTCACTAAAGGCTTACTTGTAAATGCGTTTGCTGTCATCACTGTTAAAATATAAACTAGATTATTTTGAATATGCACTCTCCAGGTGTTTTTCTTTTCTGGTGGTGGGTTTTAAGATACAGGAGTACAAAGTTTACAGTGTTTTTGGTGAATCACAGTACATGCAGTAAAGATTTTTCATTTGAGCTGGTCTTTTATGGTCAGAGAACTAAAGAGGAAAATTAAATGGCTGATTTATTTTCTAAAAGGTCAACCCAGTTTTCACTTCTTGTGGATCAGTCCTAGCAGTTACAGGGCCAGCTGAGTGAATCATTCGGTAGCTTGAACCCTACTGTGACTGAAAACTAGAATTGCACTCACCCCCTGTAGCACATGATCAACATGAGGCCTCAGCTGAAAGTTGAACTGCTTTTTTCTCTCTTTCATGCATGCTTTTTTCTCTCATCTGGTCTTTGTCTCTTTTATTAACACACAGAAACACTTAGGAAATACCCTTGTTTAAAACATAGGCTAATGCTTGCTTTTCCCCGCTAATGTTCCATTAATAATCACAGAAATTTAAAAACTTGTCAAGGTTAATAAACTTTGCCCTTTTTTGAAAGTCTTGAATATCATTTAAAGGTGCAGTGTGTGGGATTTAGGGGGATATATTGGCAGAAATGGAATATAATATTATAAGTGTGTTTTCTGTAGTGTATATCACCTGAAAATAAGAACTGTTGTGTTTTTGTTACCTCATAATGAGCTGTTTATATTTACATAGGGGGCAGCTCTTTGTCCACCATGTTTGCCGCCACGTTTCTTCTACAGTAGCCCAGAATGGGCAGCCCCTCTTTGACAAGCAGTGTCGAAAAAAACCTCAAATTTTTTTTTTTCCCATGAAACTGTTTTATTCAGTGTTTTTACTGGTCTGGATCATCTGGATCTTAAATTATGAAAGAAAAACGTGAGCACACAATAGCAGGTGCTGGGCGAGCAGCCTGTCTCAGACAAGCCAAACAGTGTCTGAGATACACTGATTTGTAACGTGAACCTGCTTTATTCACTGTTTTTACCGGTCTTAATCACCTGGTCGACTCCGGATTTTAAAAAGAAAAACTTCTCAACAATGAACACTGAAGGAATTCTAGCCGTGGGAAGTTTCAACTGGTTGCAATCTGTAATCCTCAATGCAAAGATGTCACTAAAACCCCCTAAATCTTTCACACTGCATCGTTAACATAATGTACCACACTAAGAGTCCTGTTTATCTCTTCCCCTGTGCAGGTTCTTCATAGGACCGAGGACTACCTGAAACAGGTCTTGATTAAGGCCTCGGAATCCGTCTACACCTGGGTCATCCAGGTCAAGAAGATGAAGGCCATCTACTATATTCTGAACCTGTGTAGTTTCGATGTTACCAACAAGTGTCTGATCGCAGAAGTGTGGTGTCCTGTTAATGATATTCCTACGCTGCGGAGGGCGCTAGAGGAAGGATCGGTGAGGATACTCCTTAGCGGAGCTGCTCTATTTTTGACTTTGGCTTCGCTGCAGGCTTTCTTTTTCTGTTTATTTAACCGGGGCAGTTGCTTCATGAACTGGAGTAGTGTTGTCAGAAAAGCAAGTACTGAGTTGAGCCATTGCTGCTATTATTCCCTCTTTAGTTTAAGAAAAGGACATTTTATATGACTTGCTGAGGGTACAGAAAGGCCACTCTTCTTTCAGTTTACAGGGTGACATGGGCAGAGTGTACAAAGAAAGAAATACAAAGATGCACTGATGGAAATAACTCTTCCTACAGAAGTTTATTTATTGTGTTGCCACAACGTGTTGTTCAGGTTTTTGTTTTTTGGATTTACATGTACTGCCTACATGCTGACATTTTGATATGACATTGATATTTCAGAGAAAAAGCGGAGCAACAGTTCCCTCCTTTGTCAATCGAATCCCCACCACCGACACTCCCCCCACCCTGATAAGGACCAACAAATTTACCTCTGGTTTCCAGAATATTGTCGATGCCTATGGAGTGGGCAGTTACAGAGAGGTTAACCCTGGTAAGTGGGATCTTTTGTATTTTCTGTGATTTTGCTTCTTTTTTTTTTGTTTTTTTTTCGCAAAGATGGGACAACAACTCGAACGTGTTGCACAACAGCCATGGGCAAAAAACAGAAAAAATTAAGATCCTTTTATTGTAATTGTTCGATACTCTCTCTTGTGACAACACATGCATAATGTTAGCAAAGTTAAATCCAGAACTAAATGTAGTGGGAACATGCCACCATTATAACTTCAGATATTTGTTGTTATCTTTTTCTGTTTAAACTAAGGCTAACTTTAGGGTTCCTACAAAGTATGAAATAATGTGGAATTTGATTTTAGTAATCTCTAGGTCTGGATAAGTATGGGAAAAAAGCCATACCTTACCTTATGGCTGCTTTCTTTGTCATGTCCATGATCACAGTGAATAAATAAGGCTGCACAGACTTTTTTTAACTCATTTTTGGTTGGTATTTGTAAAAGAGATTAAATGATAGGGGAATAACAATAATATAATGTTTATTCAACATGTTAAGTGACAACTGTACAATTTATAGGTAACACCTGTGAGTTTACTTTGTCTTTGGGCAGAGATGAACTTGTCTGTGTTTGGTGTTAATCGATTTGTATGGGCTACAGTACCTACCAACAGTCTTCAATTATTTAGCAACTTGAAAGCATACAAAGTCAGAGTGTAACAAACATGTTAACAGCTGGATTTTAAATTATTTATTTTCTCAATAAACATATAGCTGTTTGTACTCAGATGTCAAATATTGTCTGAAAAATCTGTCTGGAAAGTTGTGTCTGGAAAAGTATGGAATTTTAAAATGGAAAATGTGTAGGAACGCTGTTACTAGTCAGTTAACAGTTATTAGTTATATGTTTATAACTTTCACTCGTCCTGACTTTTTTTTTTTCTTCTCATTTTTAGCTCCTTTCACAATCATCACATTTCCGTTCCTGTTTGCTGTGATGTTCGGGGACCTGGGTCATGGCGCTATCATGGCTCTGTTTGCTCTCTGGATGGTGCTGTACGAGAACAACCGTAAACTTAAAAACACCAGAAATGAGGTGAGTGTAAGAGTAAGAGTGAGAGACTATTGCACAGCATTTTTTTTTTTTCGTAATACTCGTGCAGTCTGTCTGAAGTGTAACTAAGTGGTTTGATGTGTATGTGCAGATCTGGAACACATTCTTTGAGGGGCGTTATATCATACTGATGATGGGCCTGTTTTCCATCTACACCGGCTTGATATACAATGACTGTTTCTCAAAGTCCCTTAACATCTTTGGTTCTGGATGGAGTGTGAAGGCCATGTTTAAAGAGAGGCATTGGAAGTGAGTACTTCATGACAAGAAGGACTTAACAGGACAGAAACAGTAAAAACAGCTATGCAGGCCTGGAAGTGCATTACTTTTATTGTTTAGAAATTCAATGAATGTGTTTAAAGATATAAAGATAAGATGAAGTTTGTGGATTTGTTTCATAATGACCTACATTTAACACACACTGGTGGTTTTATGTGTGCCTAATAGGGAAGATGATCTCCATGGGAATGCTTTTCTCACTCTGGATCCAAATGTTACGGGAGTTTTCAACGGACCGTACCCTCTGGGAATTGACCCAGTGAGTACAGAATACTGAAGGCCGAGTCATCATGAATACGTAGATGTTGTCATCTGACTCTCATCACAGTGGTGGTTTGATAAAGATGTTTCAAGATATTAATCTTCACTCTGGTTAGCACAATTGTGAAATACTTTGTAGGGAGGCTCTATTAAAAAAAAAAAGTAATGATAAAACTCATATAGAATACAATCCTGTATGTACATATAAAACACCAGGGCATGTGCACTGTCTAATAAGCTTCCTGATTACCACAAGAGTTGGCACTTGCACGTCACTGATTTCGCTTAACTTAGTTAGTAGCTTCCATCTATTACGGATATGACTCATAAATCTTATCATACAACAAATTATTTCTGGTTTGACAATTACGCAAGAGCATTTTATGTAACACTAGGATTAAAAGAAAAGGGCTATAAATGCATCAGCCGCAGCTTTTCTCTGAAACTGATTAGGATCACTTTCTCTTTGCAAGGTAACCTGAGTGTAATCAAAAGTTTTTGACTTAAGACTTGAGACTTTCATACCATAATGTTGTTTATAGGCTTGTAAGAGTTAAACCTGTTGTTTGAAACAGTATATAAAATTCTATTGGTGCAATAATATTGAATTTGCACTGTAACAACAAGGACTATGAAACAGCAATTAATGTGAAGCAGCCATGTCTGTTGCTGCATAGTAAACTGCATCAGTCTTAAAATCAGTAGGTTATTTGCCTCATTAGCTGTTATGTTGCTCACGCAGAGATGTACATTGTGTTTCAAAACTGAAGGTGGAATTTCTGGAATTGAAGCTGTGTTGAAATAATAATAATATCAGATCCAATAATGCTGCCTCTGCACAGCTGAAACAACGAACAAAACACAGCTAGCTTTTCTTTTTGAGATTTAAATAATATTGCTGGAGTTAATGTTTTATCAATATAAACCACCAGTTCTGTATTAAAGTATTTGTCGTCTTTCCATTGCACAGATTTGGAACTTAGCAACCAACCGCCTTACATTTCTGAACTCCTATAAGATGAAGATGTCAGTGATAATGGGCATCGTACACATGAGCTTTGGAGTCATCCTCAGCACTTATAATCACTTGTAAGTACCAGTTTCATTGTTTGTTTTTTTGTTTTTAACCTTGTATAGCCCTTAAAGGTCTAGTATGTAGGATTTAGTGGCATCAAGCATTGAGTTTGAGAACTGAAACTTCTGCCATGTGCAAAGCATGTAGGACTACAGTGGCCAACACAAAAGCATGAAAATGTGAAAACGTGAATGGCCCTTTCTTGGCTACTGTACATAGAGGACTCCATGGAAGAGTCTGGGAAAATCTCAATCATAGCAAAATAAGAGGAAAATAAGACAGGCAGAGGGCAGAGTCCCTTAAGTCAAACACATCGCCATGCACTTATAGTTGGTTGTAAGTGATGATTGAGAGGGATTACTTTTGTATGAGTCTGTGTATTATCTGTTTAGTATATCTTTAATGTAAGATGTTATACGTTTTAATCGCCTGCCTTATTTTTGTCACCAAAAACAGGCACTTTAGAAAGGAGTACAACCTGTACTTGGTTTTTCTCCCTGAGCTCCTGTTCCTGCTGTGTCTGTTTGGCTACCTGGTGTTCATGATATTCTACAAGTGGCTGGCCTTCACTGCTAAGGACTCCACACAAGCTCCAAGCATCCTCATCCACTTCATAAACATGTTCCTCATGCAGGGCGATCCAGTGCAGCCTCTCTACCCAGGACAGGTGAGAAGCTGATGTAATGAAGCTCAGTACAACTTGTGTCCCTGTTCTTACTGAACATATTGAATCTAATGTTGTTTCAGCCCCCTTCGGCCAATATTGTCTCTTCCTTAGGCACACGCCTGCACGCACACACACCGAAGGGTATTAATGTCAGATAATCAAAGTCAAATATTAGATCTCCTACCTTTTTTTTGTTGTTTTATCCTTTTGCACTCTTTTGTTTTTTGTTCTGTTTTTCTGCTTTTTAGTCTAGTTCCTCTTGCTGATCAATTGTATTGCGCTATTAACACATAAGAAATGTTTCAAACACACTTCAGATGTCACTGAGACAGATCACAACTTGTGTTTTGCTTCTTCCAGACTGGCTTGCAGGTGTTTCTGGTGGTAATTGCTGTTCTTTCAGTGCCTGTGTTACTCCTGGGGAAACCCATCTACCTTTACTGGCTTCACAATGGAGGCCAACGCCTAGGAATGTACAGGGTGAGGCTTTGAAAGCATAAGTCTGTCTGTGAATGTTTACATACTGTCTAAAATAAATTCCAAATATTTGCTCTCTGACTGTATGGCAGATCTGAGTATTTTTCTGTGTGTTCTCAGGGATATGAGCGTGTGCGACGTAACAGTGAGGAGGAGCTCTACCTGATGAGGGCTCACGACATGGAGGAGGGCAGCAGTCACAGTGATCTCTCCAGTAGCGGAGAGCACCAGACAGAGGAGGTCAGCACAGTGAAACAACTGCAGAGCTACACATCAATCACAAGCAACTATTGTCATTTGTTACTGGTTCCAACAGTGATTTTGAGATTTGTTTTGTTGTTGTGATAGTTTGACTTTGCAGATGAGTTCTTGCATCAGGCCATCCACACTATAGAGTATTGCCT
This sequence comes from Chaetodon striatus, assembly GCA_029783705.1. Taxonomy (NCBI): domain Eukaryota; kingdom Metazoa; phylum Chordata; class Actinopteri; order Chaetodontiformes; family Chaetodontidae; genus Chaetodon; species Chaetodon striatus. Next base: position 25,813,226 of record JAPZEB010000022.1, on the reverse strand, counting down.
GGGTTGCATCTCCAACACAGCCTCCTACCTAAGGCTCTGGGCTCTGAGCCTGGCACATGCACGTGAGTATACTGGTTTGCAGTGCAACACACAGGTAGTTTGTCCTTCCTTCATACCCATACAAACACACACTGAACGCAAAGTGAGTGTACACAATTATAAATATGACTGAAGAGTAGTGTAATAAGATGAGGATGTTGTCTCAAATCAAAGAGCCACTTCATGTTTTATAACACAACAGTTTTCTTTTGTTCATGTAGGTGTGTATCATGTCAAACATTATTATAATGAGAGATGATAGCCCGTGTGTGTTTGTTCCTTTGTTCACTATACACAAATACACAATGTGTAATTTTCTGTGAAGCACTTTAGTAAAGGGCAACACAGTATGCACATGTAAGGGCCGGGACACATGCTACATCTTCTGCGTCCTGGAAAACGTGAGGTCTGGCGCTGGGGGCAACTCCTGTTCCTACTTTGTGCCAGCTTTCAAAGGGTCACAGAAGCAGGTTGCAGCTGAGGTTGCTAAGCTGCATTAACCAGCTGGTATAGGTATACTTATAAAAAAAGTTTTAGGGCTTTTGATTTTATTACATAAAGCTGTAGCGTGACATGGAGGGAGACTGGGGGAATCACACCTAGGCTGCTGCTAAGGACTCAGCCTACATGAGGCAGTCTCAGCTTACATAGGGTGCTGTGGAGGTGGGTGTGGTTAGTAGTCAGCCACAGAGGAAAGTTGTGGGGGACTGGCTCATGAGAAAAGTACCAGGTGAGTTGCTTGACACAGCTGCTGCTGGTTTGCTCTGATTACATCTCTCCTCTGCAGCTGACTACTAACCACAACCACCTCCACAGGCGCACACTCTACCTGCTGAGCTAGAGGTCGCCCACAGATGTTGTGTTTTAAGTGTGTATTTGGTCTCAAACATTTTCCGTGGAACAGATGTAAAGCTGTGGGCAGCCCTGCACTAAAATGACCCACTTCTCCTCTATATTTGCCATAGACTGATATTTACGGAAGAAAGGATATATATCTGCCAGTTGTGATTAATTCCTCCTCATTAGATGATGTGGTTCATGTTGCTATGTTCCAAAACTTTAACTTTGTTTTGGGGAACATTGCGCGCTGCAATGGTGTTGCTCCCGCTTTTAAGCGCACCTTCTACATGTCTACATTGACAACATTTGCGGACATAAAAAATGTGGCATGTGTAAAGCCCCTTAGACCACTGGTCCCCAACCTAGGATCCTAACCCCCACTAGGGTTTGCCAAGGCTTCACGGGGGGGTCTGGAGGCCTTCTTTATTTTTATTTTAGGGAGTGTAGGGCTGGTAGGAGTGTTTTATAAAAATCAACAATAGGCCTATATCTCAAATTTTCATTCATTTTAGTGAAGACAACCATATGAAATTGTTATTTTTAAAGTTAAGATTTTTATTCAAGGTAGAATCTTAAAACAAATCTCACAGGATAAGGGCACAGTAAAGACCTGAACACAAGCTATATTCACAGAGTCTTCACTCTGCTGAACAGCCTCATCCTGCAGTTAAAACAACCATGGAGCTAATAGAACAATGACCAAATGTCAGAGAGAAGAAAACACTGAATTTGTAAAATAAAAAGAGAAGCCTGTTAAGTATGTATAACTGTTAAAAATGAGGAAAAAAACAATACATACACAGAATCTGGAATATCAGGAATACTCGTCTTTGATGCAAAACTCACAGGAAATAATCTACTCAAAATGTATCCAAATCACTTGTTTTACACAAACTTCCTGCTGTTCTTCCGTTCACTTTTTTGGGTATATGTACAGTTAATCAGATGTTCTGTACTGTTATTATTATGCATTGAATATAATATGAAATATACAGGAAATATGTCACTTAGTCACTTAGGGTTGTCTGTTTGCTTCATGATAGAAAAGGGGTCCTTTAAGAAAAAAAGGTTTTGAACCTCTGCTTTAACCCTGCTGATCCTTACCCTCCATTCACTCATAACTTTCATTATTTACCTTATTTTATACAATCAACTATTAGTTTGTGGCTCCTTTTTTAACTCCTGCAATTGCTTATGCGTTACACGTATAAAGCAGCTTTTAATATTTTCAGCGTGTAAGAAGTCATACAAAATATAGTTGGATAAATACATTTTTTTCAAAGTTTATTTATTTACTTTTTTCTTTCTTTTTCTTCACTGCACAGGAACAAATCCTCATGAAACATGCTTATGCACGGTATTTTATGTAATAAAATGGAAAATTAATTACAGGGATGCATTAAGAAAACAACCAAATAGCCATTTAATATCACTAATATATGGTATGTAATCTTGTCTGTGCACTATAGCTGTTCTGTTTATATGACTTGTATTTATAATTGAGCAGTGATGGAAATGTTGCACAAATCCTAACAGGATATAAAAAAAAAAAACTACTTGGAGTCCCTTTTAATCATAACTCTGACATGTGAAGTTGAAGTGTGGTTCTGAAGTAGATCAGTCCCTCAGAACAAATTTAAACCCACAAGTCATTTAACAATGATGCCAAACCCATTCAAGTTCTTGTAACCTTATTAATGGCATAATAGAAATTAGGCAGAGTCCAGCCAACACATGTAGAGCAGCCTGAATATTAGTAACTGACATGTACAGTTTGTGTCTGTTTGTTGTAAGATGGTTAACATGCTCTTTTCTGGGTTTTCACAGAGTTATCAGAGGTGTTGTGGACCATGGTGATGCGAGTAGGACTACGAATAAATACCAAACTGGGGGTTTTATTCCTGGTGCCTGTGTTTGGCCTGTTTGCCGTCCTCACTGTGTCCATCCTCTTGGTAATGGAGGGTCTTTCTGCGTTTCTTCATGCCCTCCGCCTGCACTGGTAAGATGACAGTAACTGCTCAAGTGCTTGTGTCATTGATAGGGCCAAATTGCTTTGAATTATCCGAGTGTTTTGTAGTCATGGCAGCTGTTTGTTTCTTCCTCAGGGTGGAGTTTCAGAATAAATTCTACAGTGGGAGTGGAGTCAAGTTTTGCCCCTTTTCCTTCTCTCTCCTGCCCTCCAGCTTTGAGCATGAAGGCTTACTGTGAAGAGACTATCTGGTAACACTGTTCCGTGGTAAACGGAGCCAAAAGAAGCCAGCAGGGTCCCATACTTGCAAAGACATATTCCAGAGAAGTCATGATGGGATTTTGATTTTTCTTGCCATCTTCATCAAATTTGCTCATTTCAGGAAGTTCTGTGGTTGGTGTCACAAACTTTGGAGTTAAACACGCTGCCCTTCCAACAATTTCAAGGACACAGACAGTACAGAATGTGCTGTTGAGAAATGTTTTCTTCTTGCACACTTATGCAACACAGGGTAATTATTACCAGAATCAATTTGCGTCATTGCAGAACATTTTGTGAGTTTGAAGTGAGAGGCTCAAATTTAAAAAATTATTCGTATGCTAAAACCGTCAATCTTCTACAGGGGCATTACTGGAAACAATTGTTGATGTCACTTGTGTGGAAAACCACATCCGACAAACTGATTGCTATAAGTAAAAAAGCTAATATAGGAAGATTAATATGAGACATTCACTGTATATAAAGATGGACGACACGTCTCCATACAACCCACTGTACAAAAATGAAGCCAAAATTTTCCAGAGACAGCTGTTGCCATCTAGCGCGGGTGAGGGCAGTTGGAGCCAGAATCTGCATAGCGGTGATCTCCAGCGATGTTAAGTTCCCACCCAAACACCTGTTCAACCAACTGTGAGCAGCGTCCTTAATGACAAGCACACTCATTGGCGCACACAACTGTCATTCATGAAGTCATACCCCTTTCTATGGTATCAAATGACTAATTAAAACCAAACTGATCAGAAAAATTAACACTGAACATACATCACTGTGATAAGAACTACCTGAAATAACAGAAAACATCTTTGGGAAAAATTTATT
>JAPZEB010000022.1:25792562-25802715 GCA_029783705.1 Chaetodon striatus | reverse complement strand
CGTGTAGACACATTCAAATTTTACATAAGATGCTAAGACTTTAGATAGAGTTTGAATTTAGCTGTATTTTATAATGTATATAATAATATTGGTCACTAGTCAGAATTATTTTCTTCAAGAAGGTTGTTTTGTGCTTTCAGTTTAAATTTAAAATGTACTGTGCCCTGAACAGAGATAAGAGGGAAGTGGCCAAATCCAAGGTGCATGATGCTAAGCAGGTCCTGGACCTGTGGAAGTCATCCTACTTTGAGGTGCGCGCTGAAATTGAAGAGTCAGGCAGGGAACCACGCTGGGAATTTGACCGTAAGAGACTGTTTGAGAGGAGTGATCACATGGCTTCCATCTGCCAGGACCTGTACAATGTTTTGCAGGTCTGTGTCGCACACCTCTTAAATACTGATCTCTTACTCAATTACTGAACATGAGAAGTTATAAAAAAGCTACTCAGTTTTTTTAAAGAGTTCTTCGTGACTTGTGTTGTGCAGATTTTGGAGGAGTTCTATAACATTTCTGGTCCAGAGCTAAAAGGTGTAACCCATGACGCAAAACGCATTGACCAAGTGCTGTGCAGAGTGGATAGTCTGGTTTTGCCTTTTGAAGCGGTTGGTTTTGATCCTTTCAACATCTGTAAGAGGGGCAGCTGGAAAATGATCATGCAAGACTTCGACACTACAGTGCAGGTGAGTTTAGGACATCTGGAATGCAGACGTTTTGATGTTTGATTTGAGATCTGGACCAACTTAACAATCTAATTAAGCATGATAGTATCAATGTGCTTGTCAGATTGCACCATTACAGTTGCATAGTTTTCTTTGTGCTTTACCTCAGTTATCAAGCCAATTCACTTCTCACATGTGTCTGCTCAGGCTATCGAGGCAGAGGCCATCAACTTCATTGATCAGTCTTTTAAGACACTGCGCTCCTCAGCTGCTGCCTTTGCCATGCTCCTGAAATTCAAACACATCCGCTCCAGAGAGGCCATCAACAACCATTTGATGAGAAAGTTTAATGACATCCTGGCTCAGTTTTGCAAAGAGGTACTGTATTGTGAAGTCAAGAAAATGCGCTGTTTGATATTTTACTTTGCAGTTACAGCCCCATTCCAAAAAAGTTGGGACACTGTGTAAAGTTTAAATCAAAACATGATGCAAGTATTTGCAAATCCAAATGACCTATATCAGATATACAGTCCAAAGACAAGCTATTTAATGTTCAAACTGATAAACTTTATATATTTTTTGTAAATATACACGCATTGTGAATATAATACCTGCAACCCAATCCCAAAAAACATTGGGACAGGGACATGTTTATCACTGTGGGACATCACCTTTTCTTTTACCAACACCCAGTAAGCATTTGGGATCTGAGGACACTAATTCTCAACAGTCCAGGGTCTCTGTCTCTCTCTGCCAGTCTTATACCTGCATTCTTTGACTATGAAGCAACACTGTTGTAATATGTACAAAATGTGGCTTGATATTGTCTTTCTGGAGTAAGAAGGGACATACCTGAAAAAGACATCATCTGGATGGCAGCATATGCTGCTCCAAAACCTGTATGTACCTTTCAGCATTCATGGTGCATTCACAGATGTGCAAGTTACTCATGATGCCATAGGCACTAACACGCCCCCATACCATCGCAGACGCTGGCTTTGAACTTTTCACTGATAACAACCTGGATGGTCCTGGGCTCAGGTCCAGAGAAGACGGTGGCATTCTGGATGTTGCTGATACATGGCTTTAACTTTGCAGTCCTTGAGTCTTAACTTGCATTTGTAGATGCAACGATGAAATGTATTTACTGACAGCTGTTTTCCAAAGTGTTCCCGAGCCCATGTAGTAATACCCTTTATACAATCATATTGGTTTTTAATGCAGTGCAGCCTGAGGGGTCGAAGCTCATGGCCATTCACTACTGGTTTCAGCCTTGCACCGTACATGCAGAGATTCCTCCAGACTCTCCAGAATATTTCGATGATGTAATTGATTGTAGATGGCAAAATCAAGAAATTCCTTGCAATTACAAGTTAAGAAATGTTATTCTTAAAGAGTTGGACTATTTGGCCACACAGTTTTTCACAAAATGTTGAACCTCACACCATCCTTTCTTTTAAACGACTGAGCCTTTTAAGGATGCCCCTTTCATACCCAGTCATAATACTGTCTGCTGTTACCAATTAACCTGTTTACATGTGAAATGTTCCAGGTGTTTTTTAGCATTCCACAACTTTCCCAGTCTTTCATTGCCCTTGTGCCAACTTTTTTGTAACATGCTGCAGCCATCAAATTCAGAATGAGTGTATATTTACAAAAACAATAAAGTTCTGAACATTAAATATCTTGTCTTAGTACTGTATTCAATTGGCTATAGGTCAGAGAGGATTTGCAAATCATTGCATTCTGCTTTTTGTACTTTTTACACAGCGTCCTAACTTTTTTGCAATTGGGGTTGTAAATTTAAATTACTGTCAAATTATGTGACATCATCAGACCAATACAAAGCTTCAGTTGTGGAACACTGAGTTCATGCATGTGTTTTGCAATGTGACTTACTTTGTAGGCAAGTATAATGCTTACTACATAAACCTAATTGACTTGCATGTTACACTGCATTGCAGCTAACTAAATGAAGTAATTACCTATGACATTTATTCTATATACCTTTGACTCATCAAGGTTCATCTTATTGATCTACATAAAACGTGGAAGTTACACTGCATGCAGCCGCAGCGTTCAACACTTTTTAAAGAAAATATACAACTAAACAATATGTCACGTTATCCTGCTGTACCAGTTTTGAGTAGAATTAGCATGATCTGTCATAAGTGCTACATTAGTAGAAGTATTTTTGTTTTTTTGTAGGTGGACAGCATAAATGAAATCTTTGAAGCAAAGAAGGACAAACCGCCTCTAAATAAGAATGAGCCTCCTGTGGCAGGAGCCATCAGATGGGTCCGATTTCTTTTCCACCGCATCAAACGCACCATCCTTTCCTTTCTGGAAGTATCAGAGATGCTGGAGAATGAACAGAGCAAAGCGGTGAGTTATTAAAATGTTGCACAGCTGTATAGGGTCAGTGTAAATATTAAATTTTAAGACACCAAAATGTGATTAAAAAGCCTTTATGTTACTTTTGCTGCATTCTACTCAGGCAAAGGACAAGTACAAAGAAATTGCAATGAAGTTTAGAGACTATGAGGTGAAGAAATATGAGCACTGGCTGGCTGAGACAGAAAACACCTTGCCATTCCTAATGAAAAACAGCCTGTTGGTAATGATTACCAGTGAAAACCAAATCCAGGCAGAGCTGGTATGTACCTTTCGATATTTATTTGCTTATAACTGTTATTTTGCTAAATACAGATACAGAAACTATCACTCCATTTCCTGTTTTGATTTTGCTCATTTTAAGGATGTCCCACCAACTGATAGCAGCCGACAGAGGGGCGTGCGATACAATGTGAACTTTGCTCCAGAGATCAGGGAAATTATTTCTGAGACAGAAAATCTTATATCACAGGGCTACTCTGTGACTGATCTGCCTCAAACTGTTGCTCTACAGGAGCACAAATTAATCAGGTAATGATAATGACTCGTGACTGAATGTCAAACCACAAAAACACTGACTGCTGTAATGTCACGCCTGACCTGTGTCAACCTTGGTTTTAGGTACGCAAATGATCTGAACAACCTCGTCAACCGCTACCACTCTGTGATGGACAGCCTGAGTGAGGCACAGTTCATGATGCTGGCTCAACAGATCAAAGCTGTCAATAAAGAGATGTTATTTGGATGCAAAAGACTCAACTGGAATTCTTTGGGTATGGTGCTTACAGAAGCTGGAACGTCTGTTTCCTCTGATTTATGCACACTCAGGTTCTGATAACATTAGTATTGTCTTTAAATTGAAATCAGATCATTTGGTTTTGGTTTCAGGCATCGCTGACTTCATCAACCGAAGCATGCAGGCTGTTGCTAAGTTTGAGTTAGTTGTCAGTCAGATTCAGAAGAACGAGAGGGACATCGATTCTAAGTTGCAGTCCATGGTGGTGGCCAACTTACTGAAATTTCCAGTCCCAGAAAAATCAAACGACTTACCAGGTAGGATATTATTTATTGGAAATAAACATTACATTATAAGCATACAAACTTATTTTCATTGACTTGATTACGTGTTTTTTTCAAGGTGTCAAGGAGTTCTGTGAGCGTATTGAGCAAGAGCGGGCCAAGACTGTGAATTTGCTGAGCAGAAAGTATGCAGACATCGGACCCCTCCTCACTAAGACAGAACACTTAATCATGGAAACCAGCAGTGGTAAAGCAAAATGTATGGCAGATTATTACAAGTACTGGGAACGCAAGGTGCTAGACTCCCTTACAAAGATGGTGCTGAGGTAATTCCATGATATTATTGTTTCTAAATTTACCTACATTGTTTGCAGTAGTAATCGCTGCTCATGTGAAATCCACAATATCTGAAACATTCCTCTTGTTGACTTTCACATTTAGGAACATCCAGGCCTTTAACATGGCACTGATGGGAAGTACTGCTCTTTTCCAAGTTGATGCCATTCTGTCTGCCCCTAAAATTGTGCTGCAGCCCCAAAGCAGTGAGGTCTATTGGCTGATCATGCAGTGTATCAGAGACTGTGTAGAGAGCACAAAGGTAGTATCATCATGATTCTCCTATGTGTCACTGCACCAAAGAACATTTGTAATCTAGCACTAACAATGTGACAAGGTTCTGCCAATATTATTGTGTTTCAGCAATTTGTGCGTTGGATGCATGGGACCTGCATTGAGTGCCCTCCACAATGTGTGCCTGGTGAAGATGAGGAGGTGACATTTACCTTCTACAGTGATGTGAGACAGCATCCTCAGATAAATTAGAACGCCATGACAGTGTCCCAGAATGTCCAGCGGTTGCTCTTCTCTCTGGATCAGTACCTTGTCCATTGGAAACGCTATCGGCCTCTTTGGGAAAAGAACAAAACCATTGTCAATGAAAAGTTTGCTGCGAGAAATCCATCCTGTGTCATGTATGATGATAAGCTGCAGTTCCTTTCTGGTATCAATCAGGAGGTGATGCTGGAGCCTCTTTTTAAGAATGAGCACATCATCCATCTAAACCTGGAGCCTCTGGCTCACACAGTACAGGACACTGCTGAGTCCTGGATCAGTTCACTAGGTAGCATGCTCAACAAGCCTGCCAAAGAGGATCTCTTCAACTTAAGAGATGAGCTCATGGTATTGAATCATGCTACACTATTAATGCCATGTTTTTTTTATATTAAATATTTATTTATTTATTTTTCATTTTATATGTGATTTGTGTTTTATTCAACAGCAACTCTCTAAGAAGCTAAAACAGAACCCTGACACATTTGAAGACCTGACGTCTGTCCTTGGCACCATCTCAGACATCAGGGATATGTCTCTAGATGTGGAGATGAGATTCACTGACATCCAGGAAAGATACAGAACACTAGCCATGTACAAAGTGGAGGTAGAGTGTGTTTAATGTTAAACAATTATTCATTGAGCGTAGGTTGATATTGTTTGTTGAACTTCTTATTTTCTGCTTTGTATGATTAGGTTGGAGAGGATGAACGAGAGCTGCTGGGCAATATTGCCCAGATATGGAGTGACCTGTTTGCTGAATCCAGACAAGTTGATCAAAGCCTGAAAGATGTCAAGATATCCTTCACTGAGGTAAGAGATCCAACCCACATAATCTCCTTAAAGTACATTTGTTTTTTTGTAATTGTACTTTTATTGTTTCTTTCCTTTCTCCTTCCACTACACTGAAAGAATACAAAGGACAAGGTTGAAGAGTTTAAGCAGGAGTTGTGTATCTTCGCTGAAAGCTTCAACATGCATGGTCCTGGAGCTGTGGGAGATGATTTGGACAAGGGTACTTGTGCACTTTAACACTGGCTTCCTATGTTATATCCAGAGCAATAATATATGATGTTAAATTTTGAAATCTAGTGAAGGAACCAGATTCCCTCTTTTGTTCTTTGCAGGACTGACCATTATGGGAACATATGAGGCAGACCTTGCCAAGATAGTGGCAGGACGGCAGGAGCTAGCTAATGCCGAGAAGCTATTGGACCTTCCAGTCACTGTGTACCCTGAGGTTATCAGCATGCAGAAGGACATGATGGGCTTGAGACAGATCTATGGTGTCTATAAAGCTCAAAAGGTCCGATGTGGTTGCATGTTTGGACACATTACACAGAATTCTGGTCAACGTTGTTTTTCAAGTATTGTGTGTGTTTGTCCTTACATATTTCAGGATGCAAAGACAGAGTGGTCTCAGACATTGTGGGTGGATTTAAACATCCAGCTGCTACAGGAGGGTGTTGAGGGTTTCATCAAAAGCCTGAGGCAGCTGCCCAAAGATGTGCGGGCATTACCTGTGGCCTTCTTCCTAGAGGGACGTATGAAGGAGTTCAGAGAGTCTCTGCCTCTTCTGCTGGACCTGAAGAACGAGGCCCTTAGAGACAGGTCAGTCTGCAGATTGACACCAGAACCTAACTGAGATAAATCTGGTGCTCAAAACAACATGAAAGCAGAGTATGAAATATTGAAAATGTACGTTTACCAGTATTTAAACATGATCAATATATCAACATCAAATTAATGTGTTTTTATATCTTGGGCCACAGACACTGGAACGAGCTGATGGAAAGGACCAGCACTAAATTCGAGATGAACCCTGAGAGCTTCACTCTGGAGAACATGTTTGCTATGGAGTTGCACAGATTTGCAGATGTCATAGGTGACATTGTCACCTCTGCTGTAAAAGAGCTCAGTATTGAGAAGGCAAGCTTCCATCTTTGTGAATGATCTCAAACCGGAGTTAGGGATCAGTTGTATCAGTTAATTAGTAAAATCACAAATACGCTTAAAACACATTATTCATGTGTGTGTGTTTTTTTGTGTTTTTTCAGGGAGTGAAGGAGGTGGTTGAGACCTGGGAAAACATGAAGTTCAGCGTGCAGCCCTATTTCAAAGGCACCCAGGAACGTGGTTCTATTCTGGGTGCAGTGGACGAGATCCTGCTGAATGTGGACAATGATGCCATGAACTTACAGAGCATGGCAGGAAGCCGTTTTGTTGGACCTTTCCTTGGCACCATACAGCAATGGGAAAAAGACCTGTCTCTTATCAGTGAGACCATAGAGGTCAGTGAGAGCGGCCACATCTCCCATCACTTTAGCTGACCCATAAAACCTCTACTGAAAAAATATTTCTTGCACAGGTGTGGTTGCTGGTACAGCGAAAATGGATGTACCTGGAGAGCATATTCATTGGAGGAGACATTAGCTCGCAGTTACCGGAGGAAGCCAAGAAATTTGATAAAATTGACAAAAAATTCAAAGAAGTGAGTGTTGCCATGATCCTAGCTTGATGAAAGCAAAGTACTTTGTTACTGGACATGTCAAAATAACGTTGTCTTCTTCATTTTGTTGTGTAGATAATGAGTGAGACTGTGAGGGGTCCAAATATTAAGCGGTGTTGCCTGATTCCCAACCGGCTAACAGACCTGCAGGCCCTGAGCGATGGTCTAGAGAGGTGCCAGAAGAGTCTTAATGACTACCTGGACTCCAAGCGGAATGCATTTCCTCGCTTCTTCTTCATCTCAGATGATGAACTGCTCAGCATTCTCGGGAGTAGCGACCCTGCCTGTGTCCAGGAGCACATGATCAAGGTATTACACCACTACAAGTAACGGAGAAGGAATGGGGAGAATATTTTGGCAGTATTCTTCAAAGCAGGGATGAGGAGGATCACTGTTTATCATGTGTGTGAAACATTTTCTAGATATTTTTCTTTTCTTTTTCCACAAGATGTATGACAACATAGCATCTCTGAGTTTCGATGTGGAAAGCAATGGAGAGACTGTAGCTGGAGCCATGGTGTCTGCTGAGGGTGAGGTGATGGAGCTGAGGAAGCCCATCCCAGTGGAGGGCAAGGTAGAGGAGTGGATGACGGGAATACTACAGGAGATGAGGAGGACTAATAGACTCATCACCAAGGAAGCAATCTTCCGCTACTGTGAAGACAGGAGCAGGTGGGTGTAGATACTGACGCTATCAAGAGTGTCAATACTTTTTTCTATACTACATTTTTAAAATGATACAATCTCTGTTAATTGTACATTGGATAGTATCGAAAGTATTTAAACTATAAAAAACACAGATCTATAGTCAACCCAAGGCTGCACAGATGAAACAGCAGAGAAGAAAATAAACTGGTCCTCAACCTGTGGCTGTTACAACATTGCTTTTAGTGACAAACCCATTATGTGACAGAGGTTCACTCACTTCTACCAACGTTCTGTAGAGGTTGTTAATAAAAATAAAAAAAATAATGATCTTGTTTCGTATGCCTTGGAATTTTTTTCTCATTTTGCCATGGTGTTTAAAGAGGTATTGAGTATCTTGTTTTTATACTGGCATTGTATCGAAGTTTAAAATTCTGGTACTGTGACAACATCGGTAGATACTACATGTGTATGAGCAATTTTGACAGTATCTGTGTGTATGCATGAGCCACAGTCAATTTGTCATTCTCATTCCTCTCAGAGTGGATTGGATGTTGCTGTACCAGGGCATGGTGGTGTTGGCTGCAAATCAAGTGTGGTGGACCTGGGAGGTAGAGGATGTCTTTAAAAATGTGAAGAAAGGAGAGAAGCACGCACTGAAGAACTATGCTAAGAAAATGCACCAGCAGATTGATGAGCTGGTAAAACGCATCACACAACCTATGAAGAAAAATGACAGACGAAAGATAAACACAGTGCTTATCATCGACGTCCATGCAAGAGACATTGTAGACAACTTTGTACAAGAAAGGTAAGCTTAACCATCGCCAGATTTCACGTTTTTCATCACACATGACAGTGTAATTCATGTGTTTGAAGGTGAACTTGACTAATTTGAATTCTCTTTCCAGCATAATGGACGCACAAGCATTTGAGTGGGAAAGCCAACTCAGATTCTACTGGATCCGGGAACATGATAACTTATTTGTGCATCAGTGCAGCGCTTCATTCTCTTACGGCTATGAATACATGGGGCTGAACGGTCGATTGGTTATAACCCCACTGACAGACCGTATCTACCTCACCATCACACAGGTCTGAGAAGCTTTGAAAATTTATATCAACCAAACAAAGTCATAAAATACCCAAGCCATCCTGGTGTTCTGTCAGCTTGTTTTGATAACATGTTGTCTGTATATGGTTGTGTATTTGTGATGCAGGCCCTTTCCATGTACCTGGGTGGAGCTCCAGCTGGACCAGCTGGTACAGGAAAGACGGAGTCCACCAAAGATCTGGCCAAGGCTTTAGGCCTGCTTTGTGTGGTTACAAACTGCGGTGAGGGCATGGACTACATGGTAAGAAGCCTTCACTTAAAGAGCCAACTGGCACCGAAAAACATCTTAGTACATTAAAGCAATGGTTGGTAGCTATGAAAAAACTGTATAATTTTTGCTGAAATTCTTACTATATTCTGAATGAAGTACATTAAAAAAATCATCACCCTTCTCTTCTTCCTATTGCCTTTAATGGCATTTGCAAAAAGCTGCAACAGTGCACCAAACAACCAATTAGAGCCAAGAGTCTCTAATGCAGCTGTCAATCATGTCAATTACTGCTTATTAACTGTGGTCAAACTCTCAAACCGGGCAGCTCTGATCAAATATGAATCGAGATTCTATAACTGCATTGCCTGTTTCTTGCCTCAGATGTTTTCAGAAACATACGTTAGTGTACCGTTTAGCTGTAAAATAAGACAGTTTGTGACCCAGCTGCCATGTTGGAAATGGTCAACCAAAGTACCAAAGTGCTTAATTTACTAGCAAATAAACATAAATGTATAAACGTGGTCACTCTCTTTTTTTATATGCATATTTAACAAATAGCTGTCCTCTTTGTGTGCAGGCTGTGGGTAAGATCTTCTCTGGCCTTGCCCAGTGTGGAGCGTGGGGCTGCTTTGATGAGTTCAATCGCATCGATGCCTCAGTGTTGTCAGTCATCTCTTCCCAAATCCAGACTATCCGCAAAGCTCTGATTCTACACCTCAAAAGTTTTTATGTAAGTGTGTTGTAGGTTTGCAGACCCAGTAATGAATACT
>JAPZEB010000022.1:25753869-25764170 GCA_029783705.1 Chaetodon striatus | reverse complement strand
CAGATCTCAAAGATAAAAAACAACAACTGGCCAAAAATGCATCTGAGGCACTCTGACTGTGGTTAAAAATACTTTATTAATACACGGATAAACTAACGCGTTTCAACTAGAGAGTCTTCATCAGACTGTAACATGTATTGGAAGCAGGCGTACAATTTGTGACTCTTTGCCCAATCCTTGTAGAGCACCTGATTTTTTTATTTTAATTTTTTACAAATAACTACACAGAGCCGTAACCCAGTGCAGCACTCCCTTTTTTCCTCAAACCTTCAGATCTGTCAACAAACCATTGGCAAAATAGCTGCAAAGCCACCATCGCTGGTAGTTACACTAAAATAAAATAAAAAGTGAGCACTAATACAAGTGACTCAGGTCATTTAAAAAAGGGGCGGCAGTGGCTCAGGAGGTCCAGTGGTTGTCCACTAATCAGAGGGACGGCCCTTTAGGTCCCTGGCCCCTGCAGTCTAAACTTAAAAGCATCCTCGGGCATGATACTGAACCCTAAATTGCTGTGTGTGAGTGTGCATGGTTGCATTGTGTGAATGCTTATCGTTCCTGATGGCACCTTGCATGGTAGCCTCTGCCATCGCAGTGTGTGAACGTGTGAATGCTTGCTTATGTTGTTAAGCACTTTAAGTGGTTGCTAAGACCAGGAAAGTACTTTATAATTGCAGTCCATTTACCATTTAAAAAGTAGATATACAGTTTGTTAGTATGTGGTTTCTCTTGTTAATGAACCGCTCCAAAAAAGTAACACAGCTAAAGTAGCTAATTGAGGCTGTTTTAATGATATGATGGGGGTAACCATGCTGGAGCACTACCCTGTTGGAGTAAGAGCAGGCTCCCTTGTTCTTCCTGTTCTGCTGACTGTGAGTGAATCATCTGTCATTCAGGAGGAAATCTACTGTAAGATATTCCGATTTCTCAACAACAGATCAAATGCAACACAGCTGCACCACATCTTGCGTTCTTACTAAGAAACACCTGGAGAGTTTCATACAGCAAGTTCACACCGTGTTCCTGGGGGGCAGACAAAAAGAATTCTGGGAAACAGAGGAAATAAAAAGATGTAAATGAGGAGGGTTCGGCTGACACACTAAGAAAAATACAAGACTTAAAATAAAATACTTTGTTTTCCAGCTACAGGACCGTGGTCAGACCTTCCTATAAAGTAGTGTATCGCACTGTGACCTCTCTGGAGTGGAAGTGCTGCCCAGGATTCAGCGGCGCTGCCTGTGAAGAAGGTAAGTCAAGACAGAAGGACTCACATACACACATTAGTTACACAGCAGCTGACAGAAATGAACAGCAGTTGGGTTGGCTCTTGAAGGGGGGCCATTATCACAATCTAGGAAAATGGTTTAGTATGTCTCTGTTTCCTCTTTGTATCATTCTTTATTTGTTCAAGCTTTCGCATTTATTACCAACTGCATCCCTCTGTTGTGCATTGCTGTCTTTATAACCCGCGTATGTGCCTTTCAAATACACGTGTACGAGTAATACTTTAAAACAGGAGTGATTTCCATTAGGCTTACATAAGCCACCTTCTGTCGTCTAAATGAAGTTAAGAAATAAGATCCTTCAGGCTCCTCGGGGTGAGTCAGAATGAACACATTAAAACTGATTAATAAAGTGGAAGTATCTAAGAGTCATTGTACTACGTAACAGTTCTTTTGTGTGGTTTTGAGTTTTATGGTCCAGCTGGAACCAAGTCCTCATCCTCTTAAAGTGCCATGCTAGCACTGCTGTTTTCATTTTTCGACTACAGTAGCTGCCCACCACACACACACACACACACGCACACACACACACACACATTCTCGCAGTGTATAATGACTTCCCCTGGCACTGGCCCCCGTGTCTCTGCAGACTGGGGAGAAGGGTGGAGCGTCTGTTTATGCCGGGACCAAGGACTTCACTGGGTGTAACATAAATCGTCAGGCTTTGCGACACAAAGGACAATAAATGTTTACAGTGGTTAAAGTGGTCACTTTTTTGTGGTGCTGAAAGCAGAGGCTGTTTTTCTCTTTTATGCTACCACTCCCAGGTGAACGTAGAGTAGTTCTCAGCCCTCCCAGTGGCCTGTAGGCCGCTGCAGCGGGACTTCAGCTGGAGAAATGTACCCACTTCAAAACTGCCTGAATGTCACGCTTGTTTTAGACCTTCCCCACTCTCAAAGTCAAAGAACACATTGACAGTCAGACAGCCCAGACTTTACTTAACAAAAGCAGAGGAACACATAGTCAAACAGGGAGGAAATTATCCAATTAAGTTGTTGCTGGAGGAGATTCCCCTCCGGTTGTCATGGCAGTAGGGGGCTGTCGAGCCAGCAGGGATGCTGGGATTAGCCACTTATCTGAGCGTCGTTCCGGGTGGCTCAGATCACAGGCGGCGCTGAGTGGAAGTGACAGGTCCCATTCACAGGGCCTTTACTCTCCGGCACCATGGATGCTATCCAGGGCCACCGGCGCTTTGTTCTGCTCCTGCCGCGTGAGCAGAACCTCTTGCCAGCGCAGAACCTGATACCCCGCTGCTGTCTGCCTCATTCGCCGCTTTAAGGAGAAATAAAAGCTTGCCGCACGGGCAAAGCTGGAGACCGGATTGTGCTTAAATCTGTTGCCATAGTGTTGCCAAGTGAAGTTAAAGCTGCACTCGTAGTTCAGTGGGTGCAAGTTTCAAATCCGGGCTCTTAATACCTGTTTGTGGCTCCATCTGCAAATCTCTACACATTTCTTTGTGGATTTCCAGACGACTTTGAGCACTTGTTTGACCTTAAGTTAGGCTGAATTAAAAAAGGCTCAGGCCAAAAAGCACCTCTGTTATATAAAAGAACAAACAACTATCATCTGTTTCGAGATCTGCTGTCTAGGTCAGACATTAAAAACATATTGCTTTTGATCTCATAAATCTTGTTAATAACTAACACCGGATACATATATCTTTAAAGACCTCTTTTGGAGCTCCAGTGTTGATTATATACCTTTTCTCCCATCATTCCTTTTCCTTTGCTCGTCTGCTTTTCACAGACTGTGGAAAATGTGTATGATCCACTCATTTACTCACGCTGCCCTGCTTTTACCTCCACCCGTCTCTCACCAGGCCACCCCAAAAGCCCCTGGCCACGTCTGACTCCCAAGGCCCTTCTGCATTACAGCAGATCTCAACAATGTCCATACCAGCAGGACTCTGGGGCTGCTTTAAGGTGCAAGAGAGGAAAGGAAGTGCCTTATGAGCTGAGAGCACGGTCATTGATATGGCCATATTTTAAATGGAGATGAGAGAGTTGTTTTCTCTTGTGTCCCTCCGTTCTCACCCCTCTGCCTGCCAGATGATTGGTCAACATGCGTAAATCAACGGGTCCAGTCTGAAGTTAAGATAACGTGTCTCTGTTTAAGTTTTGGATTATGCGTTACCAAAGCAGCAGAGCACAGAGATAAATGAGAGAACGTTATGGAAAGAGTTTACGCCATGCTGTCATCCGGTCATACACAGGCTCGTGAGGTTTTTTTGGCCAATCACGCTCAAACTGAGGGCTCCAAAAGCAAAACATTACATCACACCCAGGCTGATAAACAAACTCACTCCATCAGAGTCCAAGCAGAATAAGATAACACCGCATCAGACAGGCACCTTTCACATTCACTCTCCTTTTCTTATTTCCTCACCCCAACCTCAGGACTTGGCGGGAATTCCAGGCCAGTGGTGTAATTACTGGGTCCTAATTGTTTTCTATGAGGTTTGGGAGATATTGTCTTACTTGTGGACCTGGAACACAATGGTCTTTATCTCTGATTGAGCCTGAGAAAAAAAAGGCTAAGTATTTGCAGATGGAGGCACTTTCATAGCCTGCCAGAAACAGGGATTTAATGTATGCCTGGTTGGCTTTGGCATTCCAAGTAAGTAAATGCTTGTTTTCAGATGGGATATCCCAACTTGTGCTACATCAAACACAAATATCATAATTATACCTCATTTAGAAGCAATTTTGTGATATGAGAATATCAAATGTATCCCATAAAAGCGACATTATTACATTAGAGTTGGCGTTCTAAGACTACCATACAGGTTGCATCAGCGTCAACATACAGAACAGCATTGAAGGGTGATTGCGGCTCAGCAGTCGTGAACATCATTTAAAATCATAGGTGTTTGGACTTCTGCCCTCTGTGGGCTAATTTTGATGAAATCTTTAAAGTGTGAAGATGACACTAAGAGACAGCAGCAGATATCTACGCCTTGAATTGATTTATGAAAGGACCGCACTTAAAAGAAATATGGCTGCAGCTTATCACAGGAGGGGGCTGGCATGCAGTAAAACATATGGGGGAACGTAGACTTGAATTAGCACGGCTGTCAAAGCTCTGCCGCGGGGGTCCCCATCAAGCCGTATCTCGCAGCCAAGCGGAGGCTGCGGTTTTTGGGTCGCAATTACGGTATGGCTGGGAGGCAGAGGCGCGCTGTCTGTAATAAGCCGCAGAAATGTAATCTGTGTTTTCACAGCTCAGCGCGGCTTATCACAGGCCTGCACGCTAAACCCCGCGCTTTAAACATCAGTCGGCTGCAGCTTGCCATTAGCAAAGGAAGAGTGGGAGTGCGTGGACGCCTGTATATGTGTCTGTCTGACTGCCAGAGTGAATGTGTGGGTGGGAGAGCGAGGTGTTGAGGATTTGTACAGTGAGGGATGCAGCTGTTCGGAGTGATTAGCTGCTTTAATGGCAGCGGGCCTTGGTAGCTGCAAGTGGAGCGACCCCAGCCTGAGGTCAGAGGGGAGGGAGCTGTACAAGAGCAGGTGACCTCCAGTCCCACTCCTCTCAGACCACACAGAGCCCCACTATCAAAGTCCGAACACAGACAAAACATGTAGTCACCTTTTCATTCAGCTCTTTACAGTCACATTCCTGGATTCCCCCCGTGTTTGCATTAGCAGGTGTTAAATGTGTTATACTCTCTTGCTCCAGTTCATTCACAGAAAACAGATTTGATGTCAGATTTAGTCACATCCAGAGTATTTATGTGCTCATGAGAAGAGGTCCACAAAGGCACATAAATCGCATACGTTCAGGGAGGCAGGCTGTGTGCAGAAAAGGCCACAGCAGCTGATATTCATGGTTATGTAAATGGCCAGCGCAGCACAAGTGCCGAGCCCAAATTGGAAGCAGCTGAAGTTAAGGCAAACTGGGCTGAGGGCCCCAGATGAGATTAGACATGGGAGCGTCCAACCCTTTCAGCCCGTGCTGCTCCGCTCAGGGGAATTGTCATTACAGTCATTAATTAACAAACAACACCACTGAAGATACCGACCAGCCAACCTAAAATAAACTAAACCAAACAGTGGAGGGAAGTTTTCCCTCTCCTCCCGTCTGCCGTTCTTTTCTTAGTTTCCTTCTTATGTAAGTGTGTGCTGGTATGTGCATTAGGTTTATGAAAAATCCCCAAATTATACTTTATTGAGGGTTCAGGTATTTAAATTGGAATATATACTAATAATTATGATAATATTATTATGACATTATTTTGAAATGTTCCATGCAAACCACATACAGAGCTGTCTGTGGAATAATAATGACAGACTCACAAGATTTATAATATGCCTTTATGGTTTATGTTTGAGTGTAATATTGTGAGACCAAGGGCAAGAGACAGTAATGGTAGAACAGAATTTTGCAGCCAGATTCTGTTTATTATGATATCAAATTTATTTATTTGATATCCTGGCTATACACGAAGAATAGGTCCATTGGTTTACCTGCTGCTCCTGGCGTTAAAGGAGCAGTGTGAAAGATATGTGTGCTCACCGTCTTTCTGATTTAGATGTCCAGGAGGTTTTTACTGGAAGCTGAACTATCCACAAAGGTCTCTTCCTTTTCCTAAACAAACGAATGAAGCAGTTTCACGTAAAAAAAAATCTGTTTGCTCGTCACGAGGGGCTGTGCAGTACAGTGACCAAAGTAAAAATGCGAAAGCACGTAACAAAAACATGAACGGCCCTATGTAGAACCAGTGTTTGTTTTGTCCATTCTGGGCTATTGTAGAAACATGGTGGTGCAACATGGCAATCCTCGTAGGACCCGCTTCCTATGTAGATATGACCGGCTCATTCTAGGGCAATGGAAATAATTTTCAGGTGATTGTACACTAAAGAAAACATAGTTATTATATTATAATCCATTCCTGCCTATATATCCCTGTAAATCCTTCACACTGAACCTTAAAATCAAACATAAATGGCAGTGAACTTTAAGAAATGCAGATGCTGAATTCTTTAGCTGAAACTCTTTTAAAATTTTATACATACTTAGCCTTGATTCTGAGTTAAGTTTTATGTATCTGGCTCCCGGACTGGAAATGCCTCTTCTGCTTACTGATTTATTTATTATTTCCCAAGACTTCCCCAGGGAGAGCATTGAAATCTGTTTTTCCTGCAGTCAAAAAGACATAAAGTGGGCCGAGTCAGCAGTGCAAAAAAACTTTTAGGGATGAAAATAGACACACAAACACACACACAGACACACACACACACACACACACACGCCATGGCAGCTGGAGTATTCTTCTGTCCCCAATAAAACAGAAGCATTTCCCCTCGCCCAGTAGTTTAAGTGGACTGGTGTGCTGACAGAGTGACCCACAAACAGACAGGCTCTTTACGGCCTGAGAGGTCACGCGATCAGGAGCTGAGAGGAGAAAGATGCTCTCCTCTTGGCTGAGATGAGGCAGCTGAACTGCTAACAAAGCTTTTTATCATATAGAAAGATGAAGAAAAAGCCCTTTAAAATCATTCCCTTTTCAAAACCTCCTCATCACTGGAGGTGTGGGCTCTGCCTCTTTTCTCTCATCTCTGATCCGCTCACCGACTGATGCCATTAAAGCTGCATTAACCCCGTCTGCTCCCTGCCTTTCAACATATCACCATCCCTCATCTTGTAGGTATAGAGTGGCATGATGTAGGTACTGTATAACACAGCGCTACTGTCTTTAGGTAGGCTCTGAGGAGGTAATGAAGCATATTTGACGTCAGTGCTGAGACAATGGCAGCATTGATGGAGTGGGTACATTCAGGGTCCTGTTGGTTTCATACAGCTGTGATGAGTTCAGCGGACCCAACTGCTGCCTGCAGCCCACTGGGAGGATTGGTAATGTCTTTCACAAGCACAGACTTATTGCAAATCACCATGTCACCACTAATTTGTCAAAATCCCAACTTTGATTCCACATTTTCTGTTTCAGTCTTCCTTCTTCTTTATTAAGCTTTGTAAAGCTGCACAGTTTCCATAACTGACTTCTGTTTTTAATTTCTTTTACACAGTGCTGCAACTACAGATCATTCCTTTTATTTTTAAGCTGATGACTATATTATTAATTAACAGATTGATTGATTGGTTTTATTTGATTATTAGAAAAACCCTTTACACCAAAGTCACACAATAACACAAACAAACTAACCTATAAAGGTCACAATCCACCAGCAACCCCCATGTTCTGCCAGGTAAAATTACTGGTTTTGTCAAAAGAGCTTTAAAGAGAGCAGATATAACAGCTTTAGTTTCCTGTCGAAAAGGGCTGTATGACAGGAAGGTGATGTGATGAAAATATTCTAAGTACAGCGTGCACTTAAACGGATACTGATTTTTTGTAGATGGGACTTTTTTAGGTGTCTAAAATATGTTTTGTTGCTGACCCCTCCGCCGCAGTACATTGTTTAGCTCCCGTTGTGATACTACAGCCTTCTTCTCCAAACTGTTGGTGTGCCGACCGACATCTACTGTTGGTAATATGCTGACTATGGATAAGTACCTGATACAGCTCCACTTCAAAAAATCTGAACTATCCCTTTAAGGTGATGTATTCAAATTGGGGATGCACCAAAATTGGGGGCTGTTACTGATGTTTGAAATAACAATTTTGCAGATAGCGGGTACCGATGTTTTTGCTGTTGTTGTTATTTATTCCCACTTTTGTGGAGGTAAACAAAGAAATACTTATAAATGAAAAAAAAACTGGAACTGTTTTAAAGTCATTCAGTCTTTCATTACATGACTTTCAAATTAACACAAATTCAATTATATAAATTTATTAAACAAACTTTAATGTAACCCTCTCTCACATAAAATTAAAAAAAAAAAATAACTGCTTCAAAAGCCTTTTTACTATACACATATCATAATTTGCTCTCTTGTATTTATTTTATTGTGCTGTGAAAATATCAACAAATTTGTCCTTCAAACAGCTTAATATATTTAAGCCTCTCGACAAAAACTACAGTTTACAAGATTACATTTGAACACATCATAAAAACGTTATAATTTGCCCAATACTCATTTTTACTGAATATAGCTTGAAGGTGTAATAATGTAACTCAGTGCAACCTCTGTTAGCACTTAGTTGCAGCCACCGGCTGCTAACAGCTAACGTTAACTAGCTCTGCATCCCCAGACGTGTGAGACAGACAGTGAGTTACTCCGTCCTTACATTCTGCCGATGTTGCAGGGACATCCCAGGGACGTTTTTCTATTGTCATCTAGTGGTACACCATTAGTTTTGAACCCTGCTTCTTAGCCTATGCCACATGGATGTGACACAATATTAAACATTGGCCACTGCTATTTGTGAATGTCATCTTATTTGCCAAAAGGCAGATGGAGGTCAAAAAAGCGAGTATCGTCCGAAACTGATGTGCGGCCTATAAATTGGTGCATCCCTGGTTCGAGCTAGCTTGAACTTTTTGTGTGACCTAATATCCAAAACCAAAAGACGAAGAAAAACAGCATCTCTTCTTACTTGAGAAGCTGGAGCCAGCAAGAGAAACCAATTAATCGACTGTCAGTTGTTGGCGATTGATTTTCTCTCCATTGACTAAACCTTTGAACTGTACTCCCACTCTTTAATTCTTTTGCCATCAGTCATGTGAACTCCTGTAAAATCAAGTTATGTCTCTTTCTTACCGCTGTCTGACCCCCACCCCCCAGTAATACCCTCATTGTGGACCGCAAAAATATAAGAATACAATAAAAACAGTTGCTTTTAGATTAAATATTGTTCTCTTACACTGTATCAGTCTGGGGGTTTTCTACACCCTCAGTAGTCTTGATGATCTAGCTGCTCATTTGTCACTGTTATGAGTTCATAAACATATACAACACCACATGAGAGAGGCTCGAGTGTTGTGGCTCAGTGGGTGGGGATTTTATGAAGCCGACCTTCAAACCTCCTCCACTGCCATGTATACTAAACCACAAACAGACCACCACATCACAGAGATGTTGCTGTGGTGTGTCGTGGTGACATCATTTATGGCCTCTCGTATCACAGACCTCCCAAACACCCCCCTCCGGTTCGGTCTCAGTTTCCCAGCCATTAAAACGCTGCACTCTTGGATAATGTGTAGAATTTAAAAGTCGTTGCCCCCGTCTGACTCTTCAGCTCTATTTTGAGCTGGTCTTTGCATATATTTCCATTCGCTCATGTGGCTGATACGGTGCTCAGCGGGGATGAGGGGAGTGGTGCTGATGGTTGTGATTAGTTCTGGACGGAAGACGAGATCGGAGAGGAGGTTTGGATGAACTGCACCAGCAGTCTGCCTAATTAGAGACATTCCTGGTTGGCTTTCAGAGCTCAAACCTGACAGAGGAGCAGGCATTCCCCTTGAGGAGCCAATTGTCTTGACCAAAGAGAAATGACCTCACTGGATTGGCTAGAAGAGGAGAGAGTAGAGGATGATAGAACTTGCCTCTAGAGATCAAATGTCTGATATACAAAGCTGAAGCTACACATGGCTGCTAAATTCGGACTTGGCAGCTCATTGGTTTTACAGTCACAGACAAGATAGCTGTGAGAAACTAACAATTGTTGAAGTGTGTTTGTGTGTTTTTAGCTTAGTGTCAGGCAGGATAGTGTTTCCAGGTGCCAAAAACCAAATAATCCCACAAAGACTCCAGATCTACAGCAACTGTCTGTGCCATGTGGTTCATACTACATCCAATGGTTCACCCCAAGTAGACTTCAGGCTGGTGTTTATTATGCAGGGAGACACACTAAGAGCTCTAGCATGTAAGCAAAAAGGTTACGAGTAAACCATCCCAATCAGTCACAAAGAGTTTCAGGAAGGTTGAGTGGCCACAGTGGTAGTACAAGATCTGCAGTGAAATGTGATGTAGATACTGTGATGCATAGCAATTACAGGGCCCGTTTTTCATAAGATGATTGGCTTAAGCCCTTTTTACGCAGAGGTCCTGCGACAGGGCCGCAACAAAGACCCATCATTATGCTGGCTTTGCTTTTATTACAGGAGCTAACTAGGGCAG
>JAPZEB010000022.1:25737865-25753769 GCA_029783705.1 Chaetodon striatus | reverse complement strand
GGAGCTAACTAGGGCAGTATAATGCCACCCCACTGTGTGATTTTAGATAGCATGCAGATGTTCTGGAAGCAAATTTGAGTTTCCTTCCATAGTGCAGGCTAGACCCACCTTACTCTGACTAACTCTGCCTCTGGTTGGCTCACCCTGACACTTGTACCCTAACCCTCACCAATCCCACTTGTCCTGCCTAAACCTAACCAATACATCCAACGAGTACTAGCTGATCAGAGAGAGAGAGAGTAGGGTGGAGCATGCCTTCACTATCCTACAAAACACTAATTCGCGTTCCAGAAGCAAATGAGATGTGATGGGCGAGCTGTGTAACACAACAGCATCGACCTCTTGTGTGACATACAGGAATAAAATGGCAATAACAATAATTTACCATCCCTGTTATATGGCAGATGATCTTGTCCTCTGCTTGGAGGGTAAGGAACTCCGAGACCTCATTGTCTCCCCACTTTGTGGATGTTTTCTGATGCCGTTCTTCTTTGAGGTAACTGCTAACTGCTATCAGCTGCTTTGTAATTCTCTCAGCTGTGAATTGCACACATAACACATCATCAAAATGCCACACCCGTCCCATACGTGGTCCCACCCTGTCAGCTGTCCCTTTTGCACGGATGTCGATTTTGCACTGTTACTTCCGCTGCCTGTTTAATGATGAGACAACTCTGTCCCCCATTTCGTGATTGTACCTTTTATACAGAACAGCAATAACACCGTCACATTCCCACCTTCAGCAGGCAGTGTAAAAGGGGCTTTAGTCATTATACGATGGTCCCAAATTCTTGAACATGTCACATCAAAACAAATTGAGAATCTGAATGTCGAAATTATCGTGCAATGAATGTACTTCATACAAAGGTCTGAATACAAACACATTAATCATCGTACACTCGTTAACTTTGACCTTCAGTATTCATTTTCCATCTTTCACTCACATCTTGAGCTCCCTCCCATAAATATGATTATGTGGTTAATGCAGTCTAGTGTGTCAGGTGGTATTGATTATGTAGTGTTTTTAATGCGTTTTGTAAAGCATGTTGAATTGCTTTTGTGTGTAAAAATGTGCTATTTAAGATAAACTTGCTTTGCTGCATATGTTATACTTCGCTGTCTTTAACACTGCAGTGCTTCACAGAAAGTGCTGTTGACTCTGCACTAATAGAGCATAAAAGACATGCATCATTTAGGAAAGTGCTTGCAACTCCCTTGCTGCATCGTCTGAGGTCGTGTCTCAGGGGCTTCTCTTAATATCCACACGCACATGTGCGCTCACACACATTCAGGCATGTTTATTCTACAGTGCTGCACAAACAGCTCTTCCTTTTACCATCTTCTTCTTCACTTCTTCATCTTAGAGCCACAGAGTAATGTTCACAGTGTTCAGGAAGTGTGGCATGCTTCAGTGGTCCAGGACCAGTCCAAGAAGAGGTTGTGGCAGCGCGCTGGTGTGGCTGGCGAGGGAGTGTCAGGGGCTCAGAGCCAGAGAGGCCCAGCGGGGTGAGCTCATTAACAACAGGACGTACCCCTGAACCTCTAAACCCAGGCCTGCATTCCGTCCGCTCCACTGCCCCCTGGGACTCATCCAGGGGGGCTTTAACAGCCCCGGTGTTTTGGTTGGACCCTCGCCACAGCCAGAGCCGAGCTGTGCATGACGACTCCCCCCTCCCCCGCCACAATCAGGACCATAAATACAGTCCAGAGAGGGTGTCTGTGTGTTCCTGCTTCCTCAGGTGTTTATGGCTCTCTCACTCATTCATGCTGCGCTCACAGCCGGAGCCCAGCAGCAAACAAACACTCGCACACACGCAGACATATTCAAAAACACCTGCTGCCACAAGCACAGACACATATATCAAGTTTGTATGTACAGACAGACACGTGACTCAGACTAAAATTAAACGTAAATTATTACACCACAGATGACTCGGTTCACACAAACATGAAAAAGAAAGCAGTAAGCTGAACTTGCTGACTCGCTGTAATCAATAAGCTTGATACAGTACACACACACAGGCACTCACTGTCTCTTCCTGTTCCTGCACACATAAACGCTGAATATCAGTTGCATGTGTGCCTTATGACAGACTGACAGGGCAGTAAATCACTGCTACTGTGCCAGAGTTAGAGCTCTATCTGCTCTGTCTGCTGCTGTCATTGACTGTGGGCTGAGGGGCAGAGGATGATATCATGGCCCTTTTATTTCTATTGATTTCCCTCCGTGTTGTCCTCCTAAAGGGCTCCACCTCACCTGACAGGGTCACGTGTGGCCCCATGACGCCATGTCTGGTCTTTTTTGCGAGTTAATTCTTTTCTATACTGCACTTAAATGGCCATAACACTGTCTGTGTTAATGTAAATTTATGTGCACTTTTGCAGCAGTGTTGCTGTAGGTGCCTCCAGCGTGGAAATTGATTTACGGTTTGGCAACACTAGAGGGATCGTACATTATCAGATCATGTTATGCTTTAGTTATATTCTCTACCGAAACTGTGTTTACACGTTAATTCACTGTGATAGGGAGCGAGATGATAGCAATGAGAAGGTTTGCAGAAGAAATCACTTCTCTAAGTGTGTGTCACTGAAAAGACAATGATTACTGACACTGATTTAAAGTCACTGTATTTGACATTTAGAGCATTAATACAGCAGTAAACAGCTGTTTGCTAGATAAAGGTATAGTGGAGTAATAGTGTCCTGAGCAGAGGATGTGGTCATGCTCCTGTGTGTATTGAAATCCAAGCTTCTCTGTCCTTTGTTGTGGTAGATGGTCCGACTGTAGTGCATGTAAGTCCCTGGCAGTGTCTCCCACTGGCGAGCTAATCGACATTTTATTGACTAAATAACTGGCAAAATAATCAAAGGAAAGGATTGTTAGTTGCAGACCTCGAGGGAGAAAGCTTGTTAGCTACAGCATGCCTACATAGGCTCTGTTGCTGCTCTGTAACCCCGTAACAGTGAACAATAAATCTCGCTTTGGAGGTTCAAGTCTCATTGGGGCTGAAATGTGGAGGAAAAGTATAGGTTTAGTTTCACTCTGAACATTCTTTGGATTCTGACAGTGGTTACATATTTGCAGTTTTTCTCTTTTGTGTATATTGTCTGAATACTTGACTCTAAAATGAGGTAAATGTTGATACTGATATGTCAGAAACCACAGTTATACAGTTCAGAGGATCTGGTACTGAACCGCTGCCTGCACACAAATTGGCCTCTCTGAGCCTTTTCAAAGTGGTTACCCTCTTTGGACATCCCCCATCATTACATCCTATTTACAAAAGACCCAAAGGATTACCCTCAGTTAATGCGTTTTATATGAACCCTTCACTTTGCCTGTGTAAACCTAGCTACTCGAGTAAACAGAGCGCTATTGAGGCAGAGTTACTAAATCTGCGGCCAGATGGGTCCTCGAACCCCGAGACAAAGTGGAGAATTACAGTTTGTCCTGAGAGTCTGAGCTCAGCTCTGTCTCTTCCCTCTGGCCTCGCTTAGAGGGGGGGATAATCTATTCTCTCTCTCCGTAGATGCAGAAAGAGATGACTGTGTAAAATGAGAATGGCTGCACAAGTGAAAGGGTGGCACGGCTCCAGTGGGACACGTTTCTCCGCGTGCTGCCAGGTAGAAAGGGCAAAGAGAGCAAGAGCACCAAAGAGGATGTGTGTTTCCTCCTCTCTTGTTGTGACAACTTACAAAAAAAATGGGATGACACTGTTGTGTTAGGCCAGACGAAGGAAAAATATTATAAGGGACATGGAAAGAAGGGGAAATGGAGGAGTTTTCTTTACTGGAAAGGCCTGTTCATGTTACCGTTAAAAGGACAAAGAACAGGCTGAAGTAATAATGAGCATCATTCGTACTTTCTCTATGAGCCATAACCACAATGTTCCTTTGAGGTAATTTATCTTTTCATAATGTAACTGAACTTTAGAAGTAAAATTAGATTTGAGGCTCCCTTGTCTTTGCGTGCTCTGTCTCACAGTCCATGCACCGCTACCCCCTGGGTGTGGGTGGGTAGCCATTGGGACGCCAAAGGGGTGAAAGGGCAGAGAATTGAGGGGTGCAGGGGTTTGTGCTTTCCCGCAGAATAAGAGCAAGTATTGTTCCTTAAGTGGCGGCACTGTATCAAGACTATCACGGGCAATTTCTTGACATACTCATTCGGTGTCAGTCTTAAATTTCTGAGACATTTCAGAGCTGTATGTTGTGAGCTGGTCATGCTAAGGGAGTACAATGTGTCCCTTTTAGCGCCTGAGTATCAGTGGACCAAGGGATGATTAAAGCCCAAGAGAGCGCCGCACAAGTGCCGAGGAAGATGAGTGATAGCCGAGGAGAATTGAGTGCACTTTGTATTCCGTTGTTGTGGTCTAATAACTGTCCTTTGTTCCTCTGTTTTCTCCTCATCCACACTGTAAGACTAAAAACTGTAGCCAGCATAAATACCTGCCAGAAATAAAGAGACTCCAGAGCTCATTAAGAGTGACAGTTAAGTCTCAGCGGCAGACTAATACTTTTTCTGTTGATGTCTAATTGTGATGGAGGCCTCACACGCTCCGTGATCTTCGTAAGGACAGGAGAGGGCACGCTGGGAGATGAATTACAAACACTGCTCGGGATCATTCATCCATCAGAGCAGCTCTTTTCCGCCAAGCTGGAATTCCTTTCCCCTAGCTGCACCTGACAGTGCAGAAACCTTAGCCCGAGCTACCGCCAGTTCACTTTTTGTTCCAAAAGTGCAGCTGAGTTTTTTCATAAGGTTCTCGGTCACGACCAAGGCAGCTTCTGTCAGCAGTGAGCAGCCACCCTCCTCTCTGGAAGTGCCTGAAGGATCGATCTGAGAGGCTGTGCAGAAGACGACGTGTGGAGTGTGGGTGGCTATCGTCAGCAGTTTGGTTGATGCTAATGTTTGAATGAAAGTTGGGGTGGAATTGTTGATGAAAAGTGTAGATGTTGAAAGGGAATGTCATAATGTGGTACAGTTGACTGTGCAGAGGGGAAAGAGGCTTGCTTATTGGCCACTGATAGTAGACCAGTTTCAGGCCGCAGGCTAAATACTTTATCCACCATATTGCAAGATGGAAAAAGTCCCTAGAGACTAACCATATCTTTTGATCAACACGAGGAAGTCATCTTTGACACCCCCTGTCACTTAGTGTAAACATCACTGAACATGTTTAGTAAGTTGTGGAGCACAAAGTTTGTATTTGTCTGCGTCATCTCTTTGCAGAATGTTTCAGTATCCCACAAACAAGTTCAGGACTTTTAGAAGACGAAGGGAAAAGGCTGCCATCATGAAGCTGTTTGATGCTTGTTTGATACTCATTTCCCCGCAGTTATGAGCCACACAGTGGCCGTTTTGAACAGTGACGTTCGAAAAGTACGTTGGCGCAAGGACAGCTACAGTTTTTGCAGATTGTCATGTCACTGCGAAACATAAGTACAAAACTGACTGGATCTATGAAATCAAGAGGACGTAAATTTAGATGTTAATACACTTGTTTAATTTTACTCTGCATGCTTTAATACAATATATTTTGACATTATTTCTACCAGTCTGTTCTGGTAGGGTTGTCATGAAACCAAATGTTTGACTTTGTTTAGTATCATGATATTTGATACTGAAAAGATACTTGAAACTGAAATGATAGTGATTTGATACTCGACATCTAATAGATCAAACAAAATGTTTACAAGGGTTGATCACATTTTTGAACACGCACTTTATTAACAACTCAAAATGTTCAGAACACCTTCAATTTGTGGAAGAAGGTCTGATATTTACCTAAAGAAATTAATGGCCTCATAAAACCTTTACATTTCTCATTTGAGTGAATGGAGCCTGTGTGCGCTCTACTTTCCTCAGATGGGAGGGCTGTAAGATCACCAATGCTGCACCTTGTGTTGCCCACATGACAAATTACAGGAAGTGAGAACAGCCTTGTTAGTCTACAACATCATGTTAAACTGAAAACTATATTTTAAACATAATAAATAAAAACATTTTGAGAACAGAATACAGCATCTTTCTATATTAAAATCCTTCCAGTTAAAACACTTTCAGTTTCAAGAAGGCATACACATATGGTAGGACGCTAACTTCATCATTATGGTTATTGTCTTGCCTGATCTAAGGCAGAATCTACTTGTAACACTCTGTTCTGTCTGACAACCAATCACTAGAGGCTCACATCTGACTAAATCTAACGTCATTTTCAGTCCACACTGATGCGTAGCCATGCCAACAGACCTGTTTTTCCGGGGTTTTTAGAGTGAAGACAAGCGAAGCAAAGGCGGGCGATATTGAGAAGAAGCGTAGATTTGGAACAGCCTCGATAGCAGCGTCTGTCTTGTGTGTAGTGCTTTCCATTGTTGTTATTGCTACTCATTGGTTATGGCACACCAAGCTTCACAATGCCAATACTGCTGTTTTATGTCATGATGCCAGACCAACCAGTCAACTTGGGGGCATTCGGAGGTCTGGACCCAGTCAAGTTATTGTTCTAAGATCGGATGTGAAGTGAATTTAGTTTGTGGTGCTTTGTGTTGTCTTTGTGCCTTATGTTAACAGTCATGTGAATCATTTTTATTGCAGTATTTTGTAATGGTTTTGGAGGCATAAACAAACAATGTTGTCCTGTAATCTGTGCAGTAACAGCTCAGTGAACGCTCCAATTGTTTGTGTTGGAAGGCGATGACAAACCGTGTATGTTGTTATTTAGTTTGGAGTACTTTTGGAGCCTTTAAAATTCTGATTAAATACTATTTGCCTATCTTGACAATGCTCCAAATCTTATCTTGACTGTGCAAAATGGCCACTGTGTGAATAAGGTCAGTGGTTTGAGACACAGAGGAGTCGTCTGCATGAGTCAACCACTGCACAGATACAATGATTATCACTGAACTCTTGTCGTGAAATCAGCCCTGAGGCTTGACGGGTGTATCTCATGATCTCATGTATGAATTATAATAACTCGCGCACTCTCTGAGTTTTCACCATCATACCCTCACAGAAATAGGGAGGAGGACTTAAGTGCTAAAACAGTATAAAACTACTTTAAAATTCCGTCTGATCACCTCTCAGCCGAGTGATGTCATGTGTATTTCTGAGGCTTTAACTTAAACACTTTTTTTATGGTGGTCTGGTGTATAGTTTTATGTAGATGGGTGTATAATGAGTTTTAAGAGTTGGTTTGCCCTAAATTGTCGCTTGTGATTTTAACAGCTTTCATAAGTAGTTTCACACTCTGCAGATAAAACAGAAACAGCCCAGTAAGTCAGCAGTTAGCTTTCAT
Organism: Chaetodon striatus; assembly: GCA_029783705.1. Classification (NCBI taxonomy): domain Eukaryota; kingdom Metazoa; phylum Chordata; class Actinopteri; order Chaetodontiformes; family Chaetodontidae; genus Chaetodon; species Chaetodon striatus. Next base: position 25,746,474 of record JAPZEB010000022.1, on the reverse strand, counting down.
GTTTCGTGTGTGGACGCTGAAACTTAATCTCTCAATAGTGACTTTTATGAATCAATTAAAACACGATAAATGGCCGAGGATGGAGGGTGAGTAAGAGGATTAAGAGCTCAAGAGAGGTGCCGGTGATGGTTTTTGGCTGACCGCTGCATCTTGAAATCCTTAATAAGCAGCCAGTCTGTACTTTAACCTGTCTGTGTTTTACTACTGTGAGAGGAGACGAAGAAGCACACACACACTTTCTCCTTATCCTCGGGTGCCACAGTGTGATATACTAAAGACATTTTTGGGCTCGGAGTCAGACAGTGGGACACATGCACTCATTTTTACTGCAGCAGCAAATGCCTGGAGACATCAGGTCTGCCTCAGCCAAGACTTCAGGTCTGCTCCAGAGCACAACTCACACCGGCAGATATCAGCGATGACGAGGGGAGGACAGAGAGGATACACACATCATGTTTGGACTGCGCACACATGCATACATTCTAGACAGACGGACAAACACACACGGGAGATGTATTTAGTCGAGACGGGCCAGATGTTTTATCTCAGTATGTATGTGTCAGAGTGCTCCGCTCCCTCTGACAAAGAAGTGTTCATCCCTGGAGCCGGGAGCTCGGCACGTCTCCATGACTGCTTACACCACGCTGACCATGGGGGTCTTGCCTGTACATGATTTAGACCCGAAAAGCCACAAAGGACCCCGTACAGTACAACATAAGTCTCTGACAGACTTAGTGCGACTTCTCCTCTTTCTGAAACTCGATAATGAAACTTAATCCTCTCCTCGCTGACTCTCTAAATGTGACCACACATCCTTAAATTACTTTTTATACTGCTGTAATGAAGAAACAGTTGCTGAAATAACAAAATTATGTTCATACGATTATTAATTTTGTGTCACTGATTACTGCATGTGATTAAAACTGTATAATTACTGTTAAAAATAATGGAGCCACCGTCATGTCACCCATTGGTTCATGGACTCCCATTCTGAAGCCTCAAGTTTGGCATTTTGGCATCTTGCCACTGAGATATTTGGAGCCATATTTGGAGGAGAAGGTGGAGCTGTGCAGGAGCGAGGGGATGGATCTGCCATACAGAGTGTGGTGACACCTCGCAGACAGCCTGTCACGGAAAGTGGTCCCATCTTTATTTATACTTAACTTAAAGCCTGACAAAAATGTAAGTTGTTATGAATGTGGAAATTAGCTATAGACACCAAAACTGGTGTTTGTACCAGGCTGTAAACATGTTTATTTCTGCGGCAAAGTTGGGCATTTTAACCTGGGGGTCTATGGGGATTGACTCACTCCTGGAGCCAGCCTCAAGTGGCCATTACCATTTATTTCAGTCCATTTCAGGAATTCTGTCAACATGTAAACATACATTTAGTCTCACTCAAGACTTTTTAAATGTACCACAACACGTGAGCTGGTACATAAGGCTGTAATTTTGGCTATGTGACCTGCACACACTCCTCTAATCCCAAAACAGCTATAAGTCACAGCTCACATCTACATCTGTATTATTTTTTCAATGCAAGTAATTAAAAATCTCTAATGAGAAGTTTCCGTCATCTTGTAATACGTGCCCATGCATTTTTCATGTAGTGCTGACACAGTTATTTGATTAATTGATATATGTTGATGATTGATTATCATTTCTCAAGCAAAAACTCCAAACATTCTCTGGTTGCTGCTTCTCAAATGGAGGATTTGCAGCTTTTTTTTTTAATTTCATAGCATTGTAAATTAAATATCTTTGAGTTGTAGACATTGGAGTGACTGATTCTTTTGGTGTTATTTCCAGTTGGCTGGTTTAATATAGAGCTGACACCTTCAGTCGATTAGCAGAGCAATCAAAATGAGCAATTTAGAGTTCAGATTACAATTTGTGCTCGGGAAAATTGTGATGGATATTTTTAAACTATTTTCTTTTCATAGACCAAACTACTGAAGCGATTAATCAGTCATGGAAATTGTATTTTGCAGCCCCGCTACAGCACAGATTGATGTGACTAAAGTGTCTACTGTGGAGTTTGTCTTGAAGTTTTTTCTCCTCCTCGATCAGCAGTTTCTCACAGTGTGTGTGCGAGGGAGTGCAGGGAAGGCTGTTGTTGAAAAACTTTGTGAATGCCAGCAGGGAGGAGTTTAAAGGGGAGCTTGTGTTCCTTTGTAATGCGGTGCTGAGATAAGGGCAGCATCCACCACGTCAGCCCCTGCTGGAGCCCCGCGGGGTCGGCCGACCTCTATTGACCTGAAACTGTGATCACACAGCCTGTTTTATTAGCTGACAGGAGTGACATGATGGATGGCTCGGCATTGTTCGCTCCTCTCGTTTGGCCTGTTGTTTCTCTCCACTGTAAAGGCAGCGATGGTTCTGCCTCGTTTTGATCTGTGTTTCCTCTGATCCTGTAATCTGCTCTCACTCCCCTGCATCGAGCCTCTCCTCTGTATGTGTGAGCTTTCATCCTCGTGTGCATGTCTTCACACAGTCAGCTCTGTCCGTGGGCATGTTGTGTTTAAGTGCTTTTCAGAGATAAGACCCTCATTCTGGTGTGTGAAAACACTGTGAATAGCTGCATCCCTCTATCTCCTTTTTTCTTCCCCTCTTTTATCTTCACTCCTTTTTCATTTTTCCCCAGCACTTCTCTCATTTCTCTCTCTGAGTGATCTGTAGCAGAGGCAGTAAATCGCAGTGCACTTGCGAACTGTGGGAGAACACAGTCTTTAGCCTGAGAGCGACGGAGAATGGATGTCAGATTAACACCAAAGCACTCCATCACCTAGCAGCATCTCTGCGCCTGGCAAATGGAGACAATGGAGAGAAAGAGTTGGACATAAAATAACACTGAAGGAGGAAGAGTGCATCACTGTGAGCTTTCCTAGACTGAATCATCCGGAGGCCCCCGTTGGTGTGTCTGAGCCAAAAAAATGGAAAAACCCAAATCCCTACATCTGCTGTAAAACTCGTACAGTTACAGCTAATAAATCTGTCTTTGAAGCATAAAATACCCTCAAGTAAAACACTGTTGATTTTAATTTTTTTGCTCATTTCTTTCCCCTAAAACTAATCTTTACATCATCCGGAGTTGCTGTACATATTTCATGGTAGGATTTGGGTAACAGTCCCTTTTATTATGGAGGTGGCTTGAAGAAACCCAGACTGTATAATGTTTTTTGTTGATGCACAGTGCATGAAGATTCAACTATTTTGCTCATATTGAACTTTTAAACCAACAAAACAGCAGCAGTGCTCGTATTTAAAAAGCGGCTGTGAATATTACTTTGATTTTTCATGTTTTAGATGTTCAGATGGAAACCTAATTCACACTCACAAAACTTCAGTAACATCTGAAGCATATAAACGTTTAGCTTTTCAGTGAGTAAATATAAAACTTGTTCAGTGTTTTCATTGTGTAAGTAGAATAACTCCTATACCCGCTTTGCTAACTCCTGATAGATGCACTTCTCATGTTTATGGACTAAATATCTTGAAATAAATACTTACTTTTAGAATTCTGTCTTTCATACACTTCATTTTTAAAGGGATAGTTTGCCAAATTTCACCCACATTTGTGGGTAAAACGTCTAAATGAACTGTGGCAAACCTACTTTCATCTTACCAGCACCCAGACCCTCCTGCTCATCTCCCAGTGTCATGCAATGTGTTTTTGTTGGCTCTTGGCTGTTCTTCAAAGTACAGATTGTACTTCCACATTTTTTAAGATCTGTTTTGGGGGGGTTTTCCGTCATCGGATAGGACAGTCTAGGCGAAGGAAGTGGAGAGGGAGGGGGGATAACATGCTGCAAGGGGCCGCACATAGGAGTCGAGGTCGCGGCCACTGTGGCAAGGACATTGCCTTCGTATACGGGATGCCTGCTCTACCCACTAAGCCACCGGATGCCCCGTACTTCCACTTTGTTAAATGCCCGTCACCACCACAGACACAAATAGTATAGAAGCGGATCGAGATACTGTCCCTCTCTCTCCCTCAACTCAGACCAAACCATAAAATTAAGCAGTGTTGACAATAAAAACCAAAATTATGTTTTTCCGACTGTCTGTTTTCATCTGAAATATTTTCAGACACATGTTTTAGTACACGTTAGTGGGCACCAAACTGTTTCCTGTAATGTGAAAAACAGAGGTGACTATTTCTTGCCCAAAATATTTTCAGAAACATATTGTAACTTACTCTTTAACTGTGAGACAGTTGTGAGTGTTTGTTACCAGCATTTTTGTTATTTTCCAGACAAACAATTTGCATATTGTCACCCACCAGCGAGAAGGTATAATTGCCACGTGTGACGCAGTTGAATCTGATAGGTGTAGGTTTTCTACATCTTGAGCAAAGCCTTTTTTCCTTTGTCTTTCTTGGTCATGTAGCACCAATTTCAAAAGCATTTGCGTTGTTCTACATTGACAGCCCAGATTTGTGAAAAGACCATCTCTCCAGCCGTAAAATACTTCTCTAAATGTTCCTTACAAATTGTTCTATGACGACCTCAATGAAGGAAACAGGGTTTTCGAATCTCTTCAGATTATTTTGCTTCTGCGTGCACTTTGGAAGCAGGTTAAGTTGTGTCAGAAATTTCTTAACAAAATTCAAACACACAGGTGTGACAACAAATGGCTCTGTCTTTTCTTTTCTTCTCTCGTCCTCTTTTTTCTTTTCTTTTCTTTGGCTCCCATGGCCAAACACCCCAGGACCCTGATCTGTAGTCTCTGTTGTAGAAAAACACCCGCTGTCCCCCGTGTCTGTATTTTTGTCCTCTGCACTTCTCAGCTCTGCGCTGCCCCTCTTTAGCTTATCATCTCTTTGTAGAGCGCAGAGAGCATGCATACTTATCTCCAATGGTGCAAAACACAAACAAACCCCTACATGCTTGAGGGTTTCCATCTGTCAGAGGAAGCAGACATGAGACAGAACCACATGTTGGAGTAACACTGCCCAGACCTGAGGTGTCATCGCTGGGTTTGGGTGGGTGTGTGTGTGTGTGGGGGGGGTTTGGTGCTACTCCAGACAGAGTTGAGATAGAGCATGTAGATGCAAAAAGACCCTTGTACAGAGGGAACATGATACGCACAACGGGCCTTTATGAGTAATAATCTCCCATCTCCAAGCAACGAAGAGCGGAGCAAAGTCTTACTTCATCTTAAGTTGTGTGCAAACACAATCAAATTTGTTTTCTCTTTGCCAAACTATGCCTGTCATGATTATGCTTATCTGAAGGGTGCTGAAATCCTCTGAAGGTCATTTTGTTTATTTCCGAGGGAGTTTCCAAAACATGCTCTGTGTAAGTGTTTGTCATCAGGATTGAGATGCTACAGATAGCTCTGACTCTACATGGATTAGCCTTTGAAATTCCTACATCCAGTAATTAGTGTCATCCACCGCACGCACTGCGTGTCTGCTCTTGATGCTCTTGTGTGGGTTTTCTCCCTGAATATTGCACATGCACACACACACAGACTTCCTGTTAATATCTGAGTATATTTTAGGATATACTCAGTTTATTTTCAGTGTGTGCAGATGGTCTCGTTATGTTAGTCTTGTTAATCCTGCTGTTGTATCTCCAACAGAGGACCAGAGCTCTTTGCCATCTCTGTGTATTTGTCTTCCTGTGGACTGTTTTTGTAATCCAAATACTTTACACATTGTAGTGTCATGATTAAGACTTCCTCCACTTCCTCTGTGTTGTCCTAAATGGATTAAAGAAAACCTGTTTTTATTTCTGCTGGGGTAAAGGTCAGGCGCAGTATGGATCTTTTGAGGTGTTCTGAGGTCACTACATATCAGTCATCATGTTTGTTTTGTCTGTCTCCTGTTTAGCTGGATGTAAGTTTAGCCGGTGTTAAGCCTGCGGTGCAGTGTGAGTGATGAGGAGAATGAAGTCCAGATTGTTGCCGTCTGTCATACGTGTTGTCTTCATTGCAAAAGGCTCCTTATGCTGTGTAAACTGTATGCATGACAGAAAAGAGTCGTGATTAAAATCTCCCTCGTTTGTGATTTGTGTTTGTGTAACCTCAACGAGCCGAGCTCCGGCATACCTGGATTATTGCCGGAGTTAAAGCCTTACCTCCTGCAGGCCCGCCATCAATCAGCACAGTGCCGGTTAGCGCTGTGCTGGATTAGCGCAGGTTTGACCCCCACCAGGTGTGTGCGACCTGTGTCGCCGTCTCACGTCTCGGCCGCGGTGTCGTGTTCTCCGGTGCCTCTCCACTGAGTCTACCTGAGCAGAGGCTCACTGTTCCACACACGCTATCACCCTGAACCCAAAAAGCCCAATCAGCTTTGATCCCACCCTGCGGCCCCTGGAAGTAAGTGGGGTCTAATCCCCAAAAAGCCTTAGAAAGACACAGAGGAATGCCTGGCACACAGCACACCATTCACCCAGGGATTAGACTGAGAGGAGCTCAGCTTCACACAGTCATTTACTCCACTCACTCTGTGTGAGTATATACGTGTGGGTTTGTGGTGTGTGTGCGTGCATATGTACATGTATGCAAATTCTGCAGGCATGCATACAGGGGTTAGACAAAATAATCTAAAAACCTCAAGAGGACTTTGCTGACACTGCCAGAAAGCCAGGTCATATTAGGTTGAATGCTAATTAGCTGCATATTAAAGAGGTTTGGCAATCAGCTCGCTGATACTTTAGGCTTATGTGAGTTTTTAAAGCAGCGGGAGCTCCGCAGAGGCCAAAATATCTGTGCCAAGGCTGAGGGTGCACTGGTCCAATAGGAAAAAAAAAAGTATGTCAAGTGAAAGTCGCCTCCAATACAATACAAAAAAGTCAATATATGTGATGTTGAAGGGATACTTCATCTTCCAAATGAGCATTTGCTCCTCTCGTGTGACATTAAATTTGTGAAGAAAACTTTGTTTGCTTCGACATTGAACGAAGAATTAAAAAATTCTTAAACTGGAATAAAAGGGGGCTCCTTCTCATTTATTCAGTGGTGTGCTCGATACTTCCCAAACATGTGCATTTTTACTAAAACAGTACGAGTGACAAGTAGCACCCCTGCACTGTGTTTGTGGAAGTGTTCAAATTAGTAAATTGTAAGCGAAAGCATGTGTCTGTGAAGCACTGAGCATATGCCTGGATTAATGAGACTTGGATTGTACTGCACAAGTTGCATGCTAGTTTGTAAACTGATGTTTTGATATAGTTTTGCTGTTGTTAATCATGGACCCCTATGACTGTAATTCATGAAGAATGTGCTCTTTTCTTTCATTCTTTCTTCATCGTGGAGGCATTTTAGGAAAACAAAGTTTTTGCCAGAATTCAGTGTAACACAGGGTGAGTGAATGAAAAACAAATGATCACATGGGGGGGTGAAGAGTTCCTTTAATAGGACTGTTTTCCGATAAACAGACAGTAACACTGTACAAAGATACTTTTTCCTCTCATTTTTCACGATATCATGATTATCTCACATTAAGGCAAATTCGTTCTTAAACCCACATAAAATAATCAAGTTTATGATAATTCCACTGTTTCATTACATCAGACAAAACAGGTGAAACAAAATCTTCATTTGCTCATTTGTTATGGTATAACTGAGATTCATTCATTAAGACAGCAAAATTTTATAAAATGACGAGTCCACTGAAAACCGATAAATGAGAGCGTTATTGAATTATAACCCAGCCCTGTTTCAAATGCTCACAATACAAGCCAAACGACTAATAAGGCGGAACAAAGACATTACGGAGATCTTGGCTAGTTCTCGTTATGTCTGAAGTTAATCCTCGTTTCCTCAGTAATGAAATAACTGTCTGTTCATTTGTCAGTCTGGAACCTGAAGCAGTTTTATAAACATCTGTAGCCCAGAAATCAACAGCAGCCGATCACCATCCGGCTTGATCACACCGACACTCCTCTGAACAGATTTTTCTGATCCTCGAAGGAGAAAGCTGAGAAGTGGAAACGCGAAACCTGCTGCCTTTAATTATAGTTTCATTTTCTGCAGCAGCAGGATTATGCGTGTCTACGAGAAGTGTGGGGGCCCCCGTCTGTCAGCGCACTAAGGGAGGGGATGCCGTAGTATCAGGTGGATGACTGTGCTGCTCAAACTCATGTCGCACACATGCACAGTATCGTGGTCAGTCTGGTGTGTGTGTGTGCGTGTTTTAACAGGTGCACAGTTGCACAGAAATGTATAATGATGTAAAGAGTGATGCTCAGATTTGGCGTTAAGTTGATGGTGAAGACAATGAGGCAGCAGTATGCAGCAGACTCATCAATCTTACGCTGAACCTGGTGTGTGGAGGGAGTGATGTTGATCCTGGCTCGTTGCCACTGCTTTGAGAGCTTACCCATATGTGACTGTTTGTATGTCGTAGAGCATCAGTGGGTGGCTTTCATGTGATCCAATGGAAGAGATGTTTGTCTGATTTACGATTTCTTCAGCTCTCTTACCTGAGAGTGTTCTCGGTGGCTGCTCCTTCCTGTGGTTTTCTGAGTGGTATCTCAGTAAAGGTTTTGTTGTTTTTTTTTGAGGAGAGAATATGAGCCGTCTAAATCAGGGGCTTTGAGACCCTGCTCTTGAGTCAGGCGTGTGTCTGCAGTAATAGACTGTATGTGACTCAGCCAGGG
>JAPZEB010000022.1:25689303-25705569 GCA_029783705.1 Chaetodon striatus | reverse complement strand
ACCTTGTTGTGTGCAGTTTTATGTAAGAACTTTTAACTTTCTACCTAACTACACCTGCCAACTGTATCACTGCACAGAAATGTCATTGCAGTCAATTCAACAGTAGGGAGATATATCCCTAAAAGTCACAAATGTTAACCTTTTGTTGTCGCTACTGGTAAAGTGAGGGGTTCACCAAAGTCGGTAGGATTCACCCTCTGGACATCATAAGTAGCTGTGCAATGTTATGGCAATCCATCCAATAGAGTGGGAAGGATGGGATAGGATGGGATAGGATAGGATAGGATAGGATAGAAAGGTTGAGATGGGATAAGAAGGATAGGATGGGGTGAGATGGGATGGGAAGGACAGGACAGGACAGGTTGAACTTTTTTATGTATACCCATAGGGGAGAACTGGTTTGTAACTGTAGACAAAGACATACACAATACATCAACAAAGACAAAGACACAAAATACACAATGTGTTACCTACACAATAGATAACACCAGACAGAGTTACTAAGAGTTATGTAGTGCCATTGCAACAACAATAAGAGGGTTAATAAAAGCCAAGTATACAGTTAGTAAGTTGGATCAAAGCTAGATGTGCCAGTGTACAACCATGGAAACTGTGTGCAGGAAAAAACAGCACAAGTAATTGCTGCACACAGTGAATAAATAGATTGTGGGGGGAAATGCATAGAGTGCATAGATAGATGCATCAGCATTGTCTCATCAAATATCTCAATAGTTGTTGAGATATTTTAGTCTAGTGGTGGACCAAACAACAAACTGACATGACCGTATTTAGCTGCTATCATGGCTAAAAATAAAATGTAATCTAACTGTATGACCCAGTGAGACTTTGCCTTTTTTCTTCAAACATTAAGTGTGTCCTTGGTTTGTTTTACTAATCAGTCACTCACCAAAAGCTTCAGCTATTGTCTGCATGCCTTCCTTTGTGACGGTGATGCTTTCAGCTGTCTGTCTGCTTTACTTCTCTTGTTCAACTCCTTCTGTTACTTTTGAAGGTATGACTTATAAAGCCATTGCCTTATCCTTTCACAAAAGACAAATGAATTAGATTTCAGTGTAAATCTATACTGGCTTCATTCTGTCAGGTACCAATGGGTAACTTTTGTGAGCACAGCGTTGAGAATGAAAGCTGTGATTGCCTGGCTTAAACTGCTACCTGACAAGAAGGAATGCAGATGGCATGATCAGATCTAAATCCTGGAAGAGTGTAATCCAGCTGTGTTATGTCACCAACATGAGGCTGGTCTGTAATGTGCATGCTGATGTTGCCCAGCCCAGCATGGCAGAGACTGACTTCATGTAGCAGCATGGCCAGAGAATGAGGGAGATACAGAGAAATACAGGGAACAGATATGTCTGAGAGTGCTGGGCAGATATGTGGACTGTTTTAACCTTCTAACTGCTGAATTGTATTGAGAGAATAAATTGACTTGCATCTTGGCGAGCTGTTCTTTGGCTTGTGCTCCTTACCTTGACGGCTGTATCTATCTTCACAGGGGGACGGAATACATCAGATCAGAGAGGCGCTGAAGATCTTAGCCGAGAGGGTTTTAATCCTTGAGACTATGATCGGTATTCATGGTGAGTAGGAGGCCTGAGGCAGGGTCAGCTTTAGGCAGGGGTCAAAGGTGGGGGGGGGGGTTAAAAACTCCCACCGCAACTCACTACTGGGACAGGGAGTGGGAACAGTCGCAAGCAGCCCCAGGACTCAGGCTGGTGTTTCCACCCCCTCACACAGTCCCCCCTGTCACTGCTCTCTGATAGGACATTAGCTTGCAGATGTTCCACGACTTGCAGGCAGACCTTGAGCTTCTGGCTCGCAGGGTGACGCTGCTGGAGGCTATCATCTGGCCAGGTAACGCTGAGACATTCTCTCCCACAGCTCTGCTGGCCCTCATTGACCTTTTTGACAAGATCTAGAAAGCGTTAGAGGCATAAAATAACCACTTGTTACTGAACTGCTCAATCTAGTCACTGATAATCAAATGTATTGTCATGTATGAATTGTTTTGGTTTGTAGCACAGATACTACTTAAAAGGCCCTACAACCTGTTGACTCAGTGATATGAGTTATTTGACATGACACTGTTTTACTGGTGCATTTTCCTGTTCCTTTCTCACTGGTTGAAGTCACAAACTTCCAAGCACCAATTAGGATTTAGATTTGAAGTTTTCAGGGGCTTTAATCTTTAGTGTAATCTTGCTTTGTAGGTTAGTGTATACCGATGGATGTCAAGCATGTTAGTCCAGCCAGTGGTGCTGCAATGATTTGTCAATAAAACAACATAAAATAAAAATAAATCAGCCACAGTTTTGATAATTGACGAATTGTTTAAGTCATTTATCCAGCAAAATTGAAGAAGAAAAATGCTTTTTTTGGCTTCTCAAATTTGGGGATTTTATTGCTTGTATCCTCTCAATTAAATATCTTTGGGCTTTGAACTGTTTTGGCTGTTGTCAGCATTTTATACACCAGATGTTTGGGTGCATTCTGAATCTCATACTTTGTCTTTTTACTTTTAGTATGCACTGCAGCTGCCTTTAAAAACTGTTGTGTGCAGTATGCACACAATCAGGACATACTACTTTCTCATACCATTATGCCCTGAACTTTGACTCTCTTGCTTTTATATCCATTACCATGGAGATTAAACAACCAATTAAGCAACCTGGAGAGCTCTACTTTTGTTATTTTACAATAAATAATAAATGCATATATTGTAGATCCTGACATATTATATTCTCGACAGTAAAATTACAGAGGCCATACATTTCTCTGTCACTGTTATTTCATACTTATACCCTTTTGATGTTGGTTATATTTATGATTATTTACTCAATTGAACAATTAATATTCCCATTATTACCGTTCGATTGGCCTTCAGTCACTTGAATATGCTGTCATCCATCATTGCAACTTCTAACAGCTGTTAAGCACTGTCAATGAGCTGTCAAGCTGTCACCTGTTTACAGCTCAGTCGATGTGACGCATCATCCGCTGCGCAGAGGATTGTGGATCAGAATAGACAAAAAAGCATGCTGGCTTGTTTACTGCAAAATTGTGATGTAGTAGAACATCCTGGTATTCTTGGCATACTGCATTTGACATACTATGTATTGGGACATACAAAATCTTACTTTGGCATACTATATCCTCTGAGACACTGTCCTCATATGAGGACATTAAATTTTGGGTTTAATGGACCTTGCACTTCATTCTGCTTAACTTGGACCTGATGTCCTCGTTTGTGGACACTTTTTTGTGCCATCTAGTGGTAGCAAAGTAACAGTACACCAATCCATGTAAAAACCAAGATGGCAGCCATCTTTGCCAAGAAAGTCTGCAGCAAATTTAATGGTTGAAACTTGTTTATGTATGATAAATAACATTTGTAGTTTGATATGCCATTGATAGGCATTTCGACCTATTTTGGAAATGATAACAAGCTAAGATGCTGTTAATTAGGAAGGACTCGTTTGGGACTTTAATATTGTCTCGTTTGAGGAAACTGGAACTTTTTTATCATTGACAGTGTTTATTTTTTTTTGTACTTATCAGGTCCTACTGATCCCAAATAGCTAGGAGAAATTAAAAATGCATACCAAGCAAAAGTTCAGGTCTCAGGAGGATATAGTATGGTAGTATGGGTTTTTGAACGCACAGTTAATTTACATGGAAATAAACAAATTAATTGATAAGGAAAATAATCGTTGCAGCCCTGCTAGCCAGACACATTACAACAGAATTGAGCAAAGGTTTTGATAAAGCCTTTGAGCGTTCTGACTAGTAAGTTGATTAATAATTGAGATATAAAAGCTGGGCAGCTGGTGTCCAATCAAAACAAGAGCCCACCCATGACACCTCCAGGTTAACAGCTACATCAGAGTAGACTTGGATTAGTACTACAGAGTGCACATGTCCACACACACTGATGGACAGGGAGGCCCCGTTCCAACTGCTGTCTTTCTTCAACAGAGCCTGATCTAGGGTCTGGGGATGGACCGTTTGGCACAGCCTCCCCTAGTTTCTACAGAGATAAGCGAGCAGGTGCGCTTCCATATCGACTTGCTTCTCCTCTGTCCTCCAACACCAAGGTTCGAGGGAAGTAGCCCCCCCTCCCCTGCTCACCCTGAGGATCACAGGCTGGGTTGACTCCCCCTCCTATAGGTCTCATCGGCACTCAACAGATTTAGACCTTATCTGACACCCGCTCTGGGCTTTACATCAGATTTAGGATGGGGGACACCTCAGGGAAACTCCACTGTTACTCCACAATGCCCTCCTCCATCGGGAACCTGAGAACTAGTTTGACCCCCACCCATCGCCATAACCAAACACTTGTCTGTACATAACACACCCAGCAGCTCCCTCTGTGTCTTATTTCTCTGGCTGCAGCAGTGAAGCCTCAGAATAAAGATGTTTAGTGTTTGAAAAAAGAAAAATCTGAATCTTCTGTGGTGCTCCTCGAGTTACAAATAGCTCTGGACAATAAGGGTCATTTAGAGTAATCAGTTAAAGGGGGAATCAGCTGTGAGAAAACAGACTGGATTTGCGTTTGTATTGCTTTCACAATGTAACTGCAATCTGAAGAGATTCCACTATTTAAGTATATTGAGCATGTACAGTTTGCAGGACACAAGTACACAAACAAACCTCTTCTTCTAGTATTAATTTTGTTATACTTCTATCATATTGTTTAACTCAATGTTATGTAGTGCACTAAAAAGATGAAGTCATCTCTACTCTAACTGAGATATGTGTTGCTAACAGTGATTTGTAGTTTTCTGGTGTGAGTGTTTCCCCCCCTTTAAAGTACACACTGAAAAGTGATTTATTGTACAATAGTATATTTGCATTTAATCTGTGCGAAAAAGCACAAATATTTGGGTTTGGTAGCATATCAATGGAAACAGTCATAAATTATGTTGTATTCTGGAAACAAACCGTGTTGAAATGAAACAACTCTGAAAACTTGTCGTCTATTTCAAGATCTTTAACACACACACAGAGGAAAAAGCAAAACTGTTAATGGAACTTGAACATATTTTTACCACTGTTGAAACTGTCCTGATGAAAAGACTTGATAATTGTTTTTTCATCTTATATCAAACTTATTGTGAAACTATTTAAAATGATCAAATGTATCTTATTTTGTATGCTGTTGTGTAACCATTTCATATTTCATTAATTTTTTTTCTTGCAAATGTGTTACTGTGTTAAGATAATCCTGTCTAGATGATTGGTGTAATAAAATAATGTTCATTGTTTTTTTTAACATGCCACCTCTGTCTTTATTTGTGTCACACCAGTATTCATTTAACATGATAACAGCATAAATAAATGACACCCCCTCTCTCCAATGTACACGTGCAGATACAGAAACTGTCTCCAAAGCCATCAGGTTTGCATCCACACTTGATTAGATTCACAGTCGTGGAAAAAGAACGGCTCAGTCTTTCCACCCCCCATAAATTTTGATCATTAAATTAGTTCTAAAAGTAGCCCACAGGGAAAAACTAATCTTGAAGCTCAGCAAAATCCAAGCATAATGTAAGTCCAGTTTACTGCACAGGAGCAAATACTGTTTCCGTCCAGGAGTGTGAGGTCGTCTAGGTGCTCTGCGGCTGCACGGTGCTCTTCCCTTTAGATACCACCACAGCCTGTTCGCCGACGCTGTCATCAATGAGCAGAGAAATGGCGCCATCTAGCTGTTTCGAGGCTGCTAATGCCACCACGGCTTTCTCTGTGGGGAAGCCCATCTTCTCCAGCTGCTGGAGTCTGAGAGGAAACATTGGTCTTTTAGTGAAATCACATAAGCTGTATGTGGGAAGAGTTAAACAAAACGTGTCTTACAACAATGCAATATGACTCTGGCAATATGATACAAATCATGATACAGGGGTTACAGTTCAATATACTTAGAAACTAAGCAAGGCAATACATCGGAATTTGTTAAATCTAATTTTAGGAGATAGCGGTACACTCTGTGTGACTCTGCCTGTGTCTTAGGAGGAGTGGAAGTGTAAGAGTCAAACTGCTTTTTAGCAGTAAGGGGTTTAAAGACAACACAAAACGAACCACTGCCATTAATCTTTGCATGTACACTATTAATTAAATATCTATAGTGTTTTTGAGAGTCAATACAGTATCAAAAAACTTATAAAACTCAAGAGAATTCATATTTTCTTACAGTCCTAATGTGTATTTACATGATGATGTTATATACTGACCGCAGAGAGGAAACAGATGATTTGTGCACCTCCACTTTTGCATCAGGGTTGTCAGGAGCATCCTGTAATGACGCCAGTATCCCCGCCCTCAGCATCTGCTCCTCCAAAACCTCAGCCTCAGTCAGTGCAGCAGAGTCTTTCATTATCCAGGCAGGCACTGGGTCCACCCACGGGTGGTGGTTCAAAACAGATGGATCCATCATGGGGGGTGCAGCTGCCTGATCTACAGGCATCATCTGAGAAGTTGATCTGGATCTTTGACAACAGATGAAGTTAAGATGATGAAATGTGCCACTGCATGCAGGTGGTGAGTGTGAGTATTCAGTGAGACTTTAGATGAAAACAAGATGAACCACACCTCTGTGCGGGAGTGTAGGTGGGCAACCTGAACCTGGCTGAGATGCGGATATATGCCCAATCAGGAATGAAGTCCAACAATCTGGACTCCTCCAGCTCCTGTAACGTCCCAATGAAGGACTGATGATCTGAGAGGTACATTAAGTATTGCAACGAAAGACTTGACAGGGAGGCATTGTGTTGTTTATGTGGAAGTATGCTTCATCACAGATTTAGTGGGGGAGGGCACACTTCAGCTTAAAACCTTAGCGACAAATCTTACGCTTGTACTATGGGTCATTTACATCAGTGGTTCCCAACTGGTCCAGCCACGGGGTCCAGACTTCTCCTTAGTCTTTAGCTCTGTCTCTGTTAAGCAGCTGTCTGTTATTCACTCACTCTACAGGAAGAAACAGCACTTCAAAATTAAAGCTCTGTACCGTAAATTCACTGTGCTTGAAAATAAAGTGTGTTTTTTACAAACTTGACACATTTGCAAGTCACTTGTCCATTTAGAATGGACCTGTGACCCACCAGTTGGGGACCACTGATCAAGATGATTGTATTTTAATCAGAAGGCTTGAAACAAAACATACACCAAAGAGTGTCCAGGAATAAAAGATAATTAGTCATAGTTAAATACAATATAAATCTTTAAAAGGGCTGCAGCTTTACTGAATGAAAATGTAAACACAACACTTTGGTTTTTGCTTCAATTTTTCAGATTTAACTAAAAGCTCTAAAACTTTTTATGTACTCAATTGTTATTTAAGTTATTTCTCTAAAATTTCGGTCTCAAATTTGTTAAAATCCATGTTAGTGAGCACGTCTCCTTTTCTAACATCATCCATCCACCTAACAGGTGTGACTATCAAGATGCCGATTAAACAGCATCATTACTACACAGGTTTGCTTAAAAATATGCAGTTTGATCATAAAACACAATGCTACAGAGTTTTGAGGGAGTGTGTCACTGGCATGCTGACTGTAGGAATGACCAGGACCTTAATGTTCATGTCACTACAATAGGCCATCTCCAGTGTTGTTTACGTTGATTTGGCAGTACATCAGACTAACCTCACAACCACAGACTGCATGTAGCCACACCAGATCAGGACCTTCACATTCAGTGTCTTCACCTGCAAGATCGTTTAAGACCAGCCGCACAAACAGCTGATACAACAGTTGGTTTGCACAACCAGAGAATTTCTGCACAAAGTGTCAGAAACCCTCATATACCAGCTGCACACTCCCTCAAAACTTGGGACATCTGTGGCATGGTATTGTGACCATTTCAAGGTAGACCTGTGTGGTAATCATGCTGTTTTCAGCATCTTGATATGCCACACCTGTCAGGTGGATGGATTATCTTGGAAAAGGAGAAGTGCTCACTAACTTGAATTTTAAAAAAAATGTGACCAAAGTTTGAGAGACATGGATCTATTGAGTGCACAAGAAATGGTCTTAGATCTTTTATTTAAACCCATGAAAAATAGGAGCAAAAACAAAAGAGTTGTGTTGGTGAAGATTTTAATCTTAAGTGCTATATCGTAGCAGAGGGACTTGCCAAGAGAGACTGGGATGAGATGTGTAACGTCTTCAAGAAACTCAAGCAAGTCCAGTTGCCTACGATATAGCACTTAAGAAAAGAGTTGTGTTTAAATTTCTATTTAATGTAAAGATAATGTGTTGATCTTAATTACTGTGGCTGATTAGATCTCTGCTTAGATTGAAGTTGGGCTATACTGGGAATCACATTATGTCAGATTGTAATGTAATAAAAATTTTAAGAAGGTGTAAGTTGTACAGTTTGTTTACACCCACACAGTCTTCAAGAGAGGTCTAATCAAGCTTTTAAAAACAGAGCATATACTGTATGTGTTGGGAAGATGTATTTTAGCACAGCATCATATTACTGCATAATGAAAGGATACAGTTATGTCCGATGAATATCGTGCAGAAGTGAAGCAGGGCAGGTGTCCCGGGCAGCAGAAACAGACCAGTCAGCAGAAAAAGCCAGGGCAGAAACCAGACTGGCACACACCTGAGCAGCCTCCTCTGGGCCACCTGACGACACTGCGCTGCAAACAGAGCCAGCTGGATGGCAGAATAACCACAGACCCGACTCGCCTCGCCTCCGCCGACAAAGAGGACCAGCGCGTAAAGAAGAGGTAATATGGTCATAGTGAGGATGGAGAGGGAAAGGAAGGCGACTGTCCCCCAGCGACGCTCCTGACAGGGTCCAACCAAGAGCAGGAAAACAACACTGACCAGCAGAGAGGGCAGCTCATCGTGACGGAGAGCATACAGAAACACATCTGACGGAGAGAGAAGAAGAATTAGGTCATATGCTTTGATTTGAACACGTAAGTATGAGATTTGCGTTCATGAGACGGGTAATGATGAACACTCAGTTACCTGTGAGCCCTGGGAAGTCTGCACCTGGACCTAAACTGAGACTTGCCTGGATGCCCCCAGCATATATAAGCAGCATGACTGTTATCAATAAATATGTTCCCAGACAGAAACCAGGGCGATCCGAGCCAAACCAAAACCATACTGACAATATACGATGAAGCATTATTTAGGGTTAGCTGTAGTTTCTTCACTCACGTGTCCTTTTGTTGCATAATTCTGGTAAACAAGCATCTGTTTGTGCTCATACGAAGCACAACGCCCTTTAAAAATAAAATGGTATGGATATAAAACCCAGTTTATTCTTCACAATATTGAGAATGGATGCTGGAGTCTGTTAATCCACAACAGTAGCTAATGGCTGCAAAAATCCCCTTAAATTTGTTTTCAGATCCTCTCTGCCACCGACTCTACTGTGCAACGAGCCTATGAGTGTAGCCGCTATTTTATTTTTCCTTAATACGTGATTAATAATTTTCTTTAAAAAAGAAAAATCCTGGAAAATATTGATTTAGAGGATAAGCAGATACACACTTCCGCCCTACGTCACGTCTTCTTCTTCTTTGTATTAGCCGGCAGTTGGCAAACTAGAGCAGTAAAGGCTCTATGCCGCCACCTACTGGACACAGCGCCAGTGGTTTGCATAAAAATTAAAGTCACAACACTGTTAAATCTTTGGGATTGTCTTGTGGAAAGTGAATCATATGACAGCTAGTCCTGGAATGGACATGTCAATGGACATGGACAGAAATTGAATTGTCAACCATTTTGATGATTAATTAATGAACAATGATTCATTGTTAAGTCAGTTATCAAAAAATGTCACAAAGTCTCTGGATCCAGCTTCTCAAAAGTGAGTATTTGCTGGTTTTCTCTATTTTATGAGATGATAAATTGAGAATTTTGGTCACACAAAACAAGCAATGTGGAGATGTCACTATACTTCCGAAGGTATTTGGTCATAAACCAGTGTATTGGACAAAATTACATTTTGACCAGATGGTGGCACCAGATAAAAGTCAGGAGATCAAAGTTAATATGATTCATCCTCTGGGCAGCATGAATGTGTGAAAAAAAAAAATCACAATAAGGTAAAAGGTAGGTAGGTAAAATTGTGCACATAGAGTAATTCACACTTCACTCACAAGAGGTCCCTCAGCAGTAAAAAAAGAAGAAAATATGACAAACAAGGCATACAAAATAAAACCACAACAATTCATCATTTAATTAAAATACATTCTTATATCTGAATTGACTACAACCTGTGGAACCTGTTAGTGCTGTTGGTCGAGCTGTTTCTCCGCTAAAAAAGAACAGTAATAACTGTGCTATTTCTGCTTTATTTAACAAAGAAATAGTCCCTGTTTCAAATATTGTTTTCCACTGGAATAACCTCACTTCAGACCTGGACTGGAAGAAAATCTAGTGCCTTCCTTCTTCATACAAATAAGGTTAAGGAAGCGACTTTTAAGACCATTCATCGTTTTTACCCCACCACAGTATTTGTACAAAGATATAAAAAAACACAATTTTGCACACCACTCATTTTGTCAGCTGATTCAGAAGGATTTATGTAATCTATTTTACTCTTTATCTTATTTTACAGCCACTTGCTTAACTGTCTTCGCAAGAGCTCGCACATCTCGCGAGACTTTGTGTCACCCGCAAAGAGAAGTACGGTGCCTCAGCAACCAGCCTTGTCCAGTCGTTTTACGCAGGCACACTAAAATGGCGTCGGCTCCGGGTGAGTGGAAAATTGTGATATTTTGTACTGATTTTGACGGAATGATGTTATTTTTGTTAAGCATACGAGTAATGTGGTTTGTTTAAAAAGTGACTTTGCGATAGTTTGTCGGTCGTTATCACATTAAAATGCCCTTAGGGTTAGTTAGCGCTCGGCATAAGGCCTAACGTTTGCTAATCGAGCCGTTGCGCTATTTTCTAACGTTACCGGATGTTTTTCGGCTCATACTGAGGTGGATAATGGATGCTGCTTTAGGAAATGTATCAAAACAGTGTTATATGCATGTTCTGATGATTCCTACCTATATCAGTCCGTATTTGAGTGTCGACCCGTTTAATGAATGGCTTAACCTACATGGGTGTAGTTGAATGGCGACCTAACGACGGCCCGGTGTCGCGTGTTGCTAGCGTTAGCATCGCTGCTGGCGCGCAAAGGTTTTGTTCTAAGGCTCAGCCGTGGTCTAACCAACATGTAACCTTTCTTTAGCAGATTACAGCTCCTACAACCAGACCAGTGCTCAGCAGGGGTAAGAGTCTCCAATTACTTTGTGAAATCAACTCAATGTAATGCTTTTATGTGGTTGTTTGTTTGCCTGAAGATCGAATGGGTGAATGGCCACCCTTACAACACTGAAGAGTTGGAGATGGATGTTGAAAACTGATATTGTAAATATCAAAGTGTTCATTAAGGAGATGCTTTAGAATTATATTTTTAAGTGTTAATGATGCATTGAAATGGACCTGAAGTTTTAAGGGAGATTCTAACATTGTATTTACTGATGCTAAAACGCCTATTTGTGTTTTTGCAGGTATGCCTCCTATGCTGCCCAGCCCTCCCAAAACTATGGACAGTCTGCAGCACAGGTGAGTTTAACATACTCGATTGACTGTTGTGGATTGCTTTGTGTTTGGCTAGAGATTTATTGTGAAAGTTGTCACTTTAACTTTGTAAATTATTTTAAAGACTGAATTTGGTGATTTAAGCATACACATATTAATCTCAGCACACAGTCTGCTTGCAACAGTTTAGGAGGGTAAACTGGGAAATGACTAATGATTAATGTGAGTTAATGTCTTTTTGAGGATTAACTGATTATGCAAGGCTTAGTCTTGATGTGCATTTCATGTTTATCTACCTAGCAGCTAAAGCATGCTCTTTTTTTTTCTTTTCAGCAGAGCTATGGTCAGCAGAATTATGGATCATATGCCCAACCTGCTGCTGCTGATGGCAGTTACACCCAGACAACACCCGCCGCTGGAAGCTACCCTCAGCAGCAACAACAGTATGGATCCACATATGGCCAGCCAGCATCAGGTTGGTTTTTAAAATAGTGCAATCGACCGGTTTTGATGTGGTTCTGCTCATAAATGCATGCAGTGGGTGAGGTTGGACAGAATGAAATTGATTGTTAAGCAAATTGAGGGTAAAGTAGTATGTTTTAAACAAACATAATTGTTGGTTGACACACTTTCCTTGCTCTGAATTGGAACAGAATCATGTTAATCCTATCTGACATAGAATTAACCCAATTTGTAGAGGGCGTCCACACCCAGATGTATGGTCCACATTTGATTTTTGATTGAGTTTATCAAGTTTTGACAGCAGTCTATCGATGTATTTCAGTCTGGCTGCCCAATGCAGATTTTAAACAGTCATGTACTTAAAAGACATCATTAAAATGTACAGCGCATGTAGGTATTATACATGAACATCCAAATTAACCTGTGCAGTGGTTAAGAAATATGCACATCGTTTGGAAATTACTTATCAGTTTGTCTGCTGCCTGGAGATTCTTCTTTCAAAGACTGTTGTGTTTTCCCACAGCTGGCTATCCTGCTGCCCAGTCTACCACTCACAGCTACTCCCAGTCAACCCAGGGTTATGGAGCCACTGGTTATGACAGTACTCCTGCTGCTGCTGCTCCAGCTGCCTCCCAGTCTTATGGCTCTCAGCCAGGGTATACTGCCCAGTCTGCCTACCCTGGTTATGGCCAGCAGGCTGCTCCTACTGCACCACAGAGGTATGTTGCCCTCAGCTAGAAGTAAATAACAAGTGAATTCCACAAAAACATGCTCATTGTTTTACTCTTTGCTCTCTTTGTTTATCTCTATTAGTTACAATGCTAACAGCCAGCCAGCCAGTTACAACCAAAGCAGCTACTCCCAGCCAGCAGCATATGGCCAGCAACAATCTGGCTACCAGGCCCAACCGGCAAGCTACAGCCAGCAGCAGGGATACCAGCAGCAGACCCCACAGCAGCAGCAGGCTCCTCCTGCCTACCCTCCTCAAGCTTCTGGTTCCTATGGTCAGCCTCCAGCCAACCAGTACAGCCAGCAAGGTGGACCTCCCAGTTACAACCAGTCCAACCATTACAGTAAGTTTTACTCACCTTTGTCTACTCTTTTCTAATATTTATTGATACATGTCAGATTAATGTCACTGTAAACGTCCTTTAATGCCTTTGTGCTCCTGTTTTGTAGATAATTACAGACAGGATGGCCAGGGTGGAGGTTCTGGTTACTCTGGCTCTGAGCCCTCAAGGTACCCAGGGTCAGGGGACAACAGGGGCCCTGGCAGGGACGGCTTTGATCGAGGTGGGATGATGCATCGTGGGCGTGGAGGCATGGGCCGTGGCATGGGGTAAGTGTCTTTCCCTAGCGCCTAACCTCACATGTATTTTCAATCTACAGGTGCTGTGGCCACATGGGGCAGGGCTGAGAAGACTGTCAGAAACAGTAGGAATACCAGCAATTTATGCAACTTAACTTTTATAATATGGGAGGGCCATGATTCATTAGCAGTCAATGCTGATAAATCATTGGTTTTTCCTGTAGGGCCTGATGTTCATGATGGTAGGTGTATTACATGCCAACACTGGTAACAATAGTAGCTATTCTGATCCAGTTTCTCTCAGCCCTGCCCCTAATTTTGCCAAAGGTAAGAAAAAGGTTTGTCCCTTTTTTCATCAAAGTTGATTTTGATCAGAGACCTGTGCATAAACATTTAGGTTGAGCAGTTTATATCCTAGAACATCAATTGATTATGAGCCAATATCAAAGTTTTAGGATACCCGAGGAGTTGAATATTTCAGGATTGGTCAGGGTATTTGATCGAATCATATTACAATTATATCTTATTTACACATTCACAAAATTCAAATGGGTTTCCTTTTAGGAAGGTTTAAACACTGTCTCAGAACCAGCAACGCCCTTTTAAACCAGTTTGCCACTAAGGTGCATGATTCCCTCTAAAGTGTCACACTTAAATAAATGCTACAAGATGATTGCATTTAGCAGTTGCTTAAATCCTACAGATCACCCCCAGTTATTGTGATGCTGGAGTCCTTAAACTAAAATTAAGTGTGTCCTGCAAGACTTTACAGCATAACATTTACACTTAAAGGGATTTACAAATAGACACAGGCTTTATGCAGTACATTCTGTTGCATTTCAAATACAGTTTCAAGTGCTATATTTGGGTCAATACATTTCCTTTGGATACGGTTTTTGCCCTTTTTACTCAGGAATACAGTCGCTTGTGTTTTTACTTTATGGTTGGGTTTTGCAAGGCTGTCCCTGGGGATAAGTACTTGTCCTCATTTAACTGCCCTGAGAGAGAGAGAAATGCCAAAAATGAAAAATTGCACCGTACAAAGCGGAGTTAAATATGCAGATGGTACTGTGTGACCTCAGAAAAAGTTGTATCAACAACAGAGCAACTAAGGAAATTTTCTTTCTCTTTAATTTTGGAGTCAGGTTTCTGCTTGTAGCTCCATTATTGGTCCTGAAAGATGACCAGAATTTATCACGGGATGCCATGTACAGTAGTAAAAGAAGTTCTTGAATCTTTTAAATGGGGTTTTTGTGGTCAATATCCCTATAGATCTACACTTAAAGTTATCAGTGAAAACTTCAATTAATGTTTAAAACAACAACAAAAAACATTGAGAGCAAATTTGATACATATCACACTTAATTTTCTTAGAAACCCACTTTTTTATTTGCAAGACGTGTACTTGCAGTGTGTTGTGGTGTCACCCCTCCTTTACAAAGTTGAAGGAGGGAAAAAAAACGGGTCTAGTGATGTTATAAGACATGGGAAAACTGTTTATTAAGGCTGTGTATGCAGACATGCTAAATTTGTTCACTGTAACCATTTTTAGGACTGCTCAAGGGATTGTCTTAGCACAGATAAATTCAGTCAGTGGATTTTGGTGTAGTGTGATGCACCCTAATCTCAGCCTGGCTACAAGAGCTGGCATTTGTGTATGGTATTTTTTTGTATTGTATGTAGGTCTGTGTTGTTCATGATGGTGAAATTAGAACTTAATTGAGCTGGTCCTTGACATATTCACTCTGGTACCCTCATTGAAATCAAATTTGCTCTTGATGCAGATTGGGCATTTGAACAGTTTGTTCCCTGTTAGCTGTTCTCTGTAGCTGAAAACCCAACCCCAAGTCAGATCAACTGACACTCAGCTCTCCTGAAAAGGAACTAAAAGGGTTACTAAGAGAAAGGCCAAGAGTGTTAAAGTGAACAGAGGTTGTACTGTGCATTTGTTTTGGTTTAGGTTGTCACCACTGTAAAACTAAAATCTGAAAATATGAAAAGCGTAACATTTTTGAATGAGCACATTTGGTTTCCCAAATACTTCAGAGGCACTTGCAATATTTATATCTTAATGACATGACAGGTATTTATTTTGAGGATGTCATTTTGGGGAAGAGCCTTTTTTTCCTTTTTAAGCTTGAATCATTAGTTTTGGGTCTAAAATGGCACATGAATTATCAGCTGTTACTTCAGGTTTTCTTTTTATAGTACTTTTCTGGTACACCAGTCTAAACCTATTTAAAATAATAGTTCTGCATGACTTCTTTTCTTCTGGTCTTGGTGCCACTAATACACATACACATACACACATACACACAGTTTTTAGACATTTCAGTGACTTTCATGATACAGGACTCTAATCAAGCAACTCTGCAGTGTTGTCGAAGTAGAGGTAAGAAAATATGCATTAACAAATTGCATAAATAGAAGTACAGCCATAAATGATTTTATAAATTTAGAGTTATCATCAATGTTTTTGTAGTTCAGTTTTCCTTTTAGCGTAACCTTAGCTCTGCACAGGTATATTTTTATGTACGGGGGGGAGTGGGCACATTGTCATTTTGAAATGTTTGAAATTGTTTTTGTGGTTTGGAATACAAATGTTTGATCACATTCTTTTGAGCACTTTTTTAACATGCTTTGTCACATTTATACCGTACAGGTAACAGTGAGAGCCATTTAAAACCATCTATTCTCTAAAAAGTATCTGTATTCAGTACAGATCCGCCAACTTAAGCAACAGGAGGGAGCTAAAACAAAGATTCGGGGTCTGCCTTTTTTCAAGAACTGAGGATGGTGGTTTTTATAAGCATGATGGGTATATTAATTCACCTGAAAGTATTTGTTTTTGATTTAAGAGAACCCTGGTAAACACTGTAGAAATTTATTTTTGGTGTTTTGTCTTGAACAATT
>JAPZEB010000022.1:25667196-25689203 GCA_029783705.1 Chaetodon striatus | reverse complement strand
TTGTCTTGAACAATTGTATAATTGTAATTTTTTATTTGTTTTATTACCTGGTGAATGTGATCACCTCTTCGTCTTGTGAAATTTCAGATGCATTGTGTCTATTTTATACACTTGTACATATCTGATTCAGATGTATCATTGTTAGAACTAATGTTATTGGGGCTGTGGCTTGTGTCCGGGTACAACTATGTATGCCATCAATGCATCTGAAATATTTCTACCTGTGTACAATTGTTTGGGTTTTGTCACATTTTCAAAGGCAGTGAAAATATGTTAGTCATTCATATTTTTGCACAAATGTATCCACTACTGAAAACTGTCACTGAAGTTGTACTCAGCTAGCTAAGGAATGGCACATAGTTAATTCTTATCTCCTCGACTGGATTGTGTGTTTATAATTTTGGGGAGTTTTTAGTTGCTGTAGGGCTAGCTAGAATGTTTTTATTACTCCCTCAATCAAGCCACTTTGCTCGAGCCATGGAAGTGGCTGTAAAAGGGAAGTCGCCTTCATATCTCCATTTATTCCCCCATAGCAGCGCTGGAGACAGAGGTGGCTTCAGTAAGCCTGGTGGTAAGTTAACGAGTATTACACTGGTTAGTCCTTTCAAAGCCTTAAACTTTTTGAGCAAATATGCTTTGAGTATTGATGTGTCTTACGTTGTGGTATGCAAAATTTATTTACATGAACACATTTGAAAATATTGGGGATTTTTTTTTTCGATGCCTGAGACCATTTTCTCTGGGGTACTTGGTATAATTCAGTCACTGCTTATGGTTCGACAAAGAGTTTTTGACAGGTTAATGACAAATTTCCACTCAAATGTGTGTTACTGCTTTTATCAAATCTCACGAGCCGAATTCTGGGTTTTTTTTGAGGATTTCTTACTGGTCTTAGAGGCTTTTCAAATGACACACAATTATTTGCCAAAGGGTCTGAGGTGTTCTATTTTCAATTCAATATATCACTTGTGGAAATTGTGGTATACCATAAGGTGCCATTTTCAACCTCCCAATATGACTGACAGCGTCTTTAAGGAAGTGTCTGTGTTACCTTTTTGTAGTACTCCTCAGGTGTTGTACAGTAAGCTTCAGTTGCACACACTGACTTTTCTCAATCTGTTTCTCTCCCCTTCGACTGATGGACTACAGGACCTATGAACAGCGATGACCGTGAAATGGGTAAGTAGTCACACTAGACCTATTTTACAACCCAGTATACAGGGTAATTTTCCTGAAGTTTTTTTCTTGATATTTACATTTATGTATTTTTTATAGGACGCCCTGAAGAGCAGGATGACTCTGAGAACTGCACGATCTACATCACAGGATTGACTGAGAAGGCTAACCTGGAGGAGATGGCTGAATTCTTTAAACATGTCGGCCCTCTCAGGGTAAGAAAGGCTCATCACTATAAATGTTGGCGTAAGCGAAACTAATGTGCAAACTAAATAAAATTACTTTTCTATCCGTCAAGATTAACCGCAGACTTGGCCAGCCTGCCATCAACATATACACAGACAAGGACACAGGAAAGCCCAAGGGCGATGCCACCCTGTCCTATGAGGAGCCAATCTTTGCCAAAGCAGCTGTGGAGCATTTTGATGGTACATTTTATTGACTGTGCACATCAAACTTGGAACAGAATCACACAAACAAATACATTGATCTAAAAGCAACTGTTTCAAGATCTTTAACTAATCTATTTATCTTTAATTGTAGGAAAGGAGTTCCAAGGTCGAAGGCTGAAGGTCTCCATGGCACGCCGTAAGCCCATGATGGGTGGAATGAGGGGTGGCATGCCCATGCGAGATGGCATGATGGGTCGTGGAGGTAAATGTCATCCGTATTTGTTAGTGTTAGACTGTTACAGAGCAGGTTCATACAATTCCTCACCGTCAGGTGCTCAAGTGATCTTACGTTGGTCTCAATGACATGCCTTGCTTTTGGCTTTACAAGAAACAAAGAGCTGGAGACAGTGGGGATACGGTCATACGATTATTAAGTGCTGTCATTTTCTTATTAGGTATGATGGGCCGTGGAGGAGACCGTGGTGGGTTTGTCCCACGTGGAGGTCCTCGTGGTATGGGCAGAGGTGGACCCACAGGAGGCAACATGCAGCAGAGAGCTGGAGACTGGGAGTGTCCTAACCCGTATGTATTGCTTCATAATGAAGTGTCTTAAGTGCATTTTTATTAATCAATCATGTTATTTGTATTAGTTTGTAATGTTTTTAATGCTATGTGTTCCAGGGGTTGTAGCAACCAGAACTTTGCCTGGAGGATGGAGTGTAACCAGTGCAAAGCCCCCAAACCAGAAGGGTTGGGCGGTGGCCCTCCATTCCCCCCTGGCGGTGACAGAGGCAGAGGTGGAATGGGAATGCGTGGAGGCAGAGGTATGGACCGTGGTGGCCCAGCGGGAGCTGGAGGTCCAGGTGGCCCCGGAGGTTTCCGTGGAGGTTGGGGAGGCGACCGTGGTGGATTCAGAGGACGAGGTGGAATGGATAGGGGAGGTTTCCGTGGGGCCGGGCGTGGAGGACCACCCATGGACCGAATGGGTGGCAGAGGGGGCAGAGGAATGGGCCCACCAGGTGGCAAGATGGATATGAGGTAGGAACGCCACTCCTCTGGACCCAATAGATGTTTCGCCTTTGAGTAATCTGTGACTGCTGAGCATAAAATTGTCATAACTTTTGAGGCCATTGAAAAAGCATGTGACAACCTGACACAGCAAATATCTGTCACTTATTACATCTGTTGTTTTGCTTCTTTCCAGGGACCATCGCCAGGAGCGCAGAGAGCGACCCTACTGAAGGAGACCTTCGTGAATGTTCCTCTTGTGGAATTTGTTTTTTAAAACGAGAATTTTTAATTTATGATTCCATATTTCGATGGTTATAGAACTGCTTTCAAACATCCTGTGCAGTTTCACCCAACACCTGTTTCCATTTCTTTCTTTCTTTTTTATTTTAGTTTACCCGTGTATATGCTGCATCTTGTATTGTGCATGTTTTTTTTTGTTGTTGCTTTTTTTAAATATGCATATTAGTTTCGACATTGTGTTGTAAAATGCATTTTTTCATTCGTTAACATAATTGCTTCCCCTTTCCCATGACTGGCAATTATATGATGACAAATTTGGGAAATAAAATTTTACTGATTTGATGTTTTTGAGTTGTGGGCTTTACTTTACAAAATGAAGTCATACAGGGAAATCTAATGCAGATTTATTAATGCAGTCTCTTTAAAATGATAGCTGCCGTAGGTGAACAGGAGTTGCAGTTTTATAAGTGACATTTTTAATATCAGTAGCAGTTATGAAAGCAGTCACCTGTCACATCTACATAACTTGGTCTAAACTTGTTCCACTGCAGGTACATGGTTTTATAGTTTATATATTTCTCTCTGATCTGTGATCCTGGTTGAGTAACCCAATAAATTATTTCTGTATGCTTATTACCATTTTCTGATGAGCACCTCAAGGTAATAATTTTTGAGTGTGTCAGCTATTCAGCATTTTCGGACCCAAAGTGATGCTCTACTTGTTTTGATGGAGCATATCTGCAGGTCTAAATGGTGGCAGCAGTTACTTCTCTCGCCTGTAGGTGGTGCAGTTTGAACAGAAACTTTGGTGCTGCAGTTCTGACTCAGATGGCTTGGCCTGGTTTCTGGTGTTTTGCATCAATGACACTCATTTCTCACAAAGCAGCAGTAGCATGCAGGACATCAGGCCTTTACTTATGAATGATGTAATTAAATTTTAACATTCAGATTTAAATAACAGTCTGAACAAATAGGAGGGAAGTTATTTTCTACCTTTCATGACTTACTGCTGCCATATTTAGCAAAAAATTAACTGCCATAACCAAAGACATGATACAGAATGAGCTGAACTTAACACTGGCATTGAATTCAATAGAATTTCTCTCTTTTCTGTTACTCAAAGTTTCCCATTTTAACTGCAGCCAGGCTTTGGTGTAATTACTGTATGTCGTTTAATTGAGCCGTGTTCCCCATAAGGCACTCAGGTTGAATTAAGAAATCTTATTGACCACAGATGTCAATCTTTGGCTCTTTATTTCTGACATCTGGCAAACATATGGCTATTGAAACCATCCTACAGCTCTTTGATGTTTCCTTTTCATACATCTACTGGGTTACCACTGGATAATTCTGCCTGTAGGAGTCTGTCAGAACAATCTGGCGAGACAGTACGTTACATCATTTGCAGTATTTTCTATTTAGCACTTAATGTTACACCGTGCAATTCCTGGAACAAAACAAGAACTAACTTTGTTTATTATTATAAATAGCTGGTAGCCATAGGTCATTCTCTCATAAAACACTTACAGCTCACAGCGTTGTACAGTAGATGTGGTCTCACTTTACACTGTTGTTATTGATGAGATTCGGTAATCAAGGCTCATGTCCGTGTGTTTTTGTACTTAAGGCCCTCTAAGTTATCCCTCTGGGAAGCTGTGTCACAGCTGACATCTTAAAGTGCTTCTCATTTGCCGCGGCCGGTTGTTCATGTGGATTAATAGAGTGCTGAATTCTCTCCATCTCTCTCTCTTTACTGACAGAAAAGCTGATTCATCCCGGCCCAGAATATGATCTCATCAACCCCCACCTTCTCCCTCCCTCTTTCTCTCTTCTCTCTCTTCCGCCCTCTCCCTTCCTTTCTTTCTCTCCCTCTCTGTCTTAAACAGACACATCCCTCTTTTTTAAATGAAAACAAGCCCTCCTCCTCGGCGGTGGGCTTCGCTTAAATTCAAACAATCACACATTAGGAGAGAGCATGAGCCGCTCTGATAGATTGTTTTAGGGGAAATGAGATGGTGGAAAACACTTTTAAAGGCCCAGTCAAACGTTTTCAAGCATGCAAAGTCCAGGTATACTTACAAGCAACTGAAGAGCTCAATCTGTAGATTAAACATAAGTGTTTCCATGTGTCCCACCAGCTTTCAGAGTCAGACTGCATGTATATGTAACTGAGATAACATTATAAACCAGTTTTCAGCTGCATCAGAAAACATTAAAAACTTAAACAAGGTTGGTATCCATCGCAGTTTTAATCAAGTGTTTCAAGTTTTGGCTGTAAGGCCGCCCTTTTGTTTACACTTGTCACAGACAGTATCTTTAAAAAGCTCCAAGCAAGTTTCCCTTATGTTTTTAAAACTTAAACACACCATTAGAACCTGAAAATCAGGTCTCTTGCACCAAAGTTTGGCCCAGGGTTCAACCCTCATGTTGAGCTGCAAATCTATTAGTCCTCTTCACTATCTGCATGTCTGGTCTTGTGTTCTCATTCTGGCCCCTGGTGTTTTTAGATGATTTAGAAGAAAGAGAGAAGTCTGACGTTTTCCTGAGTTAATGTAAAGCAGCACAAATGGCGGCCTTGTTCACTTGTAGAGCGGCAGCATTTAGTCAGGCGATTAACAGATGGAAAGAAAATTATTCGCCAAAGATTTTGATGATTGATGAATTGTTTCAGTCCATTCTCAAGCAAAAATGTCAGACCTTTGCAGGTCCTAGCTCCTTAAAAGTGAGACTGTGCTTCTTCTCTTTGCATTTTGTGACAGTTAATGTAGTAAATGTGTTTTAGCCTTTGAGTTTTGGACTGTTGTTTGGACAAAAGAGACTCTTTGAAGATGTCAGTTTGAGCCCTGGCACAGTGTAATGAGCATTTTTCACTTTTTTTGACATTTTATAGATTTAACAATTGATTAGTTGTGAGAATAAGTGGCAGATTAATCAGTAAACACAATCATTTGTTGCAGCGTTGTTATCTTGTGCACTATGTGACAGGCACATTACCTATCACACACACAAACAATCATGTGCTCTTGTATTGACTACCTTATCTTTGCTCTGTTTACAGCCTACTTGACCAGACTGGATAAGGCTCTGCTGTATCTCCCTCACTATCTCCCTTCATAATCCCCCAATCTCCTGCTGTTTAGGGGTTTACTGGCTCGGGCCTCCTCCAGGTGTGACATCTTTGACTTGTGCAAGTGCCTCCATCAAACCTCTAATCACACATTCATTACAAAAGCTACACGACTGTTAATGCTTAACTAACACATCATATGCTTTAATCACTGGTTAGATTAGACAGTTGGAGAGGAATTCTCTTGCACTAAGAAGAGTCAGTGTCTCATGATGCTGAAGCTTTATTAGCCGTTATCACTTTAGGGTATTTGGTGAAGAGACTACACAGAGGTTTCATTATTTAAAGACTGTGAAAGCTTTTTATGTGTTGAAAAATCCTAAAAAATATGCTTCCCATTTGCAACCAATCATGAACTCATAATGAAAAGTTACCTTAGATTTAATAACTAAACACCCCTACTAATACAGTTTTGGGGTGTTTGTACTTGACTTGAGTATTTTTATTTGTTTTGTAATTAATAGGTACTGTGTGGATTAAAATGTGATCAACAAGTAAATATGATCCATAGTTAGATATTAGGGCTGCAACACTGTCTATTATTATGTCTTTGTGTCGAGTAATCGTTTAGTCGTTTGGTCAAGCCTTTAAAAAGCCAGAAAATAGAGAGAAATGTCCACAACCCAAAGATTATAAGTGTACTGTCATAGAGGAGTAAAGAAGCAAGAACATATTCAGATTTATAAAGCTGGGAGCAGTGCATTTGGTCGATTAATTGGTTGTCAAATTAGTTTGCAATTCATTTAATAGTTGATAACTTATGGATTTAGCTCTATTATAGATTAATCCGTTAGTGTATAAAGTAGCCTACTTGTCTCACAGTTTTAAAAAGAAGTGTGTCTGCTGACTTGGTGAACATGGGGTTAAGTTTTCTCCTCTGCCGAGCGTTGATCCCTCATAATGGGATGTGCCACCGAGTCGCTCTGCTGGTCTAAGCTACAGCAGGTCAACATATTCAGTGCAAGAGGCGGGCCTATGTGCAGGGAAGATGAGCCGTGGACTCGGCGCTGCTCAGTGGTCGTGATTTCATCGATGAGGAGCTGACTGACCGCCTCACACACACACACATACATACACGCACACAGACATGGTGACACGTGGATTTTTGTGGGTGAGGGGACTCACCGGCCACCGGCTGGATTAACGGATCGTCGCATGGGTGTGTGTCGGCGTCCCGGACTGCTCCTTTTCTTAATCTGACTCCGGGACCCGGCGATGCGCTCTTTAAAGGAAACGGGTTTCGCAGAGACATCCGGAAAACGCATCCATGCGCCACGGCCAGTCCGCATCCCGATATGCCTCTGACAACACAAAGCCTGGTTTCAAGGAGCTGCCATAAGAAACCACACATGCACATCGGCATGGGTGCGTCAACACGGTTATCTGGCTGTATTTTGCGGATGGGGCTTTGGAGCGCAGTTGTGCAATGAGAGGATCGGGAATTATCAAGTAGACTTTATTGATAGGCTACATATTCGACAATATGGCTGATCAGAGCAACATCCAGTCCGCCGCCTCCAAGAGTATCCGGCCTTTTAAATCTAGCGAGGAATACCTGTACGCCATGAAGGAGGATCTGGCTGAATGGCTCAACACCCTGTATGATCTGGATATCACTGCGGACACCTTTATGGATGGGCTGGAGACGGGCTGTGCCCTCTGTCGGCACGCCAACAACGTAAACCGCGCCGCGCAGGACTTCCAGCTGGAGTACCCGGAGGCTGCACAGTCCATGAAGGTGCCATCTAAAGATGTTGTCTTTCAGTCACGCAACGTTATCCCAGGCTCGTTTTTAGCGCGGGATAACGTGTCCAATTTCATCAGCTGGTGCAGGCAGGAGCTCTGGATCAAGGACGTCCTCATGTTTGAGACCAACGACCTGGTGGAGAGATGCAACGAGAAGAATTTTGTCCTGTGCCTCCTTGAGGTGGCGCGGCGCGGGTCCAAGTTTGGCATGCTGGCCCCCATGTTGATCCAGCTGGAGGAGGAGATCGAGGAGGAGATCCGGGACCAGGAGAGCCTGCGGATCGATGCAGGGGAGCCCGCTGAGCAGAGCCCGCCCAGCAGGTGCTTCAGTCGGAAGGAGAGCAGTCACAGTGTGGAGGATGAAGATGAACCTGATCCAGAGCCCTTCGTCTGGCCACAGAAGAGGGTTTTATGTGACATGCGAAATTTGGATGAGTTGGTGAGTATTGTATTTTAGTTCCCTGATGTAATTACCCTCAATAACCCTACTTGACTCCATAAGGTGCCACAACTGCATATGATTCACATAAGTCACCTCATCATAGATAGTGTTTTCACAGAATTTAATTATCACTACTTATAACACAAGTGTGAAATACAGTCTCCCACAGGCTTCTCACCCTCCGGCCTTAAGTAAATATCACCCAGTGTGTTTGGTGTGGTGCTAAACAGTATGAAGCAGCTGATAGACAACCAATATCTCCCACAGTAAAACACAGAAAAGTGTCAAAAGTGAAGCTCCCTCTCTGAATATGTCATATCAGTGCTAGGAAGAAGGCAGACGCCTTATGGATTCCCTGTGGAGTAGGTGTGTGCATACATCCATAGGACGCTGGGGACATGTCCCCCTTAATTTTTAGAATTTTTTAGAATATGTGCATTTGTCAGTCCAATTAAAACGTGAATTTAGCAGACAGCTTTTACTTTGGCAAACATAAATACATTTACAAGACAAATTGGTGCATGAAAAAAAAAGTGCTCAAAATTTTCTGGCGGATAGCCCCAAACATTGAGATTAAACCTACGCCCTTGCGTTCATCTTAACTTGTTTTAGGCAGCTGTTAAATTCCAGCTCACCTGTAGGGTCAGTGTGTGTTTGACACCCAAATTCTTGCTTATACTCTGAGAGGTCACAGGTCAACTCTGACATTGCTCCTGCATTCTTGAAGAGAAGTCAGCTCTGCCTCTATTGAGCTGACATTTATCTTCATCCTCTTTTATTTAGCTTGTCCATCAAGAGTAATCAATACAATATCCTGCAGGCGAGGAAGGTTCTTAATCACATCCTGCTTCTGCAGCTCCTTTAGCAGCACTACTAAAAAAATATCACTGTTGGCAGTTTGATTCTGATACATTTCCTGGAGTTCAAACCATCAAGTCTTGTCATTTGTCTGGTTGAACTGGCTGACCTTTACCGCGGCCTGCCTGACACGAGCACATTAGCGAGGCAAAGGTCTTGTTGGGGCAAAGCTAATGAGCAGACACACAGCAGCGTTTGGGTTGGGTGCGGGGGAGAAGTTGATATTTTCATGTTGATGAAGAGAACAATGTCTGTCTTTGGCACCAAAGATGTGAGATGGGACAGCACAGCAAGGGAGGCGGGGGGGAACAGTCACACTCATGCTGTTCAGGCAGCAGAGCAGAGCGGCTCCAGTGTGACCTCCACAGACAGAAATAGGAGAGCATGTGGAGGAGGATGTGCGCTGTTTGTATCCAGACTGTCTGAGTCCGCACACTCTCACTCATATGACTGAGGATTAAACAAGCCGGCTGCATTTTTGGGACAAAAAAGATCACAGGACGGCTGCAGAGCGTATGCCTGTCTTTCCGTTTTTTGTCATCTGGACTGACACATCCCTCAGCAGTCAAACAGTGACAGACACACACGTTTGACTAGGCTGATCTGGGAAGTGGCATTCCCGGTCGTCATGTGTCTGGTGAATAACATCTCTTACCGTTCCTGTCAACCTTAGAAAACTGCTGGCATGCAAGCTGCACAGACAGCGCACATCAGCAACATGAGGCGCATCCAATGAGAGACCACAGTGGCACAATATTAAAATAGTACAGTATTATCAAGGGTAGATGTACCAACACATACCGTCTAATGGCTTCAGCTGTTTGTTGTCCATTTGTCATTTGTGTGAGGCATGTTTCCACTTCATACCTCTTAATTTCCTGGACTTACGTTGAAACAATCGAAATTAAATCCACATTTTTTTTTTCTTTAATTAGTTTGATCAACATCTTAACAGTGAGCTACCCGCTTAGAGGTGTTAGACCTCTCTGTCCTCCATAACATCAGTCACAAGTTTATCCCACAGAATACGTTTCTTTGTGTTTCTGTCTAACAAGAGATTAGTGTCTCCTTATTACTGGAAACCTCATTGCTAGCATCTGGCAGAGAGGGAGAGGAAGAAAGTTAAAGGGCTTAGTTCGTCTGTGACACCAGACCGTGTGTCCGCAGCTTTCCCGCATCGCCCATGATGTATGTTCTGGCTCTTTCTGGTTCTTTTGTTTTAATTTTTAGTTACTGATTTTCCTCTGCAAAATGTACTGATCTGCTATTCATGATTTAATTTTGAATCCACTTTTTAAAAATACATAATTTATCAACCTTTTCATGAACTCTCCCCTAGTATTATCAATAGCATTATTGATAAAATGTCATCAATTAATTACTAGGCCATTAACTTCCACAGAGATGTGCACAGCAGCCTCAGATGCTTTCAATGCAATGCTACAAATGTTCAGCCTCCAGTTAGTTATCTTGTTTTCTTTACTAAACCTGAATGCCGGGGGAAACATGTACCTTTACGATTGCTGTTTGTACATGAATCCGGGATGTTGTCATTTCATGTGTGCTCCACCACAGTGCCCTAATCCAATTAAATCTCAGGCAGAAAATGTGAGCTGTGCAGTGTATGCATGAACACGGGATCATATTTATGAATCCAGTATCAGGGCTAACTTTAAATTCTGCTGTACTATCTTTAAAACATTTGGCTTTTGTTTCTTGTGCAGCTCGCAGCGTCTCAATGAGATCTCTACATTTGGCAGCAGTATACTCTTTGTGTGGTAGTTGGATGATCAAACTAATCGTCTTGTCGAGTTTAACAAGACAATACAAGTGTGGTGATAATAGGATTACAGGTCATTATTCTAATGAGTGTATAGTAACAGTCTGCATACACACAGCAGGATTATTTTAAGTACAAGTCCCTTTAAAGACATCTGACGATTGAATAATCACCATATAAGCATGCAAACATATATATTATAAGTTATGATTTCTCCTTATTACACTCTGCTTCAGTGGTGGAATGTAACTAACTACATTTACTCAAGTACTGTACTGAAGTACAGATTTTAGGTACTTGTATTTTACTTGAGTATTTCCTTCTTATGCAACTTCCTGCTTCTACTCCACTACTTCTAATGGAGACAAATATGTATTTGTCTGACACCTTTATTTACACTTCAGATTAGTTTTTCATATCCTTCCTGTCCAGTGAAAACCATGCATCTCTTCATGTGCTGATTTTGAGTGTTTGTGATAAACTAAAGCATGAAGTGTTTACTCGCTTTAGGTCCTTCTTAAGCTATAAAAACTCTTTAAAACTGTCTTGGATCAGCTGGAAAATGCATTTTAGAGATACATGGCTCTAACGTGACAGCAACAACCTATAAACCCTGATAATCTTATGTATGAGTATGAGGCGCTGCTGTAGATTAAACTACCCAACAGTATATGAATGAGTTTAAGTAACCTTAAATACAGTAGTAATTAAAGCAGCAGTAATTCCAGAAACAAATCCAGAAACATCAAATACAACATCAAAACACTGACAAGAGACTTTTCACTGCTCATTGAGTACTTCTGCTTTTCATACTTAATACTTACATACTTGTACTCAAGTAAGTTTTTGAATGCTGAACTGTAACCTGTACTGGAGTATTTTCACAGTGTGGTGTTACTACTTTTACTTAAGTAAAGATCTAAATACTGCTTCCACCACTGCTCTGCTTATGTAACAGTAAAATGACTCAGTAAACTTGTGACTCTCAATGCAAACAGTTCATTTGTCACATCCAGTACCTTGTGGATACAATAGGTATTTAATGTTAAGGAAGCTGTCGTCTATCCTGGTTACGACACGCCCGTATGTAAACACTCACCACCCCTGTGTCTGTTGCCGACCTGCCTCTACAAATGTTATTACTCATATCACCGCGGGACGGTTTTCCACTCTTAAGTTGGGGAAGTGACGGGTGTCTCATGTCTTTCATCATACCTTGACTCAGTGATAAATGTTCCTTTTTCCCATTCCTTTACCTCAGTAGTGTTACAGACAGACAGCAGCTGGTTCACATGGCTGTGTGGCCACATTAAGTTTATCCTTTGCATTAGGGGATTTTCTTTCATATAGATAGGGATTATGACCGCAACATCAATCAGATCCATTTTCCTTTACACTTCAAGCAGCCTAATCTAAAGAAACACGGTCATCAACCTACAAAAATGACCTTTTTGTACATTTTCTAGGTCTTGTACTTAGGCCCTGGGCACTAACATAGCTATACAAACTGACATACATATAATAATTAAAATAACACCTAGTGACCCCTTAATGCGGCCTCTAATTGTTCACATGTTTGCTGCATGCATAAGCACCTATACAGGACAATATTTGAGGTTATAAATGACAGAACATTGCAGCTTCACAGCCTTCCTTCATTGGCATCTTTGATCCTTCTTCTTCTTGCTCAGTCATATGAACTGGTTCATGTCTCCTCTGACCCCGGGCTTCAACATTCAGCCCCTTGTTTAGTTCATATATGTGCGAGCCCTCACTCCCATCCCCCACTTCTGTCTGCAGAGATGATAAAGCAAAGAGCACCACAGTATGTCTTGTTGTCGGCATTGAAGGGGAGATGTGAATAGACTGTTGACGGCGAGGTAATCAACGGCTGACGTCTCAATCAAAGACGTTGGATGGACACACCAGCGGAGCAAAAGGGGGATGGGGTAATAAAGAGAGAAATTGTGTGTATTATGCCTGTATGGACAGTCTGCTCCATTAACCTTACGGTCTAATTCATGCATTCAGGGAATTAAAAAAAGGGGGAGTAGACAACAGATAGTATGCCTAGAGTGACTTCACTGTACACTCTGTTAAACCTGACTGGAATGGATGTTACTCTGAGAGGGAGAGCTACAGTAGAGAGGGGAGCGAGAGTGAAAGAGAAAAGTAGGTCATCATGCTTTGCATTGGGTCACACTCGTACGCGTTGCTGAGAGAGCGTGGCATCCTTCAGTGTTTCTCCCTCCTGTGTCACATGCACTCATGTTTTTAGGGGTTTAATATTTGAAAGGATTTTTTTTTTACCCTCTCGACTTTGCACAGTAACAGCACACACCACTTCTCCTCCTTCTCCGCACCATTTTCCATGCAGCATGTGGAAACAGCTGACTCTGCACTTTGTATACTGCCCGCTTTATGTCGTTATTGCATTGCGTTTGATGCTATCCCCTGATCATTTGCATCATTTAGTTGGGTGTTTATCTGAACAGGCTTCTGTCTGTGTGAGTAGTCTGGTTATTTTATGCACCTGCCTGCAGCGTCTTCATGCTGGTGCTCAGGTGGAAGCTGCCGGGGTGAGAAGAGTGCTGGGCATCAATCCCTCTAACCTCAGCTGTCACATGGAGAAGTGCTGAGTGTTCTTGAGCCTCATCACAACAAACCAACAAATGACTTAGACGCTGGCCTGATATTTAACTTCCTGCATCGGGTGATTACGCTGCTGTCTGACTGAAGCAGATGAATAATGGAGATATTCACCTTGCAGCACTTGACGTCCATTAGATTCATATATAATCCCAGCACCCCAGTGAGCAGTTTGTCATGTGGCCAGAAGACAGGCATTGATTTTCAGAGAATGGTTTCCTTGATGCGGTGGATGAGGCCTGCCCTGGAGCTATGATTACATTTTTTACCCTGATCAAACACACAACACAGGTTATAGAATATATAAAGCAATATTATTATATTCATCAATTTATCACAGATAAAGGAATAGTTCGACATTTTGTAGGATATGCTCATTTGCTTTCTTTTTGTGTCTGCATCATAAATTTGCTGGCAGGCAGATTTTTTATTTACCTTTGGACAGAGCCAGGCTAACTGTCTCCTCTGTCTCCAGTCTTTGTGCTAAGCTAAGCTAACCAGCTGCTGACTGTATCCTTATATTTAATGGACAGATGTAAAAGTGGTATCGATCCTCTCCTCTAACTCTCATCCAGGAAGAAAGAGAGTGTATTTCTGAAAATGTTGAAGTATTGCTGTAATGCAGTGGCACTCTAGTTACAGTCCATGGGTCAAACCTGGCCAATGAGAAGGTGCAAGTTGGTCAACCGACCGTTTTCTAATAAAAGTTTGGCGGCATTGAAGCTTCAGTAAAAAATATCAGTAATTATGAAGGGGAATGAGAGATGAGAGGACATTTTCTGAAACATGAATTAGAAAAAAGAATACTGTAGAAGACAGCTAACCCTTTTCCTTTCCGCAGCATTTGGGTCAGCCCTAGTGCCAGGGGAGGATCTGAGGTCTGGGCGAAGACCAGAATGTCATCCAATCCAAGAAATGCTCCATTAACACCTGACTTGTGCGTGGCTTCTGCAACCGGATTTACCTTGTTTATTCATTTAATCTGCTAAATATTATTAATGTTTGGCCACTGGCCTTTTGTCATTTTGCAAAAGTGGCCCCCGGGCAAAGCAAGCTAAGTATCGCTGCTGTAATGCAGTCTTTGTTTGCTATATTATTCAGCCTATGGGAGGTAACCGACACACCTTATCCTGGGGCGTTATCCAACATTTATCAGTCTCATGTCTGCTGGTCTGGCCTGTTGGACTAGCATGCTAACAGTCTCTAAATACTTGCATTTCCATGATCCGTCCAGATTGTCCCCTCAGGCCACAGGTCCAACATAATCAGCATAAATTCATTTGTCACGTCCCTGCAGCCCCCAGGTTGTTTAACGAGATCATTTGTGCAGTGGAGGTTGTTCCATCTTTATGAGATGTTGCATGGTTGTCCACAGAGGAGTCGTTTATGCAGACTGTCAGAACAGTTGTTTAATAGGAGGATAGAGTCTGAAATGTAGCTGTTTTCAGAGTGTGTTCACAGGCTTCAGGAATTCTTACTGTGGGTGGTGGAGCAATAACCCCCTCAAGTTCCAAAACTCTCCCTCCTGCCAAGCAGGCGCCCGCAGTGATTTCTTGTCTCTCGTTGCTTATCTGATGGTGAGATTGTTTTATCTTGGGAAGTTTCCAGTCATGACAGGAGATCCTCAGGGTAACAAGATAAGCTAAGAGAAGAGTGTTGTTGTCATTTTTTGAATTCACCTTGAAAGCACTGCAC
This sequence comes from Chaetodon striatus, assembly GCA_029783705.1. NCBI lineage: Eukaryota > Metazoa > Chordata > Actinopteri > Chaetodontiformes > Chaetodontidae > Chaetodon > Chaetodon striatus. Next base: position 25,674,087 of record JAPZEB010000022.1, on the reverse strand, counting down.
ACTCTGCCATCTTTTAATCCTCCCCATTTCCTTTACCTTTTTGAAAAGATTATATATTCTCTACAGTCGTCTCTCAGGCGGCACAGAAGTTGAATCCTGGAAACACCCTCGTGTAAATTCCTGCAGAGTGAGTTGTAATGTTCACTTTTTATTGTTGGAGGAGTTTGGCAATAATTATCCTTCGCACAGCAATCATAAAAGAAGCCAGTTAGAGCAGGCCAGCACACCTATGTTTGATGAGTGCGCCGCAGCAAACTGTGTGGTTGTTTGTTGACTCATGGGGAGAACAACCTGATGTTGAAATGGATGTGCGGCTTCTCTGAGTACATTTAGGAAATGTGGATCATAGTCTTACAGCATGAACCACAAAAACCTAAAACCAGAACTCTATATTTTACGTATTAAAGTAACAACCTTTAATTCAATCATTCAACAGCAAATTTTGTTGTTAGAGTAGAACAATATTGGCAACCTTGTTCATTCTTTGTTGTAATACCATTATGCTAAGCTACTGTTTATAGTCTTAGTGTAGCATGTTCGTTCACATTTCAAACTAGTAAAGAAAATGAGGATTAAAACCAAAACATCTTTATCTCCCCCTCCCATTTCCTCTCATCATCCCCAGGGTTTGCTCAGTCTCTTCCATGAATGGCCCTTCAGATGTTTGCTGGTCAGGAAGGAAAGGAATGAAGAGATTGTTGACTCACACTGAGCAGATATGACGCTATCTGAGCAGTGGGATCGTTAAAGCGGGATGTACTTCATATGTGCTTTTTACATTAAACTGCAAACTGGAAGACAAACCTCAGTCCAAAGGGACTGTTGCAGCAGTATGTTAATAATGAAAGTGTTTCTCTCTGTGTGCTCAAAACATCTCTTGCATTCCTATCTTAAGATAGATACAGCAGATTCTCAGAATAGGGGCGTGCTGTGGATTGTTGGGTCGCTTTTCCTTTCTTTTCCTTCTCAAACATCTGCAGTTCTTGCTGAAAGCGTCTCTCATGTGACCAGCATGCATCCATAATTCATCTTTCAGGTTTTTTTTTTGCAGGGTTACAGCTCCACTTCCGCATGTTTCCTACGTGACCTTGTCTCCCTCCTCCCCTTGTATCTCATTCTAGTGTGTGTGTGTGTGTGTGTGTTTTGGTTTTAGTGTGTCTGAGTGTACCCATTGTTGACACAGTGAAGACATGGGAAGTGCACACATTTGGTGTCAAAGGCTCAACAGAGTAAATATTTCGAATGCCAGGGCTGCTATTGATTAGGTTATTATTAAAACCCTTCACGGTTGGACTGTGTATCCTGCTCAGTATGAGACACAGTGTTCCGAGTCCTTCACCTTCCCTCTGGAGGAAAACGTATGACCTCAGCTGAACAGCTCAGGGGGAGGTTTTTTGGGAGCGAGAGAAAGGCTTTACTATAGCTAGAATGAGAAAAAAAAGGGTACAGTTAAAAAGGGAAGGGTAAGGCTGTGTGTGTCTGTTGCCATAGCAATCTTTCCATTAAGTCACTGGCCGGGGTTTTTCCAAACAGGGCTCGTCCACCTACTGACAGAATGAAAGACGGAGTGACAGAGCGGGGAGGAAGAGAGGGAGCAAGCAGATGTTAGAAATGTAAGCAAAACAAAGAAAGCGAAGACAAATTTAGTGCTGGTCAGCGAGTGCACGGTGCTCAGAATAAAGGCTGATAGACAACAAAGCAGATGAGAGAGAAAAGACAGAGGCAGGTGAGAGGGAGAACAGAGAGGCAGGTGAGGTGCTGAGGCTTAGCGCTGATTCCTCCCTCTTTAATCAGCATGGGGAAGAATGAGGGGTGCTGTTTCAAGAAAATAACCAGGTGCCTCCATAATCTTCCGCATACACGATAATGTAGGTGTTACAGGCCAGCCTGCCCACACACACACACACACACATGCCACATGCGAGCCGTATCCCTTCAGCCCGGTACACAGCATGAAAGCTACTGTAAACAACCAAAGGGTGGGAGCTCACAACCTGACATTTTCCTCTAACACGTCATTTGATCACTTAAAGGGATACTTCACCCACAAAATGGTCCAATTACTCACCACGTCTTGCGTTGAACTTTAGAGGAAAACCTGATTTTCTTGTGTCTCTCTGTGATGGACAAAGAATCCAAAAACTGAGAAAACTGGAGTAAAAGGGCATCCTGTTTATATCAAAACATCTGTTTACAAACTTCTACACAACTCATACAGTATAATACATGCCTCATTTATCCATGCACTTTGCGTAAATCTTACTATTTAAAACATTTAAACAGTCTCACGTGTGTGTTTGCAGCATGCACACTGTAATGCATGTGCAGAGTTCAAACGCTTACACTTGCCCAGGTGTGCTGCTCATATGCAGAAATGTTTCAAAGAGTGACATTTTAATGCATGTGTTTGGGAAGTACTGATCATAAGACTGGATAAATGAGACTTGGATTGTACTGCATGAGTTGTGTGAGAGTTTGTAAGTAAGCCAATGTTTGGACATAGTTAAGCAGTTTGTTAAACAGCCCCCTTTTACTCCAGTGCCTTAAGAATTATTTATATTTTTGGATTTTTCCCTGGAGGCATGCAGAAAAAATGAAAGCCGTTTTTACTCAGAGATCTTGCAATAGGGCTACAACAAGGAAGCATCATTACGCCAGCTTTGCTTTTTTATACAGAACCAAGCAATGCAGGTATCTTGCTGCGCCAGTGTGCGATTTTAGATAGCATGCCAGCGTTTTGGAAGCAAAAGAGGCATGACAGGTGTGATGTGTAACACACGTTACCCATCACTGTTGCTTTCTAAACAACAACAATGGCATTTCATAGCAATAATAATAATTTATCATTCTCGTGATATGGCGGTTGATCTCATCCTCTGATCGGAGGGTGAGGCGCTCCCAGACCTCATTCACTAACTAATTTGTGGACATTTTGGGCTGTTGTTCTTCTTCTTCTCTGAGTTAGCTGCTAACTGCTAACAGCTGCTTTTTAAATCTCCCAGCAGTAGGTCCCACACATAATATCTCGTCAAAATGTCACACTAGTCTCGCCCGTGGTGCTGTCTTGCGTGCTGTCCCTTTTACATAGATGTCAATTCAGCGCTGTTACTTCCTTTGCTTCCTGTTTAAAGGTGAGACAAATCCGTCCCCCAATTATACCTTTTATACAGAATAGTGAGGCATAGTGAGGAATTGATATACAAATGATTATTTTGTGGGTGAACTTTTCCTTTAAATGTCAACAACAGACTCCCCTCCCACTGCTAATGGCTGCTCCTGCACACACAGCTATGGAGCAGTTTCCCCTCTTGTCTTCCTGTGTTCTCCTCTGTCCGCTTTCCTGCTCTACTTTCTTTTACTCCTGGTCGACAAGTGTGCATACGCCTTTGTCTGAGAGAGAGGCCAAGAAAAACATCAAAGTTGTCCAATCCTGCAAGAGCTCAGGCCTGTGCAACACAGGCGGACCTCGCTCCACCCTGCAGTTGTGTCTGTGCCTAATAAGCACCCCCGACCACAGCAAGGGCACGAGCTCTGGCTCTCTCGATTCAAAACCCAGCTGGCAGCACTCGCCTGCTGACATCATCACCACCAGTCTGGTTTCTGAGCTCCTTCTCTCCTCAGTTTATGATGTCACAACCAGAAACATTGTCATGTAACAGCCCAGAGAGCAGAGAGGCAGAGTATTCATTAGCATGTCCACATATGTATTTTTGTGCTTTTGTGACACTCTGCGGTGAGCTGAATTACCAAAATGTTCTGGAGAGAGGAGATGAAGCAGGACTTTTAATGTGGTGAAAGAGCGGGGCGGGGCGGGGCACCCTAACACCCAGTGGGTGCTCAGAGAGAAAAGTTGGCAGGAAGATGACGCACAAACAATCTCTACACTCAACACTCTCATACACTGAGGCAGCCAAGACTGCTCATTTATCACACCATAAAACAGAGGCCTCGTGTTGTTGACACACAGCGCTCAGGGACTGGCGGCACTTTGGTCATGGATCCAGATATATGTGACTAAACATGATCTCATATGGGGGCACTGACCTGAAGAACAGGAAGGGATCACTGTCAGGTTCCTCTCGGATGTGTGTGTCATGTTTGAGTGCTGTGGATGTTAAACTGCTTTTGTTTTGTTCTCCTCAGGTGCGTGAGATTCTGGGCCGCTGTTCCTGTCCAGCTCAGTTTCCTATGATCAAGGTGTCGGAGGGGAAGTACAAAGTTGGAGACTCCAGTGCATTGATCTTCATCAGGGTAAGCCCTCACCAACATGAACATGAACAAAACTATGTGTCACTGGGAGCCCTGAGACATGTTTTTGTGTTCAAGTTTTATGATTATAGATTTCACAGGAAAATAATTGTGCATTATATTTTCAGTAAAATTGTTGGATTCAAGATGTTTTGGTCACCTGCATGGCTGCTTGTGTACAAACACAAAAGTTGAATGCCAAAACAAAACGTCTTTAAAATGGGGTTCATAATTCAGATTAACAGATTTGATACAATTTGCAAAATGAAACTGCTTTTGATGAAGCTACGTAAGATTATACTGGAGATATAAATGATACCAAATGACAAAAATAAAGCTTCCTGTACATTGTTAGGTCACTTGAACTTAAAGTATAGTTCTGGGCCTTATTTTAGTAATGTTGGCCATCATTTCTATCAGTAATTATAATATTGCACTCATCACATTAGTTATTGAACTCTGGGAACAAGGCAACATCACAACAAAGGAAGCCCAGTATTGTACAGGTTTTAAACAAATCCACTGAGTTATTTGGAGGACAAAAACTAAAGTGACTGGTATAATTATTACCCAAGCTGTTTATGGAGGATCCATCACAGTTTACAGCTTGACCTCCTGGTTTATAGGAATACTTCACCCACCCACATGACCATTTTTATATCAATTACTCAGCCCGTGGTTCGTTGAATTTAAGAGGAAAGCTTTGTTTTTCTCACATACCTCCATGATGAACAAAGAATCCTAAAACAAAGAAAATTTTGATGAATCAGAGTGAAATGGGGCCGTGTTCAACAACAGCAGAACCATATAAAACGTCTGTTAACACACTCTCACAGAACTTGAGCAGTGTAATCTAAGTCTCATTTATACAGTTGTATGTTCTGAACTTCCCAAACACATGATTCTCTTAAACCTTACTATTTAAAACACTTTGGCGTAAACTGTTTCAGGCATGGACGAGTAGCACGCCTGGGCAAGCACATGCGTTTGAACTCAGTGGAAGGCACAAGCAGAGCTCAAACACACATGCTTGCCCGGGCGTGGCATTCGTACGCTATAGTGTTTCGAATATTTCAGTTGTAGCAAAAACCATTTGTGATCAAAAGGTCATCGAGTTCATGTTGAATACAGGAAGAATTGGGAACTAGATGGCAATGTGCGAGTAATCTTGTGTCTTTTTCACCAGATTATTGTTACTGCACTTGGCAAAAATGTATGTGTGGTGTTATCACTTTAGATTTTACCTCGAGACAAAGTCGTTTATCTGACTAAACAGTTTGACTTCTTGTGTTTCTTGACCCCTTTGTTGTAGCGATGTTGCCAGATCTCTGATAAAAATGAAGGCCAAACAATGAACAATGAAAAGTAGACCTACGTTGTAATAAATCTGAATTATCTTTAAGGTCAGCTTTCCACCACATGTTCACCTGAATATAAAAGCTTCATCAGCACGTGGCACAGAAGACTGTGAAGGCTGCAGTAATTGCATGGAACCATACGGTGTTAACATATGGCATCATATGTTGTTTCAAGGGGAACAGGGTTATGTAGCAACAGATAAACCACTCAGCTGCTTGGCGGCATTAGAGCCCAGAGAACTGTACGGTGTATGTAACAGCATTGTGAATTCTCTCATGTCTCATGTGAGTGTTTACTAACTGGCCCACTCCCAGGACTGTACTTTTTTTTCCCACTGAGACACAATTAGAGCTTTACGTCATTTCCTTAGTTGGCCCTTATCTTGGCTCTAGCCTGTTTCTGCTGGACTGTTTGTCTCAGTTTCACTCTAAGAGCTGCCACTGAACCCACATCAGGCCTCACAGGACCAGGCAGGAAGGCTGGCGGATACCAGGGATCGATTTAGTCTCACTTACCTAAAATGTACCCCAGCCAGATTAATGGACTCATTGGATGGCATTACAGGTTGTCTGCATGTCAATATTTCTCCATTTTTTCCGGCACCACTGTGTAAAGCAGTGGTTGGCACACTCCTTTCTGGGAAATAGCTTCTTCTACACTCCTCGAAGGTGTCATGTGTGCTGCATTCAGTAAGACTAACTGTTAGCGACTGTAAAAAATTGTTGGGTTTGAATCTTGTATTTCAGTTTTTGAAAAAGCAAGACTCTCTCCAGCATAATAAATAAATGCAACACCCTCTGCCTAACAGTTTAAAATATAGTACTGACGAATCTTTTCATCATAGATAACTAGATTAGGCTAAGCATAAAGACTTTAAGACAGTGTAATCTCTAAAATGTATAACATACTGTAAAACTTCAATTAGTAGCCCGGGCTATTATTTGCTGAAATCAACCTGCCTATATTTGGGACAGGCGTCTACATGGGACAGGCCTTTAATTCCTTTCACACAAAACTGTTGCTCAGCAAAGATCAGGAAATACAAACAAATTGTTTATTTAAACCAGTATGAATATTACTTGTGTGAAAATTAGGCTTTAGGTAATATATCAATTATGAATTATTTGATCTAGCTCCGATAGACGGCGCTTCAGAAAGAGAGAGGGAGTTACGGCACCCAGCAGACTGACACAACACCACTTTATCCTGTTAAAACAGTACTCACAACTTGGATTAATGTTTATAAAAAACCCTTTTGATCCTTTGATATGAGGTCTCTTACTG
>JAPZEB010000022.1:25630271-25657183 GCA_029783705.1 Chaetodon striatus | reverse complement strand
ATTACTAGTTACTTCTCTCAAAAGTAATTGAAATATTTTACCAGTTACTACATATAAAAGTAATTAGTCACAAGGGAAATAGCTTTTGCATTACTTTTAAATATCTGCTTCAGTTCTCTTGTAAAGGCACAAATAGCTATTACTTTTGTGTTGCTGTGGCACACTGTGAGACAAGACAACTGTCAAATTTTATCTATGATTATACCCATTATCGCTATGATGAACACTGCTCACCTGGCATAAGTGACATAAGATCATTAACAAACAAAAATCCAGAGAATAAGCTGTGTTGATCAAGGCAAGAGTCAAGAGAATGAACCCATTTGTAAATTTCAGTCATTGTGATTATTTCTTTGAAAAGAAATTAGTTACATGTCTAGTTACTGCCAAAAGTAGTGGAAATACTCCCAACACCGATAATCATACAGTTAAATCTGCTGATGTGTGACAGTGGAGTGTCTGTTTGATAAAGCGCGGTGCTGTGTGTTGAGTTAGAAAGTCTGCAAACCGTTTGTGGTACTATTATGAATATAAATGACTCTTTGTCTCTTCTCCACATTGTAGGAATAAGGAGACAATGTTGCCAGTGGCAAGACGTCTGTCTGGAGACAGTGACTCCTCCACAGCCTCCTCCAAGGGAGGAGGTGGAGGAGGGGGAGGGGGACGGTACTCTTTAGGAGGTGCCTCACGTCGCTCTGGTGATGAGGTAGTCCTGCTTGTTAATCGCAAGGAGGGAAAGCATGTGATTGAGAGGCCTGGAGCGGGAAATCAGACCCCATCCCTGCGTCCCTCCCTGCCCCGTGCGCGCAGCCAATCTCGAGAACGTCCTGGTCTCGCTCCAATACTCAAGCCGAACCCACCACAAGGATCGGCTGATGGATCGCGAACATCCCGCACAGAGAGGGGCCGCTCCCTCGGAAATGAGGGCCCAAGGAGGATCCATGCCCCACGTTCTCACAGCCAGAGTAAGATGACTAGTCGGACTCGGTCCAGTGATGCCAGCCCGGGACCTGCTTCCTGTTACAGAGACCCTCAGCCCCCAACCCAGGACAGACGAGAGCCCAAACAATTGCCCCCATCCTCTCCTAGAGTAGGTGGTGGGTTCACCAAGAGGCAGTCGTCCTCGTGCTCTAACTCACCTGTTAAAGGGGTTCAGAACAACAACAGCAGCCCCAGCAAGAAGATTATAACTACTCCCAGACCTCCTGCTCCCCGCTCACCCTCTGTAGGTAAAGGCAGACTTCTGCCACCAGTCTCCTCAGGAGGTCGACGCTCACCTCACTCATCTCCCCGCAACTCTCACCATCATGCTGCCCGCTCCCCTCGGACCTCACAGGGCCCTCGCTCTGCTGGGCGAGGCCACCATAGGAACTGGTCTGGCCTGGAGCGCCAGGAGCCCGAGGAGGAAGGACCGGGCCTTGGCTTCCAGATGCTGCCAACGCTGGACCCCCAGAGGGAGCAGGATCTATATCGCAGCTTTGAGGCTGAGTTTCTGGCCAATACCCAGCAGGCTAGAGGAGTGTCTTGCAGAGCCCCAGGAGGAGCGACTCTGCAGGGAGCTGGGACACATCCAGTGCCAGCACCCATGGATCCTAATGTCACTGACTCTGCCTATTCCTCTTCTAACTCCTCCACCTCCTCCCTGAACGTGGGGGCAAAGATAGGAACTCTGCCTGACCTCAGGGAATCCAAGAGAACTAATCCCCGTCACTTCCCGCTGGACGACCCCTTAAATTTACTTTATGGACACAATTTTGGAGGACCACACAACTTTGGTCAAGGAGAGCCTGAGCACTGGGGGGAGCGTGGAGGGGCTCTCAAGAAGCTCCCAGCCATCTCTAGCTCCATCGAGGAGAGGGAACCTCCATCTTCCCTGCCCGGCCTTGGAGACACAGACAGACTGATGAATCAGGTCCCCTCACAACCTGCTTTCCACTGTAGGAATATGAATGGAGACCCTGGAGGTTGTCCTCCCACAGGGGGGCTGACAGGTCAGCAGGGTCAGCTTGGCTGGGGCACAGGGCCTGAAGGAGACGTTCCTCTGGAGAATCACCAGCCAAACTTACCTTATGACCTAGAAAATGGTGACGGCAGTGATGACCTCCCGCCCCCAGAGGCATGTCCGTCACCTGTGCCCCTCCCCCCCTCAGAGGACTGCTCCTTCCAGGATTCCTCTAGTGAAAACTCTTCCATGTGCTTCAGCCTGAGCGAATCGCGCTCTGAATCCCCTCCACCATCTTCACCCTTGACCAACGGGGACACTGATGGAGAGGGGCTGCAGACTAAGAAAGGGCAAAAGAAGTCAGACAGGGTAGCGCCTATCTCTAAGCACAAACTGAGAGGCAGGATGAGGCCTCGCACTGACAACAGGCCAGAAAACAGCCCCTCACGTATCCCCACCCCGGTCAGCTACAGAGATCTGCAATCTCATGACACGTTTTCCCCAAGCCACACCCCACCGCTGTCCCCGCAGAGCTCGCGCTCCACTGGTCGTCCAGCCACATGCAAGAGCCTGCACCAGGCCTTTGCAGATATGATCCATCCTCAACCACGTTCCCCAGCCATGGGCAACAAAGATTGCTCCTACCCTGGACAGTCAGGGAGCCTGGACACTGAAGCTTGGATGTAGCACAAATGAGACGAGGGGGTTGTTGTCATGAACTTTGACTACTGTGTAAAAAAAAAAAAAAATAGACTGGGCTACAGACTGTTTTCATTGCATGTCTAACACTCCTTCTTTTTCACTTAGTTTCTCCCCTGAATAACTGCAGGGGGTTCACATTGCTTTTATGTTGCACTCAAGCCAAATTATTTATTACCAAAGGAATGGTCTTTAATATTACTTTTACTGTAACTTTAATGTGTGCATGGGGATGCTTTTGCCAATCATAAGGTGTTATTTTTCTCTTTTTTTTTGCAAAGACACTTGTGAAATTCTCATGGTTGATACAGAGAGATAGAGAGAGAGCATATGTGCTGCCATGTGCCCCGCCGAGGGGCATGGTGAAGTGCCAGGGATTTAAAGCTGCAACTCTATAAAACGGTGTAAACACTAAACCTTCAGTCAGGTGGATTGGCTCCCTCTCGTGGTCTGCCACAGCATCTCTGCTTGCCTTGATAGTCAAAGTACTGGTATGACGACTGGGACGTTTTCAGTCTCTCCACATATATGACTCCGTATACTCACATTTTACAATATACTAATAGGTAGCATAGACAAAGGTAACCCCATCATTCCTCTGACTTTATGAACACTACATGCACTACAAATCTCTGTACAGTTGTGTGCTGTTGTCAGTGTCACCTTTTCACAACAATTGATGTAGTCAAGATAGATATTTGTTTTTAAATGCTTAATGTGTTACAGGTTTTTAAGGTTATGTTTAATGCAGTAAAACATTTTAAATTTATTTCTATTTTTAAGTGGATTAAGCGTAAAAAAAAAAATTACGAGGAGCAGTGAAGATGGAGGAACCTTTGTGTCATTGTCACTGAAACAGAAATGTTGGGAGCTCCTCCTCTGACCAAACAGTTCTCTGGAATACAATGCTAATATATACAAAACTCAAAGGCTTAGGAGAATGAATGTGTAAATACATGTTGCTGTGGGTATTTTGTATATAAAGAAGGCATTGGATATACAGATTAATGTACATATTCACCGTAATCAGTTCTGTGCTGCCTTAGCTATGCAACATTGGTGTTGGAAATGCCTTGACGATTCCCTTTGCCTTAAAATGTATTCGCAGGTTAATTTTTGAATGTTTTTTTGGCTCAACATCACTAAGATCTGTTCGGTAACACTACATTGCCATCGTTAGCTGTTTATGATGATAGAAATTTGAGAGTTTGAGTGTGAATGTGGAGGTAACGTGAGGAACATTGCCAATTTTAATCATACATTATACTTGATGTAGGTGTACAATTCATGATAAACATATATAATTTATTGCCTCTGAATCCTAATAGTTGTTTTGAAACACAAGAAGCCAGATAACCTACTTAGCAGATGGATTTTAAGGACACAGCACAATCTGTGGTGACATCTAGTGGCTGAAGAAAGACATGTTTTATTCAGAGCAAAAAGGGATACTGTTCTCTGTTTTTGGAATGACACGTTATGGTGCTGATTAGAGCCAATAGTAAAGATATGATGAGGTGAAGTTTGATGGATGAAGAATGACTTTGAGACTTGAGTGTCTGAATGTGAGCAACAGTGCATGAATAATAGATACTGTAACTGGATATTAGCGTTCTCTTGTGAAGCTCTTGCACAGTTGTAGTTATAGTTGCCAGACCCCAGCTACAGTACTTCTGTTTTTTGGTATTTACCAGGACTTTGTAAAATATATTTGAAAGTGGAAACGTTTGACTTGTTATAAAGAGACGTTGGTGGCCATGTGTTTACAGTGGTTCTGATGAATCTCTCCCAGAGAGACTGTAGAGAAGATGTCAGAAAAATGAAAGAAGCAACATATGTGGATAACATCTTTTTTGCAGGGCACTGACACAGTGAATGGGCTGGGGAAAAAAGAAGAGTGTGCATATATATGTGTACATACTGTATGAGAATATGTACAGAGTTGGAGTCAAGAGGGGAGGGATGTAGGTTTAATTTATTTATTTATGGAATTAAGTCTCACTGGGCTCAAGTGACATCTGCGTCCCAAGTACTGTTAAATGAGCTGTAAGTGGTTAGGGAAATTCTAAATGAGGTGCGGCCCGACATGAATAATCATCAGGCATTTTCCGTTTTTTTTTTCTCAACTGTTTACTGTAAAAATGTTGCCAGTTTAAAAACTGATTCGAAAGAGACAAACTAAACATACTGTTTTGCAATATTTAGAGATACAGTAATTTGATTTAATGCAGACTCTTCAATGCTACAAATAATTTATGATGTATCAGTATTGTTAGAGCTACACATGTACTCTAATTGTTTTAAGTTTAAATTTGTTTTGGCTTATTTGAAGACATTTTGATCAACTGGTGTTTAAAATGTACCAGTAATGTGAACTGTGAATTCATACAAACATTTGGTCATCAATCACAAAGGAGTGATTGTCCATCATCATATGCTCTTTGTCCTGCACAACTTTGCAAATTTCATGAATCTCTCTCTCTCCTTCTCTCTATCCCTAATCAGCGAAATCTGAATGTTCATGATTTGACAATTTCTCGTTTGCTAGTGTTATTTTCACGAACACTCCAGTTAAATGTACAGATTGCTTGACATTGTGGAATTTGTACGTATGAAATAGCAATACTGCAACATTTCACAGTTTTTTTTAAGTTGAAAATGCTGTCAAGTTGTTCTTGTAATAAATATTTTCCTCTGAAGTTTCTGAGTGATCTCTGATCAATATTTAATGCAGAGCTTTCGGCAGAGCAGTGTGCAGAACAAACTGGGTCTGGAGTTGAAGGAAGTCGTGCAGTTTCTGTTTGAAATAAACTAAACTATGAACATGGATTATGACATTATTCTTCATGCACATGTGATTTACTGGCATTTTGTACTTGAGACATTTCTTTGTTGCATAAGATGTAAATAAGTGTGTGAGCATCCTTGTTGTCCAGCTGACTGATATCTGATGATTTCTTTTTGCAGTCTGAAGGTCAAAAATGCAACTATACCCTGTCTCGGAGTATGTGCAGAGCAAAAATGCTAACATTTCCCTTCAAAATTCTCACCTGCTCATGCGTTGGGAAGCTAATGCACCTTTTTTAGCAAATTGACCTACACTTAGCCAGTTTATTTTGGTATAATAGCCTGCACTGGCTACTTGTATCTTTTAGAATTTATGTTAAAGTTCTTTGACTTGTTTGGAAAGCTTTAAAATTACCTAGCCCCTCCATACATCAGGGATTTTCTATCATTTTATGTTCCAGTCAGATCACCAAGGTCCTCCACTACTTTACTTTTAAATGTTCCTCACATGTTCCATAATAATACTGGTGAGAGCATTTTCTGTTTTTACGCCCCTAAACTTTGGAATTGGTTACCTCTGAAATATTAAGAATGGCGAGCTCTCTCAGTATTTTTAAACTTAAATTAAAGACCTGTCTTTTTAATCTGGCTTTTAATGTGGAGTAACATTACAGTCTTGATTTTTAAGGTTTAAATTGGTTTCATCTTCTTTTATCTCTCCTGTTTACTTTTATTCTATTGTATTCATTCATTAACCCCTTTTTTTATTCTGTGGAGTTTTAATCATCCTTTTGTTGGTTTGTTCTGTTTTGGTTTGTTTGCATTTTTAATATTTTATTGTCGTGTGTCTGTGTTATCCAGTTTTGCTAAGTGAAGCACCTTGGGCTGCATGTTCGTATAAAAGTTGCTATATTAACAAATTCTAGATGAGAGTTGAGTAGATAAAACTAATGTATTCTAATATAATAGTCCCACGATAAATCCTTCTGTTTATAATGTTAGAGTGTTTGATTTTTTTTTGTTTGTTTCTTTAAAGTGTTGCTGAGGGGTTTTGATTCATCATTATGGTCATTTTAGAGACGGTTTGTGGTGCTTTTGATTATTGTACTATACTTAGAGGTGTTAATGATATTTAGTCTGATTTAAATGGATGGACAAAACATAAAAAAACACCTCTTATCTTGAAAAAACACAATGTAAATTGATATACAAGGCATGGTCAAGATATTAGAAACACCCTTTGTATGACATAACTCATTAGTCATGTACCAAATAACGTGGAAACTGAGTATATTAGGCCTACTACTGTATGAACAGATCCTAATTATTTCCTTTCAGTAGCTGTTTTATAATCATGTATTCATTCTCTAGATAAATCACATTTAATTTTTTGTCAACCTTTAAAGATCAGTGGCTGTGTGAAGTAGCCTGCTACATGTTAAGAGTGCTAATCTTTAGATATAATATTTTGATAAAGTTGTTGAGCCACTTCAGCTCCCAAACATCCTCTCTGTGTGAGAGATGACGCTGCCTGTCTGTTTGCAAACGTTATTTTGTGGAAAGACGGAAGTAAATCAAGTGGGAGGGGACGAAGGCCATCACAGCCCCTACTACGCCTGTCACGGTAAGATGTTTGTGGAGATTTTCTCTCCAAATTCACTGTGTGGCGAGTCTAATTTTAACTCCAGAAGGTACGCTAATTCTTTCGGTAAGGTTTGAACCAGGCGGACAGATTAAGAGCTTAACTATCCCGGCAAAGGCTTCCTTAAGCCTGTGCTTAGAAGGTCATGTCTCAGCTGTGCGAGCTAGAAAAGTGGCCAGGCGCTAGCTGACACTGACAGGCACACTGCACCAGACAGCTAGCCTTTAGCACCAGTTTCATTCATCTAACTGCTGCAAACATGCAGGAATGGGCGAATCAGTTATGCGTGAGTAATCGATCGGATAGCATCGTTGATTGCAGAGCTATCTGCTGTATTTTAACCAACTTTACCGTCACGTATTTTAGTTTTCTTCCAACTGAATGAAACACTCTCGAGCCTGCTATGCTAACGTTAACGTAACGGTAGCCTGGTGCTAGCCAGCTAGCGTACCTTTCCTCTAATTACTTTTTGGGCTAAGTTACCAGAATAACTTAAAGCCAGCCAGCGAGAAGTACTTATATTGTTAGTCTGCAAAGTCTTTAAGGGTATACTATTAGTTCAGTGTCAGTATGGTAAGGCAGCAGAGTGAATTTTCGTACAAACGTACCGAAATGAGCTATATGATCTTGTTAGCTAGCTACGCCGTCAGGTGTATTTGGTTAGCTTGTGGCTAACAGCCTATCAGATGTTGACAGCTACCTGAACCTTAATGAATAATAAAACTGCCACGTTAAATTAATGAAACGTTGTAATTTATCGACGCAATTCACTGTCACTAATAAGTGATAGGCCTCTGTCATTAATTGAGACTTTGTATCAAGCAACTACAAACATTACTCTCTGCTAGCATCGTTTCCCTGCATGTTTCATTGACTTAAATAGGAAGTCAGCCTAATTAATGAAAAGCTAAAAACATTATTAGCCATCGTAACTTCTACTGAGATGCCATCTGTGTCATTCAGTGAAGACACCTGCCAGGGATTGCATCAATATTTGTATTGTGGTGATGAAGTATCATGATCATGATATAATGATTTATTAATAACAATATGGCCCTTAGTCAAAAAGCATCACACTTCTCAGCGATATCACTGTGTTGTTATTTCTGTAAGCAAAAAATATTCACTGTATATTCAGGGCAACACTTAAAAAAGGCAACAATGATATGAAGCATAATGATGATGTGCACAAGTCATATGTTTCTTTTAAGTACACAACGTCAATGCTTTTGAGTAAATCATGGTCATATTTTCACTTGCGCAGGATGATATTTCACTTTTTTGAATTTCTGCTCATTTCTTTTGGGTTAAATTGAGCAAAATTCCCTTAACTTGAGCACTGTTGCTCAGGTTGTATAGTAGGAAGTGTTGATCCTTGCTGCACTATGAGTGGAAATCACCAACAGGAAATACAAATAGATAACTGTTGCAGAAATTGACTCAGTAAAAGAGATATTGCTGGCCAGCATAATTCATGTCCAAAGAGATAATATTAGTGTCTGTTTTCTCAGCAGGATCCATTGTTTTCTTGTGTCTGATAGATCACTGCCACTTGTTCAAGAGATGACAGGAATTCCTTTTGTTTTCCTGCGCTTGCACTTCTAGTGTTTCCTGTTGGTCTTGTGATGCTCCAAGTTTCCACTCAGGATAAGATTTCACAGTCGTCCTTCTCACCCTTTGTATCTTTTGCAGGAGAATCGACAATTTGGATCCAAGATGACAGACTCCAAGTACTTCACCACTACCAAGAAAGGTCTGATAACTTACTATTTTTTTGTGTGAGATAAATGATTTAATGTGTGATACAAGTTAGTGACAAGTGACCGTTTCTTAGTATAAGTGGTTCACAATCGGGGGGTTTTGTTAATATGGTGCAGTTAACTTAAAGCTGTTCAGTGGTGTCAGAGAAACATGATGTGTTACATGTTTATTGTCATACAGTCTGAAGAATTTTCCTTGCAACATGACTGCATATTCTGTTAAAGTTTGAGTTGTTAAATATAACCATTACCAATACGGAAATGACCTAGCTAAACATTGAAAAAAATTTGAACCAGAGATGTTATGACCCTGCTTTGTATCGACATTGTTGCCAAGAACTGAACAGCTCTGGTTATTGTAAATCAGATTAGACACATTGAGCATTAGCTGGCAGAGATTTAAATGTCCTGCTGTGCCTCCTGTTGTAATTTGTGCGGCTCTTCTTCGTACATGACCCAATCTGTGCATGTTCCCATACACAGGGCTTAGGAAATGCAAACAGACGCTTATGAGTGATAGTTTATAGACTCCTTATGTTTGTGTGGAATACTTGACACGTAGAAGCATGTTGCTTTCAGTATGTGCTTTTCTGTGCCTGATGTTGTTGTGTGCAGTCTGTTACCAAAATCTTAAAGGAGATTGGAAGTGATTAGCAGTTTATAAGGTCCGGAAAGGTAGGTACACTCAAATTTAAGCCCAAAATTGGGAGTGTACTGACAGTGTGTGTTTAAATAGTATAATCCATGCAGATAGACACGTCAGGGACTCAGTGCTAAAATGTAAACTAAATAAAGGTGAGTCTGTTTCAGTTTTGAACAAAGCAACAAAAAATCTAAATTGACTGCCACCTCCACTGTCATGGAGATCAGGATGTGACCAGGTCATGATAACGTAAACGGTATTTTTCTGTGATTGGTAAACATCACAATATAAAGGTATGCAGAATTTTATGTAATCAAATTGATATTCCGTGTATTGAGCTGTGTTCCAGCCATCATGCATTACTTGTCAAGTACTTGCACATAAAACAAGAACCTCAATACCAAGTTTTGCTTTAAAGTTGATAAAAGATCATGTTGAATAATCGCCCAGCAATACTCATCAACAGTCAGGTATCATCATCGCTTGTGCACTCTCATTTGCCATGTTATTAGACGTGTAAGTCTGCAGCTGTTCTGCTACTAATGAGCACGTCCTGCTGCAGCTTTGTAATAAAAGCTTTCTATCAAAGGAGCACTGGAAGGCTTATAAAGTGCAGCTACTGTTGAAGAGTTTTCCTCAGTCACTTAAGTCAGTGATGTGCTAACTCATTGTTAAATGAAGTAATCAAGATATGGACTAGTTTTTGTTTTAGATACTGAAAGGGAAAGTGGTGGAAAAAGCAGCAGCTACTTTGAGGTAGTTGCACAAAGAATGCAGGTGATGTGGGCTTAGCTGTAACTTCACCTTTTACTGTGCTGTTGTATAAAAAAAAATCACTCGTGCACTCTGTGTCAGGATGGTTGCTTGCAGCATGTACACCTGAATCCCTGAAAACCAATACCACCCACCAGTATCAGAAACTGCTGGAAAGGAGGTCAATGCTGCACAGTCCTCCTGTCCACCCCTACATCACAAAAGGATTACATGATGTGTGATTGCTTTTTTTTCTCTTGTATGTACAGGGGAGATCTTTGAGCTCAAGGCGGAGCTAAACAGTGATAAGAAAGAGAAGAAGAAGGAGGCTGTGAAGAAGGTCATTGCATCCATGACAGTTGGCAAGGATGTCAGGTGAGCCAGGAAAAAACATCCATACTAGAATAATACACTGTAACAAAACATCCTCCGTTTTGAGTCAATATTCATGTCACGCCTTGTCCCTTCTTCAGCGCCCTGTTCCCAGATGTTGTGAACTGCATGCAGACGGACAACTTGGAGCTGAAAAAGCTGGTCTACCTCTACCTGATGAACTATGCCAAGAGTCAGCCAGACATGGCTATCATGGCTGTTAACACCTTTGTAAAGGTACAGCTCAACCTGTCAAGAATATGAAGGGACTATATTAAATGATTCATGTTTCTATAATTTCATTAGAGTAGTAGCAGTAATTGGTGTCATTAGACCTTGTAGATACAGTGCTATGAAAAGATTTGTGCAGTCCTTTAATTCGAGCACAACATATTGGTTTTACTGGGAGATTGTTGACATAAATGTTAGTATTTTATTAGAATTTCACCATTCAGACATACTTTTGGTACCGGGAAGTTTCAGATTGTGCTCATTTCATATGCAGGGATATAAAAGTGTTTGTAATGGACTGTGTGATTAGGAGGATAAATATTTTCTCGCTAATTAGAACCTACTCATGCATGCTGTTTTGGGCCACACTTGTCTGCACTCCCGCGTAAAGTGACTTGTCATTATCTCTCTGAATTCAATGAGATAATTACCAAACCTCGAGGTAGTTTTAAGTTAAATACAGCCATCCGTATCCGATTGATTGATTCGATTGATTTTTTCGTCTTATTTTCCGTCTTTTATTATACTACAATAGCAGTGGCACCTCAATATATGATGATTTAATTCTTTACAGAAAGCAAACAAATGTTAGATGCTTTTAAAATGTCTGTCAGATGATGTAGTATGATATAGAACTAAATCACAAGTTGAGACAAAACTATGATCTCTCTGACCCACCCATCTAGGACTGTGAAGACCCTAACCCTCTAATCCGGGCCCTTGCTGTCCGTACAATGGGCTGCATCCGCGTGGACAAGATCACTGAGTACCTCTGTGAGCCACTGAGGAAATGTCTGAAGGACGAAGACCCGTATGTGAGGAAGACAGCAGCTGTTTGTGTAGCAAAGCTTCACGATATCAATGCCCAGTTGGTGGAGGACCAAGGCTTCCTGGACACCCTTAAAGACCTCATCTCTGACTCCAACCCCATGGTACGACTGCTTCAGGCAGCCTACTAGCCGGCTATTGAGCCAGCCAGATTTGATGTCTTACTGAGGAGGGTGGTGACACAGCTGGCTACGAGCCCCAGCTCTGCCTTTCACTGATAAGCTCTTTGCTGGCAAACAAATGTTAAGCCTGTTGCCAGAATTGTTTTTGTACAATGACCTCTCATTTATAACTTAATGTAGCTGGGGGCTTCTGTTTTTTCATCAGCATTTATCTGTACTCTTGTCTTCATTTTTTAGGTTGTAGCAAACGCAGTGGCAGCGCTGTCTGAGATAGCAGAGTCTCACCCCAACAGTAATCTACTGGACCTGAACCCTCAGACCATCAACAAGTTGCTGACAGCTTTAAATGAGTGTACAGAGTGGGGGCAGATATTCATTCTTGACTGCCTGGCAAATTACACACCTCGTGATGACCGTGAGTCCCAAAGGTAGGAAGGGGCTCTGTCTTCATTAACACTGCATGGTCATTGGCAGATACACCCATTAAACCCCGTTTAATTGTATTTCTCTCCCCCACTATCATCATCTGCTAGCATCTGTGAGCGTGTGACTCCACGTCTTTCCCACGCCAACTCTGCAGTGGTGTTGTCAGCTGTTAAAGTTTTAATGAAGTTCATGGAGATGCTGCCCAAAGACTTGGACTACTATGGCACCCTGCTGAAGAAGCTCGCCCCTCCACTGGTCACTCTCCTCTCTGCTGAGCCCGAGTTGCAATATGTCGCTCTTAGAAACATCAACCTCATCGTACAGAGACGGTAAATGTGGGGAGATGACCTGGGGATATGTCTTTGCTATTTTTTTATACTTAAAAGTTGCTTTTTCTGGAGCATGGTACATTTTAGTTGGATTCCATTTTACTCTATTGTATGTTGTATTACAGTCTAAGTCGATTGTCACAAATAACATGAAATACCGATGTCCCTTTAGCCCAGAGATCCTGAAACACGAGATGAAGGTTTTCTTTGTGAAGTACAATGACCCAATCTACGTCAAACTGGAGAAGCTGGACATCATGATTCGCCTGGCATCTCAAGCCAACATCGCCCAGGTAACACGCACGCAGCTATCTTTTTTTTTAAACTTCATTTTTATTGGTGTTTTTAGGTAGAAGGAGAAAGAAAGCTGGGGGGGACAGGGGTTGGTAAGAGCCACATAATGGTACAGAACAGGGTTTTTCAACTAACCAGTCAATAGGTTACATCTCTTTGTGTATACGGTCAATTTTTTTCCAATGTTTTGTGTACTGATCAAGTCACAGTCTCAAACAAAAATGGATTTTCTCCATGTAGTGAATTTCATTAGTTATTGCAATCCAGTCATCCTTTGCAGGGGGGGGCTTGCCTATAGCCGCCTCCGTGTGATGGCTTTCTTGCTTGCAGCCAAAAGCATTTTGTAACGGTATTTGTCCTGGGTCATGAGATTACACCCACAGCTATAATTAAGGCTGCAAATCATTGTTGATAAATCTTTTGGTCATTTTCTTGACTTAATGATTAGTATTTTGAAAATGGTAAAAATATATCAATCAGTGTTTCCCAAAGCCCGAGATGACGTCTTCAAGTGTCTTGTTTTGTCCAAAACCCAAAGATGTTCAGTTTACTGTCATACAGGAGTAAAGAAACCAGTAAATATTCACATAAAAGAAGAAAAAGAAATTTTTTTTTGGAAAATAATTACTCAAAATGACTTATCTATCATCACATTAAATGGTGATTAATTTAATGTAAATTAATTTAACAAAGTAACGATTAAATTGGAAAACCATTATTTTAAGGTGCTTTTAAGCAAGCAAAGATATTATTCACAAGATCATCTGAGTGACACTAATGCTCGTTTTTCTCGCTGCAGGTCCTGGCCGAGCTGAAGGAGTATGCCACTGAGGTGGATGTGGACTTTGTCCGTAAAGCGGTCAGAGCCATTGGCCGCTGTGCCATCAAAGTGGAGGTGGGTGGAGATTATGCTGTACTGTTGCCAGATGTTTTGTCGGACCTTGTGTCAGCTTTGTATGTAGGTAAATTATGAAGCATCAGTTCATATGATCGTTCACATCCACTGGTACTTGGTCTCTATCACATTGCAACACTGTAAATCATAAAAGCCACAGTTGTTGTGTTTTTATAATGAACACAAGACAGCTCTGTCATCATGACAGTACTTTATTTTTTTCATCAAACAAATTATATTACAGTTTATTATGGTTTCCATTTTGGACGTGACGTACAGTATATCATGTTGTTTTCCTCTTGTAATTTCATTGAGCGTACTTAAAATGAACACAGGACTGTTTACTGCAGAGGCCTGGATTGAAGGGAGCATTGCGCCTCAAGTTAAATGTATAATGTCGCTCTTTTATTTCTTGTAATTTACATTACAAAACAAAAAGTAATATATAATATTTCAAAGCCTACAGGCGTTCATTTTAAAATGATGATTCCATGATTTTCTGTCCTCTGGTGACCCACAGTTGAATAACTAGTTGCAAACTAAATGTGCCTGGTGATTTTAAAATACGCTGTAAACCTAATTTGTTATTTAACTTCTGACTAATCCACTGACATCAATGGCATATAGATGTGATGAGTTATATTAGGGGTGAAAGTAGAGTGAAATGTTGCTGGTACTCTTCCCCTAACCTTCATTGCTTCTATTGTTCTCCCCTCACCCTTAGTGTCATGGATACCTGAACGCATAGATGGGGTTTTTTAAAGCCTGTGTTGTGCAGAAAGAAATCAGAAACTTGACATCATGTATAGTAAATGATTTATTTAAATTGTAAATGCTATAGAATAATTTGTGAATGTTGTAGGCGGCACGGTGGTGCAGTTTACTGTTTGACAGTTGATTGTCTCTGTATTCGAGTTTTCAAAACATTGGGCACATAGTGACATTACTGAATATATGAGGACACTGCACTGCATAAGAGTGAATTTATTGATACACTCCCTCCCTAATGAAAACTCCTCAAACTTGCAAAAGCACATTTTTCCAAATTAATTATTATTGTGTAACCAACAGGAGATCATTGATGTGTGAAGTTATTTTGGGGACACTACACTTTATAAGAGTGAAGTTATTGGATATTTTTGTTGTAAATCTTTTCATGGTCACTCTTTGTAGTTGTAGTCTCACAGCTGGCTGCACACAGAGATCAGTGTTATTTGTCCAGCTCGGAGGATAGCTCCTGATGGAAATTAGGTTGTAGCTGGTAGTCGACCTTGCAACGGTTGGAAAGAGGCGTTGTTTGTGTTTTAACAACATTTCGCTTATGAGTTATTGATCTGGGAAGTTCCAATCTGTGAAAATCTTTCCAACATTAACAAAGTGGTCTAGGCAAACAGCTGCCGTCCCCTTTTCTCAGTACTGCGTACCTGCATTGAATCTTTTAGAGCTACAGAGTACCGGGCAGTACCAACCTACTCTTACCCTTGGTTGCATTTAAAGACAGGAAGGAACAAAGAACAGCTGCACAGCTTGACACTGCTGGAAAGTGTGTTACTCAGCAGATTTGTTGCGTAATATATGCCATATGTAACTAGTTGAAAAGCCATACTGTGGCATGTATTATTTATGCGTATTTATATTCACACTGTGCATCTGTCTGTACTGTTTTTAATCTGCAGATCATGACAGAATTTTCTTCTCTCCCTTCATTAGCAATCAGCGGAGCGTTGTGTCAGCACACTGCTAGACCTCATCCAAACCAAGGTCAACTATGTGGTGCAGGAGGCCATTGTGGTCATCAAAGACATCTTCCGCAAGTACCCTAACAAGTGAGTTCTCTCTAAGGCATCAGTGTGGTCATTTGCACATGCTTTGTTAACACCTAATTATCCACATTCAGTCTTAACAGTCTGATGTTGACATTTAAGAGCTATTTAATTTCACATTCTGTTATATGCAAGCAGACACCCAGACTGTTCTACTTCACTGACCCTCAGATTATTTTCTCTTGCTCTTAAAATGTGCAGAGAAAAAGCTCATTACACAGACAAAAGGTGTTTTCAGCTTGGCATTTACCCTGAAAGGCATGCATAAGAGTTTTCAGAGAAGAAAAATGTCCTCGGTAACACAGAAATGTTTGTAGTGGACAGCACTTTAAAACCCTGCATTGATTGCACCTGGTCAAAGGTCAGGCAGATTCGACTAGAGCGTGACTTCTGCTGTGGATCCAACAGAGTGAGTTCATGTGCCAGACAGAAATCTCTCCCACACAGCAGTAGACGGTCACCGTGGAGTCGTGAGTCTCCAAGGGAGCGGCTTTGGAAAGTTTCCAGCACAGCATGGCTCAAGCCTTTAGCTATATGAGTCACTACCACTCAAACTTCTGCCTTTTCTATTAATTAGACATCAACAAAATCTTTTCGCCTTGGCAGATCTTGTAATGAAAGTATTATGTAAATGGAATTTGTTATTATCATGACTTTTATGCAGATCAGAAATGCCTCAACCACATGAATTCATCAGCCACAGCAGGAAACATTGTGTGGTTGAGCATTTAGCAAGCGAGAGACCCATAGATCAAACCAGAGCTAAAAGGACAGTAAATATTGGATTTACATTTGTCAGGCTGCCAGAATACACAACTGCAAAGTAATGCTAATGTTGTCCTGTGTGCGCTGGATGTGAAATTTGCAGTTGTATGCTAACATGTTTTACAAGCCGGTGGTACAAGCAGTGGATGTTCATCCCTCAGTTTGTTTTGCTGGGTTGTTTTCTGTCCCTCTGTTTTATAAATAGATTAATGAAGACATATGTAAATAACAGCACTTGTTTACATGTTTTGTCTTTCCTAATACATCTGCCGTATTTGAGTGCATGCACAGTATAATGTTGTTTTGTGTGGCTGCCTCCAGGTACGAGAGTGTGATTGCCACCCTGTGTGAAAACCTGGACTCCTTGGATGAGCCAGAGGCACGCGCCGCTATGATCTGGATTGTGGGAGAGTATGCTGAGCGCATCGACAATGCTGATGAGCTGCTGGAGAGCTTTTTGGAGGGTTTCCATGATGAAAGCACTCAGGTGTGTTGGTGTGGAGAGTGTGGGGAGGTTTTGTTCCAAAAATGGGAAGTCCATTTTTAATGGTAATGGCACCAGTAATTTGCAGCCGGTCCTGGCAGTGAGTAGCACATGTTGGATTCTGTAGTAGGAAATAATTAAAGCCATTGTAAGCTGCTGCAGAGAGGTAAAAATGGAGGCGACCTGCCGCACACAAATCTAGTACCATCACACGAAACAGGTCGGATTTATTTAACTGAAAAAAATCTGTGTTAATGTGAGAGAAATTAGAAAATCCTGGATGGTAATACATTTAATTTTACTCAGACTAACAGTACATGATAAGAAGTAATGGGAATAATGGGAACGTTTTTTTTTATTTTTTTTTATCTGGCTCAGACACATATTCTGTGGAGGAGCCAGCCTTCACTCTGGAGAGTGTTCTGCCACAGTTCACTGTGGGATTACAACAGGCTTTACTTGGTTAGACAGCTCCCCTTAAGTAATAGACAGATTCCCATATTATTCTCTTGGAGAGGCTTTTCTGATTATATTAAGTGATTTTGTGGGTAGAAAGAAAAGTGTTAAGCATTAAAATATTCCCTTTTGTGCCGTTTAATAACAGCAGGTTAAACCAGTATTTGAATGTTGGCATCCACGGGAAACCTAAACCCGGAGAAGTAAAAGGAGTTTAATCTTTGCTTATTTATTTTGTGTTTACAGTGGCTCAGTACAGTGCAGGTCATTGTTAAACGATCATTGTTAAGATCAGTGCTGTGCAAGTTAATAAAAAATAGTAATTAGTTACAGTTACTAGCCACTTCTCCCAAAAATTAACTAAATTAAAGACATTTGACATTAATTTCTTTTCACGACAGGCCCAATGGAGTAAAAGTGATAAGTTATTTACACACTCAGGTCTATCTTTTGTATCCTGACGTCTCCTTGCCTCTGTTCAGGATCATTTTGCATCATGTTTATGGTTGTCCTACTTCTGGTAGTAACCCCTCTGTCCATTATTAAGCAGAATATACACAAGGATTGACACAACCAAGGTTACCGGGTTATTACTTTGCAAGCTCGAAAATTAGGCTGTCATCGTCTCAGTGGCGGAACCGGAAACCCTCCTATCTTTTGTATCCTAAACAGTAATTCAAATCCTGCACACAGACTAAAACTCAACACTGTGGGTGTATTTTTGTCCTTGATCTCGAGGATTGAATCATAATGTCCATAATTTCAGGACAGCAAGCTCAGATTGTCTGAATTGTTGGCCATTCTTTGCAGTGACAGATTATTCATTCATTCATTTAGTCATTTATTGCACCTCTGTGAGGTTGCGTGACTCTTGATGCACTGGTCAACCGGCGGGTCCCTCGGTGTTTCAGTTAACATTGGTTACTAATAACTTACAGAAACCTTGGGTGCAATAGTCCACCTTCCACCTTTTTTTTCCACACATACAGACACACACAAGATGGAGGGACGGAATGCTGCTCACCTTAGCCGCGCGTCATTACGGGTGACATTGGACAGTAACCTGGAAGCAGTCTATTTAATATACTATGTTTGTCTGCTATGATCAAGAGAAATTTAATGAGCAACGAACCTGTTTAAATATCAGTAACTGTGTTAATAATTTGAAGGAGTAATTAGTTACGTGTCTAATACTGCCAATAGTAGTGGAATTACAGTAACACCAACACTGGTTAAGATGCACCTTGACACTGTTTTACAGTTTAAGGCAAAACTGTATGTACATGTGAGCAGTTGTAACATACTGTATGTGTCCACTGTGTCCTCTAGGTGCAGTTGCAGCTGTTGACGGCCATTGTCAAGTTGTTCCTGAAAAAGCCTACCGAGACCCAGGAGCTAGTGCAGCAGGTGTTAAGCCTAGCCACCCAGGTGAGAAGAGAAGAAGCCCACACCCATATTTCATGTCACTCTCATCATGTCTGTCTACACGTACTGGACAATCCTCACTTAGTAACTAATATTCTGAACTCGCTGCCCATGTTCTCATCAGACACTGCTTTAGACTTTGCTCCTTTTTGCACCTTTTCCAAGGAGTTCTCTTTTCCGTCATCATTCCAGGGACTGTTGTGTATTGTAATGACAATATGGATGTGGCTCTTCCTTCAGTAATGACTGCAGCGGGTTGAGTGTGCTCTGCTATTACGCTAATTGCTTTATAATGGTTTTAGGTAGTGAGTTGATTTAAATATGAAAACAAACATTCTTAGATAAGTCTATTAAGTATTATCAAGCCAAAATAATTTCATTATCTGATATCATGTCATAATTCATTTAAATAAAGATTTACCTATTTGCAGAATTGTCTTAATACAGATACAATAACTAGCTTGTGTTTAAGCACATAGTACGTGTCTATGTGTTTGAAAGCTTAAAGTCCAAATGGAGCGGCATTTGAGAGTATCCATCTTCAGTTTCGTGATGTATTTACAACTAAAACAGGATAGACAGGCAGGATGTCATGCTGGGAAGAATTTGATTTGGTTGTTGAAAAGTGGGCATGTAATAACAGTTAGGCCCTGATGTGTGGTGGTATTTGTCAGGCAGAAGGAGAGACAAAGCCAATTGTATGCTTCATGTAATGTTAGTTGCTGAAGCAGTCCACTGTTAAATGCCTTGAGCTGTCACAGGTACGACTTTCTTCAAAGTTAATAAATTCTTCTAGCCTGGGGGCCAGTAACAAACACACAATAATGTATTATGTTATTGCTAGTTGGCTAACTTAATCTTAGCTCTGTGTGACTAAAACATGCCGATTGATTGATGGGTGGTTGTCATGATATTATTGCCTGACATTTGTTCGTGCTAGCTTTCATAAGCACATGTCATTTTTTGTTTTACGATGAGAAAACATGATTGGAGTTTGATAGAAGAATAAAAAGAAATGGATTTTGATATCGTTTGATAAGTGCACAATGTGATTAGGAGTGTAATCTAAAGAGGTTAAAAGGCAATTTTTTATTTAATTTCAACTTGAAATAAATCATTTAAAATACATTTTGGAGTAGAAATATTACCATCATAGAAGGACTGAGTTAGCTTGTCTTTTGTCCTTCATCATGTATGTACATGAGGATGACAGATTACTAGAAACGACACCACTGACAACTAGGGTTTCAGGAACGTCTTGAGTCAAAGTTGAGTGAAAGTTCATCTGATATAATGTCAACAAAAAACTAAAATTATGAGCTTCATAAAAGTGTACAGTATGACAGGCCTTGTGTGCTGTATTACATTTGTTTCTATAAAGTTATCTGCAGCAATACATTGGTAACCCTGAACGTGGGCAGGCAGAAAGCAGCAATAGGGAGAATACATTTGTGCCTCATAACTCAAAATAACCTCATGACAAAATATATTTTATTCATTGAACTCAAATCATTTTAGAGCCTCATATATTATCTGCAGTTTTAAAATTTTACTGCATACATAAATTTAGGTCTCTTTTATTTCTTTAGTCAAAACGCTGAGAACTTATTTGATAACTTTGAGTCACTGCTCAGTCTCTCATATTGGGGCCAAGACAAAAAAGAGTCTAACATTAAATATTTATTAAACATGCTCCATGAATAATAAGAATTCTTCATCCTAATTCCTCCGTCTCTCTCTGCAGGACTCTGATAACCCAGACCTCAGGGACCGCGGCTACATATACTGGCGTCTGCTCTCCACAGACCCTGTGGCTGCCAAGGAGGTGGTTCTGGCTGAGAAGCCGCTGATCTCCGAGGAGACAGATCTGATTGAGCCCACACTGCTGGAGGAGCTCATCTGCCACATTGGTACTCTGGCCTCTGTCTACCACAAGCCTCCCAGTGCCTTTGTTGAGGGCAGCCGTGGTGTTCAGCACAAGAGACTCCCAGGCAGCGCTGGATCGTGAGTCATGCACCTTTTTTTGTAAACACTGCAGGCAAAAGGGGTTTGTTTACTTAAGTGAATCTAGCTTCTTGACGCTGCTATTATGTTTTCCTTCAAATCTGATGAGTAACACAATTTCCCGCAGTGTCAAGCTGTGCAGCTGTTCTTTTTTGTTCCTTCCTGCATTTTAAATACAACTCATCGCATCTATTTGCCATTTTTCTTGGAGGACTAGATAAAGTTACACAAGCAGGTTGACAACAAATTAGGTTTACAGCGCTTTTGAAAATCACAAAGAGTGCACCAATCAGGACATATGGAGCCAATCGCTGGAGGCTGTATCAGCCAAGACTGATCATCAATCCTGGAGGTCTGTCTAGTTGAAGCCCTCCATTTATCACGTAGTATTATTTATTCATTCGGTTATTTTTAACAACACTGTTATTAAGTTTTAAAATTGAGAGATGAGAAATTAGATTAAATATATAACTGTTTTATTTGTTGGCAGGCAACATGTGCAGCATATTCCACCCTCTCTCTTAGAGTCACCATTTAAACCATAGCAGCCTACGCTTGGTTATTGGAAGCAGCTTAGAACTTTAAAAATGTAGCTTATAAAATAAATACAGTTTTATCAAATTAAAACTAGAATAAGAGCTAACACACCAAGTTGGAACAATAAACAATAAGTGAACAATAAAGATACTGAGGCAACTAGAGTTCATTTTGTCAGGTATGTTTTTTATTTCGTCCTGTGGCAAATGTCCTTGTTAGTCTTTATCATATTTAGTCAACCTCACCCTGTTCTTTTCAGTCAAGTTTTATTTTACTAAGGGTGTTTTCACATGTAGTCCTTTTTAAACGAACCAAACTCAGTCCTCTGAAAGTGCACCAACAAAAAAGGGACATGGTTCTTTTTGTGTTCACATTGTGAGTTCATTTGAAAGAGGAGTCAGTTCTTATTGTAGTTCACTTCAGCTCTCAGATTATATTAGCCAAAAGCAATTATTTTGTCGTTTTAGTCAAACTTTTTTCACATAATATTTGAAGTTGAATCAGTACTTGTCCTGCTACAGTTTCATGTCAGCCCCCCCGCATATAACCAACACTTGAGACACTAACCAACATGTGTGCACACACACAGACTCCGGCATATAACCAACACTTGCGTTTACCGTCTGACTCTCTGTCCCTCTCCTTCTCACACACACACTTGTATTTGCCGTTTAGTCTATAGTATATTATCTGCATTTCAGCAGCACGTAGAGAAATCGTCTCTCTTGTCTTGCGTCATCTGATCAACATGATCAAACTGTGCAGAACGAATATAAGCCGATAAAGAACAGTGTCTGATCAATCAGAGCACCCATAAAAATCCCTGGAACATCAAATAAATGACTTGAAATGCATAACCTAAATCAGTGTTCTTAATTTCTTTATCCTTGTGTTTTATCTCTACTAGTGGGGAGAGTGTTGAGAGCCCGGATGCAGGTTCTGCTGCTGGAGTTTCTGAGGCGCCTCCTGCTGTCATCCCATCCCAGGGAGACCTCCTGGGAGATCTGCTTAATCTGGACCTGACACCTCCTACCACCACGGGCCCACCACCCCCCTCCTCTGGCATGCAGATGGGTGCTATGGACCTTCTTGGAGGAGGACTGGACAGCCTGGTACGTCTTCTACACACTACTGTTTGGATGAAGCTGTCAGGCTCATAACATATCTTAATTGATTCCAGTAATAGGCTTTATATTAACTGGACCTAGTGACGGTAATTTTTCCTTGCATTTTGTCTTTTTTTCTACCTCTTGGTGCTTTTTCTTTTTTCTTTTGACCCTTGTGTGTTTTCCTTTCTTTGTTCAATGCTGCACCTGCAGATGGGGGATGAGTCTGAGCCGGTAACTACATGGTGGGAGAGGGCACAACATTTATAAACCATGTCAGGCCATTTTAGAGGATTGATTTAATCACTGCTGTTCTACTGTAGCTCTCATGCATCAGTTTGGCATTTTCATTCATCATTTGTCATTGTTTATGATTGTGATATCTATGGTAAGCATGCTTTAAAATCCTTGAGTCCATCTCTTTTCTTATCTCTGGGCTCTGCGATTTGTTTCAATCAGCCGCCCATTCCCCTGCGGACGGACACCCCTCAGTCACCTCAGCTCTCACATCAGTCCCAATCGTCCCCATCGCCCCCAGATTACAGCCCCACTGAGGTTGGTCCAGGGGACCACGCTGGACCAATCAAGGCCAGCACCAGCCTAGAGCCCCATCTTGTCCCCTTTTGTACCACTGTGTCCTCTGAGTAGTCCTCCCCAGCAGTGATCTGTGCCTGTTTGCACTTTGTGTGGCATTCTTTGTTTCCCACTCTGTTTAGGGGAGATTTTAGTAAATCTCGCCTACAGTTTTTGTCAAAATATTGTCTTCCATGCACAGTAGGTGAGCGTTGTCACTGTGTGGAATCACTGTATGTTTTTTGCACCACCAGTCTTGTTTATTGTACCCCCAACCTTTTCAATACCACTGTAGACACATTTAGTGAATAGCATTTGAACCAAACCTGTTGGATTTCAATAGCCACTCAGCCTGACTTGTGTGGGCAGCAAGAGGTCAGTCGCATAAAAGGAGAATTTCTGCTGTACTGGTGTCTCCTTCTTTTTGCTGTCTCTTGTAAATAGTGTAAACCCCATAGCTGTCATTAATCACGGACAGACCATTTCTTAGACCCTCACACCCCTCCATCCATCCTCATCAATCCTTCCAGAAGGTAATTTAATGTTGCACCAATAGATAACCCGGATTTTTTTTTTGTGCTTCTTCCCCTCCTACCCAGCTCGGCGGAGATCTTGGAGGTAGTCCTGCTGTAAGTCATCTCGAGTTTTTGTTGGGCTTTGATTGCTCAGTAAAGGGTGACTTTAATGTGTCTTGGTAACATATTGCTTTATGACCCACAGATGGGGGCTGGTTTCAGTGCTCCACCAGCTGCAATGCCAGCCTCTTTCAATGCCCCTGTTAGCGGCGGTCTGGATGACCTGTTTGATCTTGGAGGTGGAGCTGGTATGCCTATGGGAGTCTACAGCCCCCCTAAAACAGTGAGTCTCATAAGCTAGGATGACACATGCTATCGAAAGCTGTAATACCAGTGGTGGAAAAAAATAACTGATGTGGTCTCTGTTCAGGTTTGGCTTCCAGCTATGAAGGCCAAGGGTCTGGAGATATCAGGCACTTTTGCCCGCCGTGCTGGGGTCATTCAAATGGAGATGACCCTCACTAATAAAGCTATGAGTTTCATGAGTGATTTTGCCATCCAGTTTAACAGAAACAGGTAAAACCACCTACTAAGTAAAATATTGAGATTTCGGAATATTCACACACTTTGTAAAACTTTTTCCCACCCTCTGTGTTCCTCTGTAGCTTTGGTCTTGCTCCGGCTGGTCCCCTCCAGATTCTCACTCCTCTTACCCCAAACCAGAGTATTGAAGCAGTTCTTCCCCTCAGCACCGTGGGACCTGTTATGAAGATGGAGCCTCTCAACAACCTGCAGGTAACACCTTCACAATATTAATCCCCCGATTTTTATGTAACAGTTCTAGTTTTTGTTTTGGTCGAACAGTAGAATTGCATCCCTGTCTCTGCTTCCATTTTCCATTAATGACTCAGGACTGAATTTTTGAGCATGACGCTTGTGACAGTAATGTGACTCGTCAACCTGATGATTGTCAATTGTCAAGAACAGGCTTGAAGCACAATGTTGTGTATGCCAATTTTTTCCTTTTGTTTTTTTCAACACTGGCCTTATCAGGACACTAATGCCTGGAGTTTGCTGTCCTAACATGGCTCCCTGCTTGGCCCAGGGCCTCAACTATCACGACAGCACTCTGTCAAAATGTAAACAGAAGCCTCTTTTGCACCGCCTAATCGAAGTGGCGATGTCGTGCTGTTATTCCTCCTCACTATTCTAGATAAAAGGTACAAACTCAGAATGTAGTGACATGAGTAACAGAGGCGAATTGACATCTGTGTGAGAACATGACCTGGCAGGACGGGGCGAGTGTGACGTTTTGATGATGTGTGACCCACCACTGGGAGATTTTACAGAGCAGTTAGCAGCTAAGTCAAAGAGGAACAGCAACCAAAAATGCCTGCAAATTGAGGAGCCAATGAGGTCCGCTAGTTCCTTACCCTCCTAGCAGAGATTGAGACTGACTGCCGTATAACAGGGGCACTAAATTATTGTTATTGCCATGTTATGCCATTGTGGTTGTTAGAAAGTGCTGCTTGACGCGTATATGTCCCTTTAGATGGTGATACTGTTGTGTTACACACCACAACCGTCATGTCTCTTTTGCTTTTGGAGCGCTTGGTTTGGTCTTGTGTAAAAAGGCAAAGCCAGCGTAATGACAAGTCTTTGTTGCAGCAGTATTGTGGAATTTCAGTGTTTAAAGGGTTAGCAGACATGGCTGCATGTAGGGTTTTTGATTATTAAATTAAATTACACCTTTGCACATCCCGTCAAATTCCAAGTTTAAGTTGGCAGAATTTTAACTTCTCGGTGTTTGAGCTTTATCGATCCTGACTTTACAGAAAAAAACTAATAATGCTACCTGGTTGAAATATTCATGGGCCTGACGGGCTACATCTCTTAGGGACATTAACTTTGTTTTAGAAAATATAACCATTTGTCCTAAGTGATTATTAATTCGTCCTCACTGCCATTCAGCTATACCGTTGAATTCCCCGTTGTGAATAGAACAGAATTAAAACATGAAACAACCTTCAGAACGGTCGTGATAAGTTGAAAATAAAAAGAGCGGCAGTGGGTGGCGTGTTTTTGATCAGGGTGGTTCTTTTAACTGGGCAGAATTGAGGACGGCTACTGTGTGCAGCTGGAGAGAGAAGATAAGAGTATCGAGGGGGATGATAGAGGCGGGGGCGGTCATTAGTGGTCACACAACACATGGCTCCTTTGTTTCTCCTGGCCTCAGTAGCCCTGCTAACCTTTCTACTCTGCAGCCTCTGGGCTCGGCTTTGATGGGTGCTATTGTGTGTTTTAACATTTTCTCAGATATTTTACTTTGAGAGGTTCTGCGCTGTTTTTGTTTTGATGGATGATAATGTCCCAGAATATTATTTTGAGTGCTCTTTTAACTACTGACGTGTGTGCCATTAAAACCCTTTGATCACCAATCGGCACATTTTAGAGAAGTGATTTAGTAACCTTTAGTAACCAGTGCAAGTTTCATGGCCACCCAAGAGCCCTCTGCAAAGAAACACCAGCTAAATTTATTGACTTCAAAGTGTTGACTTACTGTCAAGTAATCATATAATGTGATCGATCAATAAATCAATCGCTGTCACCTGACAGATCATCTCTTCTTGCACTGAGTTTATTTACTAGATAACATCATTGACAGCTGTCTTGGTAAATGTATGGCTTGTGCTGCATGATACAGCGCCTCTACTCTTTGTCCCTGAAGCTTAACGTTGTATAATAATATTATATAAATATATTATACATATATAAAAAAAAGAGAGGCACAACTAGATTTTAATTTTATCAACTATTTGTCTATCATTGTTAAAAATTTCTAAAATTTCTATCCCAGCCCAAGTTGACAATTTCAGCTTGTTTTGGTCCACCAACAGTCCAAAATATATTCAATTTATTATCATAGAAGAATAAGAAAACAGGCACGTATTAAAAAATGAGAGGCTGGAACCAAAGAACTTTTAGTTTTTTTTTCTGGCATCAAACTTGGCTGGTGCTGGAGGTGTACAACTACCAAAATGAATTGGAAAGAAAAACATCTGCACACTCATATCTGTGCAGAAAAATCTTAATTATGAGCACGCTTTTGATCAGAGACCTTCATATGTCTTGCAGAGGGTCTCTGACTGAAAGTCTGCTCAATATTAACATTTTTGCACAGATTTTTTTTCATTCATTTCGACAGTTATTTTCCTTTAAAACCAAAACAATTATCACAAGTAATCCGTTTTTAATTCATTTACTAATCAGTTAGTTGGTTCAAAGATCATTGCAGATGGGAACTACCAGCCTATTTAAAAACACGATGATGCCTCTGGTGCTGAAAACACAACACAAAATCCCAAAAACTGAAGATCCTTGAACGGCCGCTTAAGGCTGGCTGCAGGAGCGAGTCGATTGCCATGGACGCCCATGTTAAAATGCCCAACTTTACAGCAGAAATAAACATGTTTACAGCGTGGTACAGAAAACAGTTTTGGT
>JAPZEB010000022.1:25578340-25592343 GCA_029783705.1 Chaetodon striatus | reverse complement strand
TACCTTAAAGTATTTCCAGGAGTGAAACTCCCCAGATGGCGTTGTCTGGCTACTCCTTATTCTAGTGAACTTTTGCGCCAAAAGCAGGTATGACACTGAATGTATTAAACTGTGTGGAGCTTTAACTAATGACTGAGGCAAAATCTGGACCTTGTTGCCGGACCAGTCGGGAACCATTGCTCTTCAGAAAATACTTATTATATTCAATTTCTGCCAATAGAGCCCCCTAAATCCTACACACTGGACCTTTAAGAAGAGCGTCAGATTGGATTTCCAAACCACCACCAATCAGGTGTTACTGGAAATGGGTGGGCTTGATGACGTCCTTTTGAGATTTTTTTTTCATTAACACTGTACACTAAGCGTACAAGTCTCAAGTCACTAATTTATTCCTAACCCTGGCTTGCCATACATTTTCACACTTCATAATGCTGTAAACCAGTTGCTGCAGCGTGTGGTGGGAGGCCCCATGAGCCTGTGAGCTCTAATCCTCCAGTCCGCCCCCACACACCTCAGAAGGAAGGGAAAAACTGCACACAGACAAATTGCACACGCCCAGGCAACCACTGTGACCAGCACCAAAATGATAACTGTGCTTTTTGAAATGAACCTTTTTTTTTCTGTCCACCTCTCACTTGCTCCTGCAGGGAAGGCAGCAGCAGTGAGGTTCCAATCCTGGTGGTGGGCAACAAGAGAGATCTGCAGCGGCAGCGCTTCATGCCTCGCAGAGCGGTGTCGGTCCTGGTGAAGAAGACG
The DNA here is from genome assembly GCA_029783705.1 of Chaetodon striatus. Taxonomy (NCBI): domain Eukaryota; kingdom Metazoa; phylum Chordata; class Actinopteri; order Chaetodontiformes; family Chaetodontidae; genus Chaetodon; species Chaetodon striatus. The sequence continues at coordinate 25,591,587 of JAPZEB010000022.1, read as the reverse complement.
TGGAAGTGCGGTTATGTGGAGTGCTCTGCCAAGTTTAACTGGCACGTAGTCCTGCTCTTCAAAGAGCTGCTGGGCATTGCCGTGGCACGGGGCATGCGCCAGAACCACACCTCCATCCGTCTGCAGGGGGCGCTACAGAGGAATCGCTGCGCCATCATGTGACCCAGAGAACTCCCTCCACCCCTCTCACCTCAGGAGTGGAGCGGCAGTGGAGACAAAAGGACTTTTTATCTAAATGGCTGGAAAAATACCCTGTGGCCTCCTGCATTACTGAGCTGATTTTTTCATAATGAGGTTTATTAGACTCTTGCGCTGTAAAGACACTCAAATTTCACACATGGTCATCCAACCACTTCCTTCTGCTAAATGTGTAAATGCAAGGAAGGAGGTAGAAGAGAGAGTGAGTGAAAACCAATACGACTAACATAGCACAGTTATTTTTTTCTCACATCACCTAGACAGTTACTCATTTGAGGCTGTGCTTCCCAAAATTACACAGCAGCAGGTCTTATTGAGGGTTGTCTCGTGGCTGTAGCTGGGCCTGACGGGAGGGAAGCTGTGTTGGTGAGACTCAAAATGGAGAGGCAGCAATATCATAGAGTCTTCCTTTTGAATTTGTCATATTCAGTACAGTCAACAGCTCATATCACACACATATGGATTCGTTTGAAGGTTAATGGTCAACAAGATTGAATAACACAGAGCAAAAAAAGGTTAATACTTCACTTCTGGGGTGATTATCTCAAAATGTATAGTTCTGATTAGATGGTGTTTAATTTTCTGAGAGGTAGCCTGCAGTTTTTTTCTTCCCCTGTCCCTGTTTCAAACTTGGCCTACAGTGAAAGCTGTTTGTTAAGACGTAGGGGGTTTTAAGGTTGCCTTGCAGCAGAGAATGCTGCAGTCGCTATCATGATGTACTGTGGGTCTTTAATCTGCTCCCTCCCCTCACTCAGTGTCTGTTTCTGATGAATACATTAAATCCAGGGAACCGGGGACCTGCAGGAGGCTGCAGAGCCTGGAACGAGAACCTGTACATGCAATGTGGATGTTTATATGTGTGTGTGTGTATGTGTGTGTGTGAGAGAGAGAGAGAGTGAGAGGGAGACAGAGAGAGGCAGCTGACATTCAGGCAAGCAAAGGACAGACACAACAAGATAAGAGCAGATGTAGAAGCTTTGGATTAGGGAGCAATAAAATCTCACAGGGATGTCCTGGCTGACTCTATGTAACACAATATTATATTAAAAATGCCTCACTTACAGTAGACGTAATCCACTCGTGCTCAGATGCCCTGCAGAAATAAGGAAGCCAAGCTTAATGACTTCCAAAAACACCCCATGAGTGCATCGCAGACACACAGGGAACCTTAACAAAGCTTTCACATGAGTATCTGAATAGTATCTAATTGGTAATGTTGTGAGATTAACAGTTGCTTTTTCATTTGATTAGGCCTAGTTAGGTAGTTTGTGACCACGGCTGCACTGGAAGTAAGCAGACCTATTGTATATAGGAGTGATTCATAGAGTAATTGACTTGCATGCTTATGTTGGTAGAGCCAACGGGTCAGGGTTTAATTGCACTGATGTGAAAATTTGATATTGTGTTTAATTTTTTAATACATGGTTTTCTGACACTGTAATGAGCAGCTGAGTGGAGTGAATGTGGTCGTTTTTCACTGGCATGATGAGAGCACAAGCTCATGTTTCTCTCCAAGATGTAGTGTTGAACCCTTCAATCAGGGCAGATGGCTGTGTTAGGTTTTTTTCCTAGTTAAAAAAAAAGAAATATGTAGCAGCAACTGTGTGTAGCATGAGTTCTCATCGGTTTGTCTGTGTGCGCGTTTCCAAATAAAAAGGGCTACAGTTTTTTATCAGAAATGTCACTTGTATTTATTTTTACTGTGTTAGTACTGTGAGTTGTTTTTTTTCCCTTTGGACACATGATGAAATATTAAATGCATTTGAGAACAGCAGCCTTTACTCTGGTCACTTTTCAATCTGCAACAGTTACACCACATTGAGATCATTTTGACAACATTGCCACCTTGTGGTTAGGTGATGTTATCAGGAGCCAAATCAGACAACAGTCAGCATCACACACTGAACCCTCATGCTTATTAGATTTGTGTTTAAAACAGAGTCGTGATTGTACTCAGCAACAGTAGATGATCATCTCTTGGTTTCCCCAGGGTAATAACTAATATAATTTCATTTAAGGCGGTGATGAAAATAGTCAATACTATGTAAGCAAATGCATCAGTTAATTGAGTAATTATCTCAGCGCTGTCCATGGTACTGTACTGCAAGTGTAGCCTGACTGGGATGACTGACAGTGGTTCAAACATGATGGTTTTTCAGTCCATCTCCTCCACTTCCCCTGTGGTAACTAAAATGGCCACATTAACATGGTAAGAACTTGTTGTTTGGCCATAATTGATCCCCTTACCCTCTTTTTACAGCTCAGTGCATTGCACATGTACCCTGTCACCTCCAAATTACCCATTACACTAGTGACAGTCAGTGTGTGTACTCATTTTAATTAAACACATTTTTGGGGGTAATATGCACCATGCAAGCACAATATACACGACTTAAGTTCTTGGCAAACATTAACACAAGTTCCCCTCTGCACAACATACTGTTGTGGACTTTGAGTCACATGACTTGTGCTAAAGTCAGACAATGAAATGACTGTAAACTTGACAAAAAGAAAAAAAAAAACAACTCGCAACTCCACTTGGATTTTAACACCAATGACTTGTGACTTCACTTAGACTTGAGCCTTTTGACTTGAAAACACTTTATAACTTTCCCAAAGCTCAAAGATTAACAAGTATGTTAAGGCCAGCAATGTGGAATACAACATCAGAGTACTCTATTTACTATTTTACAACATTTATATTTACATTATACAACAAAATTCACTCTGTTAATAGTGCTTTATTTATGAAAGTGCAAGATCAGCACTATTTTTTTATAGAATAAGTTCAGTTGCACTTGTTTTAACAAACTTGTTCTACAATACAAGTTTTAAAAAGCATTAAAGATTTTTGTAAATTTTACATGCCATTACCCTGTTAATAAAATGGCATTACATCTAGTGAAAAGCACATAATAACTTGTCTAAGACCTGAAACTCAAAGTTCAGGACTTGGGACTTGAATTGGGACCTGTCAGTCTTCTTTTGGGACTTGAGTGCAAAGACTTGAGACTTGCAAAACAATGGCTTGGCCCCACCTCTGGTTATGATACAGGTCTAACTACTAAAAATCAGTCAACAGGTGGTGGACCCCCAGTGTGACCCCAAATTCTACTTACTTTTAATGCCAAGAGGAAAATTCTTCACAAGAGAAATGGTGTCAGAGGTTTATTATTAATGTGCATTTTTATCAATGAGTGTATTTATGTGTGTGGCATTGAAGCGTCTATCTTATCTCTGTCTACTCACCTGACAAGTTAAGTGTGAAATCAGCAGCTAAACCGCATGTCAAATGTTTAGGAATGTTTAGATAACAACATCACGTGGTGCAGGTCTGAATCATAGACTTCAATTGATAGAGCGGCCATTCCCATTCACAGCCACACTTCATAAAGGGCCAGGTCAGCAGCCGCTCCCTCCTTAGATTACTGTAATAAAGTGTTTGGCACTGTCGTCATGGAAATCAGTGTTGATTTAGTGACAGCCTTATCAGAGTATATAGAGGCCATGTAGGGGATTTCCAATCTATCCAGTGCAGCTCTGTGCTCTGAATCCTCTGCAGTCTGCATCAGCAAAGTGTCTTGGCATCACTTCTCGTCCTTCCTTTGGTGTCCATTCCGGCGTCATGTGAAAGGGGTTCACGGTGGTTTCTCTCGCCCCCGACCGGACCCTCCTCCGTCGAGCTCATTCGTCAGTCCTGACGTCCTCGCCCCGGTAGTCCCGGTAGGGTAGCGCCCGTGTCCCCGCTGTGCCCGGTTCATCCTGCATCCTTCGGCGTGCGGCGGAGCGGAGGATGAGCGAGCAAGGGAAGGGCTCGGCATCCGCCTCTGCCGCGGCCCCGGCACCAGGGTCGGATACTTACAAAGGCTGGCTTTTTAAATGGACCAACTATTTGAAAGGGTACCAGCGGCGATGGTTTGTCCTCAGCAATGGCCTGCTTTCATATTACAGGTAAATTCAGAAGACACAGTGTGCGATATTTCCCAAAATAAACGCCAGTTTGGCGCTCAGCGACTCACATATCTGTGTCGGCGCATCATTACAGCTGGCCGCCTCAGCTGGCTAGCATCAGGCTAAAGCTAGCTGTCAACGGTCAGAGTCAGCTGTCTGTTTACTTCAAGCTGTCAGTGACAAACACGTTGACGTTTCACTTTGAATGGCTGTATCTTGAGGAAAGACACCGACACATGCAGACATACACACGGCAGCAATGGCAGCAAGGCTTTTAACTCATTATAATGTCAGAAATGTGGCTACAGTTGATACAGACGTTAGCTAGCAAACTATGCTAACGTTAGCCCGCTAGCCTCACCAGGCGACAGCTGAGGATCCAGCTGTCCGCTACTCAGTGATAGTAACGCGACTTTAAACGTGTATGTAGTAAAGTCTCCGCTTCAATTAAATCTTTTTATGTCAATGTTATTGTTTAAATATTGTAGTCCTTATGAACGACATGTTTTATTTTTTATTTTTTGCCAAATTCATGAATTGACTGCATTAACTCAGCCAAGTCACTCAGTATGATTACTGTAACGAGATGCAAGGGATGGTCGCTATCATTATCATCCTGTCTTCACTCCGATCACGTAGTTGCTAGCTGTGAGCTAATGTTAGCTATACAATAGCCTAACACCTGTGGCTCAGGTGCTTCTGGCAAGGGACTCATGTTTCCACAGGTGTGGATGTAGAGGCACCATAAGGCATGACAAATATGACAGCACTTAACACATTAATTTGGCCTCAACACACAAGAGTCCTGTATCATGTGAAGGTTCAAGAAGGTCTGCCTAGACTGTCCCAGGTCATGAGAGCATATATAAGCCTTGCTTATTAGATAGTGAAATAACTCAGTTTTCATTGAGAGCAATAACAACACAAGTCTAATGTTATTACAGCCTTACAAGCAGGTGAATTACCTCTCACATGGCTTCGTCTGTGAAAGTTCAGTCTTGACCTTGGGAGGTGTAACCTTATGTGTAAAATACTTCAAGGTCCGCTTTCTAGCATTTTCAGAGCTTCCACCTGAGGCAGCCTCTGCTGGGTTGTGATTATTTTGTCACACAAGACCTTGATACTTTTCATTGCTTTCATTGCTGGGCTCGCGCATGTTCAACCAGCTTGCTTGCTTCCAATCGACTTCATCAACATTCAGATACTGTATCACCTTCTGAGTCCCACTGCCCTTGGTACTCTAAGACCTTTTTTTAAAATCAATTTAATCTTAATATTGATTACTGTTATGTTTAGTGCCAAAGTGTCTCATTGCCCAGAATATTAATTCATGAAGGGGTCCAACGGGACCTTTTGCACTGTGAGATGAGTATGAGGCAGTTAATGACGCCACACCAGGAAGCCCTGAACCACCTGTGTATGTGTATGGTCCACATGAAAGGAGAGACAGAGTATTGGTTGCAACAGTTGTTCACCCTGTCTGACCCAGTTTTCCTAATTAAATGGTTCACAGCAGAATGAAGGTGCCCCCACTGGAGGTAACCTTCCTCTGCTAATAGTGCTATTTGTCAAAGCTGTAACTGTAAAGTTTAAGTGCCTTCACAAATCAGATAAAATTACAGAAACTTCTAGCCTGCTGTTTTAATGCATGCTGTAATTGCTTTCAGAGATAAAGATAATTCATGTGAATCTAAGCTAATGTCTCTAGGATAATTTGTCTTCACAAATCAGATATGGTAAAAGGAATCTAATGTCTAGCTTAATGTGTTAACAAACTGTAATGCTTGCAGTAATATAAATAATTAATATGACACTAAGCTGATTCCTCAAGGATAATTGTCTTCTCAAATGTCATCTTTCACTGGGAGGTTAGAGAGCAAAATTTTGCTATGAAGCAGGAAGGGATTCACTGCCATGTTTAAAGGCTCTTCTGCAAAGTGAATTCATGTCAGTATGGGGAGGGGGGGTGTTGAGTCTAGGTCCTCTGACTGCGAGGCAAAATTTTGACTCATGGTGCTTCCCTGCAGCTTCAACAGTCATACAGTAAATGCCATCTCCATAAATATGAATTTTCTGATTGGATACGGAGTCAAAAACACATTCAGAGACCATTTCATCCCATGCTACAGTCTTGCCACAACACCCTATTGTCCTTTGTTGTCAGCAGTGCTATTTGACACAGAGGTATGGAGGCCAAAGCCCTACTCCAGCCTGAGCTTGTGGTGAAAGGAAAGACGCCTGTTGCCTCTACCCTCTATTAATAGTCCATTATGTTGTAAGGTGACTGCTGTCCCAGAAGTAAAGGTAGCCTGTCGACATCTGAGCACGGAGGCAGTGAAGCGCGCGAGTTGTCCACTCCACTGATGTCTTCCTGGCGGACCACATTGTGTGTGTCTGACTCCAGGCTTTGTGTGCCTCTGTATGTGCCTCCTCTGGCTGACTGTCTGCGCTGCTATTGTGAGAGATGTGAAAAGGAAACAGTCAGACAAATGCGACTACATGTTAATTAAACTGTCGTCTTTGTATGTCAAGTGATTATTAAATTCTGCCAAAAAAACATTCTTGTCCTAAAATTATGAGATGAATACACAGAGAAATATACTGGTCGTAAATAGCCCTATACTATTGCCACTCACTATTTTAATAACATGTTACAGTTTCTGCTCTTATGCTTAGTATTGTCCTTGTAAGAAACATGCTCCCTTTTAAGAATTTAATGATGTCACTTTCGATAAGTGTATGATATGATTTGATGGACTCCATAATAAGAGGATGCACTTTAAAGCCCAAGCAACTTACGTCACATCAGATTAGCCCAACATGAATCGATCAGTTCTTTGATTTGCAGCGTTTGGTATTTGTTTGACCTTTTTAAAAGAACGGTTTATATTTCTGTTAAACCAATAGAGACTGACTGCCAATTAAAGGTGTAGCCAATAACCCGGGGGCTCACTTTCATTCCCAGGGCCCGTTGTTGTCAAAGCAAAGGCTTAGTTCTCTAACTTGTAGCTGAGAAGCCAAAGGGGCAATGGAGGACCATAATCGATGCTTTGACTCTGTGGACGGACTAACATACTCAGCACTTGCATCTGTTAAAGTGTAATGAGTTTTACAGAGATTCAACATTGCACTTGTTATTGATTACTTTTGGCTCTGACACTGCAAGGCTGGCTGTCTTTTACACCACATCAGCCTTGTGTCTCATCTTATTTAGTTTAAATCATCCCCAAAGAGCCTCGTTGAGCCGTTCTCACCAGGACATGACAAGATCTTTGTCCTCTCTCTCTCTCGCTGAACTTCTTTCATTTTTAATTTCTTAATTGACATTTCCTCCAAGTTTTAATACTCTCAGCACTACTTACTCACCTCTTAAAGCAAATCCGGCTTGGTGCTTTAGGGAAGATTACGGGGCATTAAAGCTTTGAGTGCTATTGGAGCTGCCATATCAGTGAATCCGGCCTTGACTTTCATAGTAGAGTAGGCCTGTCACGTTTCCTCCTCAACTGCAGGAAAGTAACTAGATAGTATCAACTTAAGTGCTCAGTGGGGGTTCGGCACCATTCGTGTGGCTTTGGATAGTCAGGTTATTGTGTTACTGCTGGCACTGGGCTCCTGGGTGCAGGGATGCGTGGTGGGAGAGTGGTGAGCTAGCCAACCTTGGGCCCAGCTGCACGGTAGAGTCTGGCCTGGACCCTGTTTACTAGCCTGGCACATCAGCAGAGTGACTGGAGCAAGAGATGTGGATGCTGTGATCTAATCTTGTTAATGGGCTCTTGGTTGGTCTTAGCGCTGGGCTACAGTGTGTATGTGTGTGCGTATAAAAGTGTCTCTGTGTGCGGCCTGTCCGGGTGGTCTTTGTGTTTTTGCGTGAAGGTGAGAGCAGCGGAGTGACGTTAAAAAGACCAGGGAGTCCGGCCACATTCTCACCATCTCATTGTTTCAGTCTTTCAGCAGGTCATGTCATGCTGTCCATGTTGCAGTATCATTGCTTTGGTTTTCTTGTCTTATGTTTCCTCTCTGTCTTCAGCACGACTTGTTCCCCAGCGTTTCTCTGGCTCTCTCCCTCCATGTCTTGTGATATTTCAGCCCCCAGCCACAACAAAACCCATCTACATTCTCATGCTCTGGGTACTGTGTCCTATTTCCTCTGCCTGACTGTGTATGTCTCCTCATGCTTATGGCCGTCTGTTCTGTGTTGATCACTGGTTGTTGTTCTGTCATTACATGCTCCAGATCGGTGGATTTGTGTTTTATGAGGATATGTTCACAGGGGACTGACAGGTAAAGCACTGCAATTCTCTCCTGGCTACGCGCAACATGCAGGACCCTCTGTCGTGCCCTCAGCTGCCCCCACTCACCTTCGCCCTCTCCCTTACTAGTGCCTTAGTGCCCTTTTAGTCTCTCTTTCCCCGCTTTCCTTGACTGTATATTTCATGGCCTTTGCATGGCCTCGCCTTCCCACAGGGTTGAAGCGATCAGTGTGGATCTCATCTTACTCATCAACAGCACGCTCAGTTTGTTGACCCACTTACATCCAGGGCTCGGCAGCTGAGCTTGGACTGGGCGAGGCTGGAAACTGGGCTGTTGAGGGTCTCTGTCCACCCTCCGCACGGCTTCGCATGGTACCAGTGCGGTCTCATCTGCACAACTGATGTGCACCGAGCGCCGGCAGAAGAGCGGTACACAGAAGCGCTTGTTCTGGTTTGGCATTATAACAAGACTTGACTTCAGCCAGTAGAAGCAGTGTGAGGGAAATCACTGCCTGGCAGAACTTATAAATACACTTCAACCTCTGACTTAATAAGGCGGCAGCCACCTTGTCAGTGTCAACCGAGACTGGATCTGGTGTAGAGTTTAGTGCTGCTGAGAGGCAGCTGCTTGTGGCACTGAGGGATGAACGGATGTTAGCGCCCGCAGACAAATACAAATGCATCCACATGATTGCATGGTTGCATGCTTCAAAGTTTCAAGAGTATGGATGGGCAATCATGTGACACTGAGGGTTAAGGATGTGTTTGTTTAATTTGAGACAACCGCCACAGCATGTGATTTTGCTGATTAGTTTCTGTTCTCTGGTTGATGGTGTTAATCAGCAAAATCAGCTGTCTGTGGCTGGGGTGAAGACCTGCATACACTCAGCTCTCTGAGGGGACATGATGTTCCATCCCTGCTCTGCAGCTTAGCTTGTCTCAGCGTGACAGAACGACAGGCAGCCGGCTCCCCACCACACAATTGTTAATATTTCTCTTGAATTTTCTTTTTGTTAGTTAATCATATTAGTTGTAGTAACTCTGTTTTAACAAGAACTTATTTAAAACCTTGACACATGATGTAGAAGAACTGTCTCATAATCATGCTACTTAAAGGAATACTTCACCCACAAAATTACATTTTGTGTATGAATCACTCACCCTGTGTTACGTTGAATTTGTGAAGAAAACTTTGTTTTTCTCACATGCCTCCATGGTGAATGGAGAATCCAAAAACTGAGAAAATTCCTGATGAATTGCAGTAAAAGGGGGCTATGTTTAACAACAGCAAAACTGTATCAAGCATCTGTTTACAAACTCTCACAGCTGGTGCAGTATAATCCAAGTCTTATCTAGTGGTTCGCTCAGTGCCTTATAAATACATGCATTTGACTAAAACCTTACTATTTAAAACACTTCCGCATAAACAGTCTCACACACGGACGAGTAGCTGGCCTCCATGGGCGTGCATGTGCGTTTTAGCTCGACTCAGTGGAATGCACAAACAAAGTTCAAATGCATGTGGTTGTAGAGGTCTGCTCGTTGTATGCCTAAGTGTTTTAAATAGTAAGATTTTAGCAAAAAAAAGCATGTGTTTGGAAGTACTGAGCATGCAGCTGAATAAATGAGACTTGGATTAAACTGCACGACTTGTGTAAGAGCTTGTAAACAGATGTTTTAATATAGGTATGCTGTTTGTTACACAGCATGACTTGAATACATCAAGAATGTACACCTTTTTTGGATTCTCCGTTTAACATGAAGGCATGTGAGAAAAAACAAAGTTTCCCTCACAAATTCAACATGTGAAAAGCACCTTATAAACAAATGGTCATTTTGTGGATTAAGTATTCCTAAATTCCACAGAATTTTTTGAATTTTGGATGATGTACAATTGTATCAACATTTTTGCTGCAGTTGTTTTATTGAAAAATGTTTTGGAAACGTACAGTCTATACAGTTGGCTTGCAAAGTGTGTGTATGTACAGCACTCTCTTGCCTTTGCTCTTTGTTCTAATCTCTTGCTCTCCTGTTTTGGCTCTCTTCCCCGCTATCTCTCTCTTTTTTTTTTACCACCTCTCGCACTCTGTTCTCTCTTTGTTCACGCTGTTATTCATTGTTTGGTTTTGTTCGCTACAGAGGCTTGGAGGCAGACAATGGCCTTGTTATCTAGACTACTGTGGCCCACTGACTGTGCAACAGTTGGTCTTAGTGGAAGCTACACAGAATAGCCACAATTCAGCACACTCACAGCAGGGCAGGCAGGCAGGCCACGCAGAGTGAATTAGAAGTTCAAACTATCCAATTTGTTTTACAAAAGCTAATACATGTTTAGGTTATGTGAATGGATGAATGTGCTACAGAGAATGTGTGTGTTTAGTGAAAGAATCAAATACTTCTGCTGCTGCTTGGCCTTCAGAGTGAATCCTCATATGATTTGTGGCATTTTTCTGTCCCTCCTTGCCTCCCTGCTTGTGCTTATTAGCCATAGGAATGTCAGTTGTACTTTTCTACCTTCAATACTCTCATTCCCCTTTTCCATCAATGTGAAACCAGTTCCGTTCCGGCTCCCGCACCTAATTTTGAACTGTTCAGAGCATTTAGATCAAAAATAAATTGGTTCAGAACCTGAGGAGCTGGTTTTCAGCTGGAACCAAAAAAATAGCAGGTTTTTCTTGACCTGAATTGTGAAATGTGACAACATCAGTGGGCGTTACATATTTTACAGGTTTGAAAGAGAGGATGGAGAAGGCAAAAACAGGAGAAGTCGAGTGAGAAATCATCAGCCAAGAAAAGAGTTTGCAGTGGTCTAGTTTTTTAAGTAAAAAAAAAAAAAAAATCTGTAAAAACAGAACATACGCTCACAGGTAATCGATGTAATCCTCAATTTTGCTACTACTCTTTACTTTGTTTTACATTGTGCAGTGCCCTCCGTTAATGACACGTACTTGATTACAATGGCTCCACGTAAAACTGGTGGAAACGTCAGCTGGTTCGCTAGATAGCACCAAGATTTCCAGAATCCTGAACGGTACTGTTTCAAGAACCAGAGCTAATTTGGTGGAAAAGGGGTATTAGTGGTGAAAAAATGTCCTAGACTAGTGTCTTCAGCTTTTTCTTGTCTTTCTCTGCCTGGTATTTTTTTGCAGGACACAGGCAGAGATGGCCCATACATGCCGTGGAACAATCAACTTAGCCACGGCGCACATCGACACAGAGGATGCCTGCAATATTGTCCTGAGCAGTGGCGGCCGCACTTACCACCTGAAGGCTAGCACAGAAGTGGAGCGGCAGAGATGGGTCACAGCACTGGAGCTGGCGAAGGCTAAAGCCATACGCATGATGAACGATCAGTCTGGTAAGAGCAGCTGGAGTGAGCAGCTACTTATATGGAAAATTTAAGCACTGAATGCTTTTTATAGTGCAAACTATGAGAGCATAATACACCCATGATGCAAGACATAAATGGTCAGAATTTGACCTTGATAAATAAGGGCTGGGCTGATACAGTCTTGGGTAAACGTACAAGAGCATGTTTATCTTGTGATTTACTTTGTTAGTTCCAAGATCCAAGGTGAAAGGTGTGTTCAGCTGTTCAGCATGGTCCTCAGGCCAGCCTAGATATTTGGATATGTTTCCCAATGTCCCCTGGCATTTGATAATCAGCACAGCTCGTGTTTCAGCTCACGCCCTCCTTCTTTAATGTAATTCAGATCCCAGTTTGAGCCAGGAGAGGGCAGCGCCGTCTGTTCAGTCGAGTTGGAAAGCAAACTAGAATATGCTAATGGTACCGTGAAAACTGGGCTTCCATTCAGCATGACAACAGAGCACTCTCCTTTCCAAGGGGACTTATTCTTCTGTGGTTGTATTAGGTGTTGCAGGTCAAAGGCTGTGGGAAAAGCCTGGGAGAACTTTTTTTTTTCCACTTTTACCCTGGCAGCATCCCAAAACCTCTCTGCCCAAGTCTTTTGCAGACAGGGTCTACAGAGACAGAGACAGGCTATATATTCCTCTGGCCTCCATTTGAAAGTCACTAAATATAGATGGGGGGAGAATGTGAGTGCTTTTTAGCTCACTGCTTCCAGTAAGCATGAGAGGAATGATGGTATATTTGTATTTTGAAAAGGTTAGGCTATTGAGCTACCCACAAATTCGATGTGTGTCTGATTGTTTGTTTGTGTGTGTATGCATATTTTCTGCAGCTTGGTCTCTTGTCAAGTTCAGCTACAATATGCTGATGTTTAGCTACAGTACACCCATAACATTTCTTGTCATATATCTTCCCCTCTTAATTGCTTGCTTGCTTTGTTTACCTTACTAAAAGAGCGGTTTTCAGACACAGAATATACAGAAATATTAGACATGCATACTTTTGGTTTTTAATTTTACACCACTGCTCCCTCCTGGGCCCATTTTAGGTCCAGTTTCAAGGTCCAGTTGTTACAAATGCCTTTTTGAGGTAAAAACATATTGTAGCTGTTTGAAATGTAGTGAAGTGAACAGTAGCCCTTCCTGAAACAGTTTTGATGTCAGGTAACCTGTTCTCAGACCAAATATGATACAGTAGCATCTGCAAGCTGATGCTGTCCATCCCATTATTCTTAGCAAACTGTTTTAAATGCATGAAAACACACAAAGACACCTGCTAATGTGTATCCAAGATGCTGTAGAGCAGTGATACTCAACTTATGGCACATGGGACAAATCTGGCTGGCATTAGCTGGAGGGCTTTCTGACCATTTTCAAATTCACAGTGAAAATTAACTGATTAGCACTGATTTTTTTTTTGTACTTTAATTGTAAATAAGGTGCAGAAGTGCATGAAAAGGCATCAAAATAGAGTTTGTT
>JAPZEB010000022.1:25552312-25572140 GCA_029783705.1 Chaetodon striatus | reverse complement strand
ATTAATATTGGCAGGTGTTTCAGAGATGGACAGAAAGTGTTGCTAATAGTTTAGTCTGTTGCTAACCGGAGCCAAAGGAAAACCGAGTAGCAGGTGGCACCCTGTATGGACGCCTTGGCCACCAGTGTGTGAATGTGTGTGTGAATGGGTGAATGTGACTTGTAGTGTAAAAAACGCTTTGAGTGGTCAGATGACTAGAAGGGTGCTATACCAACATTGCGTACACCTACTTTGATGTGCTACGATGCCAAGTGGCTCATGTCAGCCAGAGAGCTGATGCAGGCGCTCACCATGTCTGTGGAACTCTGTATCTTTAATTGTTGACTGGCTGCTTGCCTTAGTTATCGCTTCACATCCAAAGAGTAAGGTTATTCCCCAGGTATTTGTGGTGCAACCAGTTTTAGTAGCAGATTTAATTACAGACTAACTAGTAGTTACTAAGCCTTTAGACTTTACACCCTTGCTTCAGAGAGAATTTAAAGAGCTGGTACAACCCAGTACAGGTTACACCAGTGTAAATAGGGATTATTCTGTTCATCCTGTTTAGAGAATAGCACTCAGCACATGGCAATTTTGATGGAAAAATGCCATTTTTGCCAATTTTGCCAACATTTTACATTCATAGGTTTGTAAACAACAAATTTTTCTTCATCAATATGTCTCAAACATGAACTGATCTTCCTCTGGGTTATGTGGGTAAAACAACTAAACAAACAACAACGGACAACTGTGCTTTAACAGGTTATTTTTAAGACATTCACAGTCAAGGCAGCACATACAGTATGTGAGCCTGTAAGATAACAGTTAGTTTGAGAGGACCTGGACCTCCTGAACATACCTAATTAGAACAATTGCTGTAATAAGGTAGGGACTACAACTACTGCAGGGCCGTTGAAAATGCAAAGCAAGTTTCAAATCTTTGAAGTCACAGATATGTCACACTGAAAAATATTACACTGCAGACATACTGTAGTTCATGACATTCAAATCTTAAAGTGTATCTCACTAGTTTCAAAACTGACTGTCAACCTTTTTGATATGTGACATTAATCTCACCTCGCACACTAAAATATAAAGGTATCTGTTTAAGATCTGAATCATAAAGTGAGGTCAGGTCTTACAATGTGATAATGACTCTCGGAAATATGTCTTCCACAGTAGGTTTTAATTGCTGGATTTTTTTTTTCCCCAACAGTCTTTGGAAAGTCGGACTCCTGACCTCAAGCCTATTAAACTGTACATGCAAGACATCCCACAAATATCACTGAGCTGAAACAGTTCTTTAATGAGCAGACGTTGAAAATATTGCTCATTTCCGCAGCTCTGGTCAGCAGCCATGGAAACATTTGGTTGAGGTTATTGCTTATGAGGATGGTTTATCACGTCTTCAATGCAAGATTTGCATACTTTTGAAAAGTATGGCTGTTAATACTCACGTAGAATATTTATTCAGGACATAAAAAGGTCTGCCTGTGTATAGAAGGCATATTTTTAAAATTATGATAAAACCTCTTACATAAGGTTTATTATCTAGTGAGGAGATTATCTGACCGCATTTTGGAGCATCTGTATTTGAGTATGAATTATAAAAAAAAGTTTAACTACCATTACTTCTCCCATCTTCAAGACACGTGCAGGGATATTTGTGTAGGCCCTGAAAACATCTAAATTTTAGAAGCACAACTCACAGAGGTTCTTTCGGTGCCAACACTAACAGCTGCTGCGCAAAGATGCTACCTGGACTCAAGTTTATTTGTCAGTGATGACTAAGTGCACTCAGGGCTGGATGATTCATTGCCCCAGCATATTGAGAGTCAGCTGTAATATCACTCTGCTGCGTGGAGCATTGACATGAAGTGATGTGTCTGTTTGTGATAACTAAATCATCAAGTTAATGCATGGTTTCTCTTCTGTGAGCCAGTGCAGGCAGATGCAGGAAGCAATTACTCTTAACTCTTACATTTGTGGTTAATTAAAGATCTTCCACCTCCTTTGGATAAGCGGGTTGTTATCGCCACAGGAGGAGCGTCAGTCCATTAGGAGCCCTCAGATTCAGCTTGTGTTTCACTGAAGTCGATTTTAGTCTCTCTGGTTCTTACATGCAAGTGGTCTTGTGTTGCCTCAGTGACAGTGAGACAGCACAGTGTCGGGCATTATGCGGTCTTTTGACAGAAATCGGGGAACATTTACAGTATGTGGCTGCTGCAGCTGAAACTGACACAACATAATGCTTTAAAAAGGTCACAAAGTGTGACTTCTAAAATGGCATTTTCCTGTTAACGTGAGTTCCTCCCCACAATGGAGCAGTTTGCTTGAGCTGTTTGAACTGGTTTTAATGAGCTCGGTGTTTGTGCATTCAGGCAGTGTGGAGTGTTTGGGTTCCTGGATCTTAATTAATGCAGTAAATGGCTTAATGAGACTGTAGCTCGTGCTCTTTAAATGCCCTCTTTCCTTTTAGTTTGTCTTTCAGATGATTTGGCCTTCAACTGTCTCTCCTTGAGTAAATACACAGGGAAATGTGGGGCTGAATTTCTGCTTAACTTTGGGATTTCAGAAGCATATCATGTGATATTGGGAGCAACTTAGGTTTCGCTGCAGAGTCCAGAGCATTTTCAAAACTTGATCCCTGTCATGGAGATGATAAAATATAGATTGGTGTCACCTATATTTAGAAATTAGGGTGCAGTATTTGTTCTAATGTTACCACTTCTAAAAGGAAATGGTGAAAATATCATTAAGATGTATATTTAGAGGATTATTATTTATTTCACCATCTATTGTTCTGTATTTGGTATTTAAAAGTACATACCACTATGTGTACCACTTAATAATTACAGCATTTAGTAGTTTACAATGTCAAATCAAATACAGCAGTATTTCAGTTTTAGTACTTGCCATTCAGCATGACGTTGGATTCAAATGCCTTTAGAGTTGACTTAATTTATCTGAGTTTAACCCATTGATAATACTGATGATAATAAACTTTATATAGCACTTTTCATATAGGAAATGCAGCTCAGTGAGCTTCACATTAATAGTAATCAGTAGAAACGAGACAAAAGAAAGAGCACTGTTTAAACTAAAAATACACCCCAGATATTCCCCAGATACAGCACACAAAGCCTGCTGTTTTCACCAGTCAGGTTTGGCTCTCTTTGCATGATTAAACTTAACAGTATTGAAGAAAAGAAATGATGAAGGTCAAGTATGAAATTAATTGATGTTTCATGCCTCAGCGCCCCCATGAACATGCCCCGGGACATTTAGGGGATGTTATTTATTTACAGTCCAACAATTTTTTCTTGTCAGCACTTTGCTCACCTCACTTACAGTCCACAGCAGCCCTCCCCCCTTACCTGTTTTTGCTGTTATCAGATATTTTACTGAATCACTACATCACAAAACATACAGCAGACAAGCTTCATTTGATACCGAAGCATTTTTTTTATCAAAGGAGACACTCAGTATATTGTTGGCCTAATTTGCACAGCTGATTTTGTGCATTTTGTCTATGCTGTTGCACAGGGATGGAATTGGTGTTGCATCATGAAACAGTGATAGCCCCTGCTTTTCTTAAAGCCACAGTCCAGAGATATCTGTAGCATTACTAATACATGTGAGCTGTGTAAAGATAGATGTGTAATTTCTGAGTGGCTGCCATCATTGCCTAATCACACATTTATCTAAGGTGTAGGGTGTCCTGGCAAATTAAAATACAGTGATTTTTGTTAATAACACCCTGAAGAGTATGTTAAGCTATGGCCTTGACATAATTTAAAAATTCTATATAGTTAGATCAAAAAAAAGAAGATGGCCCTTGGAGCTAAATATTTCATTACCAGATGTAATTAAAACTAAAGGTAGGCACGTAGATAACAGTTATGGTCAGAAACTTGGCTCATAACATATTCAAGCACACTTTTAACAGAGACCACTGTGAGGAGGTTTGTGTAGGGCTGAACAGCATTATCTGTTATGATCTAAAAAAAGAGTGAATTTAAAACAAAATCAGAAACATAAGCTGTCACACATTAATGTCAATAATGATAAGTGTAACTGTAGGCGTGTACTTTACTTTTTTATACGTTTGTCTGGATTAGTAATAGTATTACCTGTAAAAGCTTCTGGACGGTTTGAGCTGATTGTTTGGTTGGACGTACATTTAGATGACATTGGTTGTTGCTATTTTCAGTCTTAGTGTATGGGATTATTTATTTACTGGAACCTGATATGAGTCTATTGAGATTGGCAGGAGGTTCACAGTACTAGTAATCTGATGCATTTGGTTTATCATCCAATCTTACTTTTTGTTGATGTGCTTAAAAATGTTATCACGATAACATTTAAGATACTTTCAGATGTATTACGGATTATCACATACATTATAAAATAACCAAATTGATGTTCAAAGCAATTTACCGTCTTCATACTCTATATCAAAAAGTGCAGTCTAATTTTATATAAATATATTTTATAGCTTGCTCTAAATAATTTATTTGACTAGCAGAAATTTGTGTAACAATAACAGGATATGGTCATACCAGTGTTGCTGTGCTTGAGACCAGTCTTTTTGAAGGTCTTGGGCTCTTCTTGGACTCGGCAGCATTTTTGTTTAGTCTTATCTCGGTCTTAGACAAAGAGGATGAGGGATTTTATTTCAAGACTGGTCAAGACCACAGCGGCAGGAATATCGCCTGTGCAAAAAAGTAGCATTGAGTAAAGATGGTGAAAATGATTTCAGCTCCTTAGTGGTCACGTGTATTTGTTTGCTAATAGAAAACAAATTACAATTTCCACACATAATTTTCACCTCTGCGATGCCTTTTAATTATTCTATCAAGACAACATACAGTACACACATATATACAGTATGGCAATAAGAGAAGTGTATAAAGAGACATCTCTATTTGTTTTCTGTTGGCGTTTTCATGGGAATGTGGATCTTTCAGATCGATATGAGCAGTGCCTACATTTTATCTCTTTTATTTTTTTTCTTGTCTTTCATCTTTAGTGTGTCATGCAGTGTGGGACTCGCACTGGTCTCGTCTTGCTCATGATTTTAACCCCTAAAAGTCTTGGTCTTGTCTCGGCCTCGATATGTTATGATCTTGTTTGTGACCTGGCCTCTGTTTAGGTGGGCTGAACTACAACACTGGGTCATACCGTACATCATCATGTGAAACAGCTGAAAGTAAATAAACAATATATGTATTAATTATAGGCCAGCGCTCCCTAGAATGAATTAATGTAATGTAATGTGTGTGTTTACAGCAGCCCACAGTTAGGGAAAGGAGAATTAGCTCAGGTGGCTGAGGTCACCTTGAGTTACAGAACAGTGTGATATGTACACTGTCAGTAATATTAGAACGATAACCTTCACCTGTTATGAAAAGGGAGAGAGTAAGGCTTGTAATTGAAGCCCGGGGCTAACTACAGTATGAATTGAACAGTTTTAGTACAGTGACATTGACCTGTCTGTATGAGGTCAGATTTGAGGCGGTCCATCAGCAGCTCGGGATCTGCACTGTACAGAGACTCTGACGGACTATAACAGAGGAAGGACATATCAATCAGTCCGAGAGAACTTTATATTGAAGGATGTTTTATTTGACCTTTCCCCCCTGGTCTGATGGCACCACTCTGAGTTAATATGTCGAAACGTAATCTGAAATCTTTTCATCCCCCATGTCTCATCATACATAAGCTCCTTGTGGTCAGTTTTGGAGCGACGTAGCCTTTACTTAATACCATCTCTGCCATTTCGCTTTCCTGAAATAGTTGACTTTTTCTGTCAGGCTACGAAAGCAGCAGAGAGGAAGCAATGCATTCTGGTCTTAGTTGTGTTGATGACTGCTGGCTGCCGAGTCCTATCTCCTCTCTGCTTCACTCACTCTCTCCCTCCCTCCCTCCCTTCCTCTCCAATCTGCACTGCACTGAGAGAAGCATGTGGAGGAGAATTGTAAATGTGCCGAGCTTTGTGAATGTGTGTATCCCGAGTGCGCGTGTGTTTCCGGAAGACAGGGAAGCAATGCACGAGAGGACATAGGAGTTACACGAGGGAGCGCCTGCATCGCTCCCCTGTCTGTGTGTACTGTATGTACGTGTGTGAGTATGCATGTATATGTGTGCACGCTGCAATGCTGAACAGGGAAAGTCGCTGTCTCTGCCCCCCCCTCGCTGGGATTATGTAGTGGCCCAGGGCAGCGTTGCGTCTCAGGGAGCGTGGAGTGGGATCAGGCCTGCAGAGAGTGGGATGAAGGGCCGGAGCTGCTGGGAGTCGGGGACGGTCCGCTCCCTCTGCAACTCGGGCTGCCTGAGTAAAGTCAACCAGGGTCAGTACAGCTATGGCTAAAGCTAGAAGACATTAGCACGGAGCTGTCACACTCCTCTTCATCTGTCCAACCACAAAATCCTCCTCATCCTGCTATCTCCTCCTCATCGTGTGTCTGAGAGGTAGCTGTCATCCCTCCATCCATCTTCCTCTCTCTCCGGCATCTGTCATCTGTCGCCATGGATGCTCACATTACTGCAGCCTCCCTCTAACAATGCAGCGCCTCGTGCTGTAAAAAGAGCAGTGTGTCCTCTCTCCTGCACTCCTCACCGCATGCAGTCTCCTTCCCTCTTTCCCCTCTTTCTCCTGTGCTGCTCTCGCTCACACTCATTTCCCCTCTCTCCTTTGCGCCTGCTCCACCTTCCCATTTGCATATGGATGAGTCGAAGCCTGCCAGGCCTACGTGATGTGTTGGCAACGTGAATCTGTGTTCGCAGCTTATGTGTGCAGAGTTCATTGCACCATCAAAAAGTGTAAAATGCGACGTGCTGTGTTTCCCAGGGTCCTAAAGTGCAAATGCAGGACAAGTTAAGTGGTGGGAGCGGTAACTAAGGACTACAGATTAGTCAGATTTTTTGCACAGTCCACTCACAAGCAACACTAGTCTGCGTAACATGTTGTCCAAATAGTGAAGGATTTTGTATAGATCTAATCAATACGCTGAGTCTGCTCATGGCAAGCGTCTATAGCGTCCTATACAGTGTACGTCATGCTGTGTCTACGTGAAAATGTACCTCTGGAGAAATGAGCTTGCTCTCACATTTTCTCCTTACTGTCTCTGCACATCTTATTCTGTCTTTCCGCCTCTCTCACTTCATCTATCGCTTTTCTTGCCCATGGCAGAGTTGGACAATGTTGAGTTGAACAGCTGTGCTCTTAAGCCGTGGGCCTTCTGTCTCCTCACTTTGCCTGTTTGTTCACTGAAATGAGTTTGCCATAGGTGGTACAGGCCATGTTGTTTTAAGACTTCTCATGCTGAATGCTGGGATGCTACAGAAAGAAAATGAGCAGGGATCTACACATGACAACTTTGAACATTACACCAGTAGGTTGACATCCTCAGATGAACTATGATGTAGTAGTTAGTAGCTGCTTTCTAGTGTCACAACAACATAGTGTGATCAAAGTGTCAGTGTTAATATTAAAATATGAAGGTGCGTTGATCTTGTACACTTGGGTTGACACTGGTGCTGCCTCTTGAGAGATGCATTGTATGCGTTCAGCATGTTGGACTTTGAACATGGATACAGGAAATACATCTGACATGCTACATGTGGATTTAATATATTTTAATACAACATGTGAGTTTAGGGCATCAAAAAATGAGCTCAGTTAGGTGGTTTAGATTAGAGATGAGTGTTTTGTGATGATATGAACTACTAATATAGGACAAGTAGTTCTCGTCCACTCTCTTTTTTTTAGATTCGCTACTACATTAAAAGTTGGGAGACCCCCATTTTAAAACAAAGGACATTTAAAAATCATTAAACTATAACTGTTAAACTAGCCTTTTTCTAGATCCACTTATTCGTTTGCCTGGTCCAGACCTTTGAATCCGCCCACTCCACTAAGTTCAAGTTGACTGGAAACAAAGTGTAACAATGTGACAACGTGGTCTGATATCAGGCAACTTGTTTATGGTATCCATGACCATAAACAACTAATTAACCCATTTGTGCCCACAAGTGAAAATTTGAATTTCCGTTGGTGGAAGTGGGCGCTTGGCTCGCCTAAGCACAAATCTGAAGAAGTCTTCAAAATTGGTTAAATTGTTTGGCTGAAAAGTGAGTTTCTCTTGTCATACTGTATTTAGTTTTTGGGCACATGAAGAGACTAGTGTTTACAGTCGTCCCATGTGCCCAAAGACTAAATAAAGTATGATAAGAAATGGACTGTATCTCTGAAGCTACAAGATGCACAGTATTTTATTTGGATGAACTCATAACAAGCTGAATATCAAAGATGCACACATATGCAGTGTAAAAAATGTTTCATATGGAAGGCATTTAATAGACACAGGGTTAGCATTTTCCTCATTTTCCCCCCAAAACGTGTTGACTTTGACTATTGACAAAAGTGCGATTTTTCGTGTTATTTAAAATTTTCAAAGTTGTGCTGTTCGTTACTTGCTCAGAGTTTGTCTATAAGATTTCAAGACTTTAGATCAATCAGAACAAATGTTGTGACAGTTTTTCTTATCATACTAATATACTTACACTAATGTCATTGACCTGTTAGTACAACTAACAAATAAATTGACCAATAAAGATACAGTAAATAAACAGAGATTAGCTATATGAGTCTAAATCAGAGCTCACTATCCTTTCCAAATGACTAAATCAACCCCTGTTAGTCCAAAGTAATGACTAGTCCTTGGTACAACATAGTTAAATGTAACTTACTTCTGTAAGAATAGTTATGTGTTGTCTCAGGGCCAGAAACCTCTTCAGCTCAGGAAATTGGAGAGCTCACTGTTCCAACTGGGCCACTGCTGAAAAAAGTAACAAATAAAGCAGCCTGAATAATAAGATGCTTTTACAATGTCGCAGCTCTGCATGATAGAGCACTCTGGGAGGCACACACATGCCAAACAATCATCTCTGGTTGACAGCCATGTCATTGTCACTGTCATGAAGGCAGTGCTCCAGTTTTAGGCAGGAATTGGGATTTGTGAAAAATAGAAAAGGCGAGAGCAGTATGAGAAAACTCGCAGAGAGACAGAGAGTTACTAGCAAATCTGATTGCAATCTGACAAGCCTCTGAAACATGACCATGCAGTTGTGAAAGTCCAGTGGGCATATATCTACTATATCCTTGTAAAAGTTACCAATAAATCCACAAAGAAAGTCTGCTACTTTTATGTCTACTTTTGCCCTTGTTTCATATTTTGTCGACATATCACTGCATTCTTTGAATCTATATTTTAGTAGAAGCATTAGGCCCTGCGCACGGAAAGCATTTTTCGATGAAGCTGAAGGTTGAGTCATTGATAGCTGGTAGCATCTGCAGTCAGGCAATGAAATGTTTTCTCACCCAGTGGAAATCTCTCCGTGTTCTTGGCCTGCTGTGATAGACAACATTATTCTGAGTGTTTTGCAGACCTGTAAAACCCCCTTTAGAGCTGCACCACCATGTGAGATTCCACATCACTTTGATAATCACTTCTCAGTGAGGTATGTCTGTGTTTCTGCTCGGAGACTCAACATGAAAACTTTGCCAGTGTGCACAGACAGTTGACATTTTACTTTTAGCTCTCCCTAGTTTCAAATACACAAAGTCCCTACACACCTTGTATGCATCTTTTAAGAGGGGTCAGAGCGCAGGGTCAGCCTCTGGAGCTCCTGTGCTCATCATTTTTAATTTTTCAAATATTAATGCACATAACTTAAGAGTACTTTAGAGCCACCGCTACAACTGCTCTGTGAAGGCTCTTTCTGGTTTGATGGCTACCTTCATGGCTCATTATCTTGCAGCACTGGCACTGGGACAATTAACATGATGGATCACGATCTTGCTATGTTTCAGAGTTACTGACCCATGGATCAGGGTTTTTCTAAATCTCTCCACATTATCAGTGTTCAATGAGAGATGGTGACAGTAACTCAACAACAGATCAAAGGACTTGTCAACCTGTTGAAACTAGCTCGCTGAGTTTTGTTGAGTTAGACTTATCACTGTAACATAATCTAATATCGCAAATAGTTATTTTGAGATACATAAAATCTTCCAGAAATCAATTGAGAAACAGTCTATGGATAAAATGGGAATATCTGTGTTTGATTTATTGGCCAGTGAATTAAATATCTCACCAATTAAGGTGTTTCATTTCCTGACCCAACATTGCCCATGATGACTTAATACAAAACAGCCAGAGATGTAGGAGAGCTACCACGGGTGCAGGGGAATCAGTGCATGAACTTTATGTATGTCACACAAAGCGGAGAGTCAAATTCTGTTACTAAAGTTGCACAAGTGGTTGCTATAACAGCAATTTCGATGCATAATTTAAAATATATTTACCTACAGTTTTTGGCTCGATTGTAACAGCGGGTCCAGTGAAAGTCTGTGTGTCTGTGATTGAGGGTATGCCGCCACTTCCTGTTTCAAATTAAAAGCCCTTGTTTCAAATTAAAATCCCAATAGCATTTTAAAACAAGGTCCAGCCATAGGTTTTGATCGAGTCTTGTTTTTGATTGTTTCGTAAATCATGAAGAAAGAATTTAGAGTACTTTGAAGATACAGAATTTCTACACTCTAATGTATATTCTTACAAATTACATTTGAATTATTTTCAGCCCTGTCAAATATCAATTACAAAATAAAAAACATATTTTGAATTTTATTTATTTATTTAATTGAATATTATTTTGAACAAAATGATAGCTCAAGCCCCCTGGATTTCTTGTGGTTAGTTTGATGTTTAGTTCCAGGTTTATTTGTTTATTTAGGTATTACTTTGAGTTTGATAATCAGTGATCCAGATTTTTTATTTATATCTTTGACCGAGATGCTCAGTTCAGTTACAAATCCAAGGAAATCATTTAAGACTGAAAGATGTGCACTGTGTTGCAGTGTTGCACCTGATGTTCCCTTCAAAAAAAACAAACAAAAAAAAAAACACTAAAATTTAATAAAATGTTAGTCATAGAAAAATTCTTTCATTTTCATTTATTTTTATCCTAGTCCTGTTTTACATGAACCAGGGCAGCTGTCAACAGACCCTCCCCTCACAGCCTGAGCAGCTGTTTGCATGCATGTAAATGAAGACTTCATGTGTGTGAGCATGCATTCACTTCATGTATGCTTACTGGTCTTGCATACATGGTTTTAATGAAGCTCTTTGCCTTCCAGTAATCAAAACTCTCATAAATGTAGTGTACATCGGACAATGAAGAGAATCACTGCAGTCTGTTTCAGACAGTAAACACAGGCTTCACATTTAGGTAGTTGTGATTCACTGTCTCTATTGAGCAACAAACTTTTTTTATTACTGCAGTAATTTCCTGGAAATCCTGTCACAGTGACTGGACTGGTGTAGATGAGCAAAGTTAGTATTCTGAAGCTGTAGGATAATTAATGACCTCAACCTTCAGACTGTAGAAGTTATGCAGTAAGCAAGAGCCATTTTCCTCTCACAGGTTTGATGTACCAGCTGGGAATTCATAAAATTTAGTCAGCACACCAGAATATAAATCTACAGCTTAGTAGTCAGCAGTCTGATGGTTTTTCTTTTTGTCTATCCCAGCATATTGTTAAATGTTACAGAATTAAAACTCATTGCTTAGTTGCTGCAGTTTGCTGTTAATCTTTTCTTTTGTTGTGTGCTGCTTTCTGAGAGTGTTCGATTGGATACACTGCCAGAGCTGTACTGCAGAGCTTTGGGGACAGTGATGAGTTGCACTGCACAGTTTCTCATTTGCTTGTGGAGAGCTGGGCGTCGTGTTACTGGGTTTAACCTGCTGTCTCCTCTGTTTGTCTCCTCGTGATGTATCTCGGGGGAGGTATGGAGCCAGTTAGCAATTACTGGCCAGGATTACACTCCACCTCCCCTGGGACACATCTTCACTCTCCATCTACCTTGTATCCTCTTCTGTTTCTGATATTCTTCTTATATATTCTCTTTCTCTTGCACACTTCATCAAAACAGTCAGCTGCAAAACACTCACCCTCTCTGTGCTGTCAGTGCCGAAATAAATCTTTTCCAACCACAGGCGCAAACTCTCTCTGTGGTCTTCAGATTAAGAGTGCAGTAAGGCTGAAAAGTTGGAATCAGTATCTGATAATCACGATTGTTTTAATGCTGATATACTGTATATCACAGTATGTATGCAAAAGCAAAAATCTGGACCCTTGAGCAATAAAAAAGTGATGTGGTGTAATAAATAATCTCTTACCTTTTCTTGGTGTATGTCTGGGTAAAGCCCGAGCATAACAAAGTACGACATTATACTGTATATAACAGTATGTTATACTTTTAGTTACGTGCTTCACCACTTCAATACAACAGCAGCAATAGATTATAAGTTCATGATGGTTAAATGTTCAGTTATTGTTGAAAGTGATTTCTGATATCCTGTCTACTTTATTTATATATATGAGGGCAAACTAAATATTAGAAAAGGTTCAGCATAGTATAATTCAACAGCACCCCAAACCACAGCCTCAGAAAATGACCATAAACTTGAATAAAAACACCCCACAAAAGCCATTTCAACAAAAGCTATAACATTTATGAAGCTAGGATTTACTTCCGTCTCCTAGAAATAATGTTTATGGTTTATGTACAACTAAATTGCAACATCAAATAAGATTTGGAGGAAACATAATGCCGCCTTAGTAAGTACATTTTTTTTTTGTTTTGTTTTTTATCACCATAGTGAGGAAACTTTGTTAATTAACATATCTGGCAAGTCATACGATGTTGATTAAAATGTCAACGTATTTCATTTTTTTGCTTACAATATTCGCTCTCGCAATGCAGTACCTGCTTGTATTTTATGATTATGTTTAGGTACTCACAGCCCTTGATTAAAGTTAGGGGAAGATTATGGATTTGGTTTGACACAGAAAGTTCCACACTGGCTTGAAGGTTGTAATACACTTTTTGCTGAAGTAGCGTAACGTCACATCCTGGGTTGCGAACTCTGATCTCTGGTACAGGTTTTTCCCACACATTCATTTATTTGTGGTTGCCCGGCTATGATTAAAACATCTGCTGCCACATTTTGATTTTTGGAGCTGGAGCATTCATTAGGTGTGCCATTGGAATATATATCCTGGTTGGATATTCATTGCATCACACTAGCAGTGCATCAAAACAAAATCCACAAACTGCTGCTAAGGGAAAAAAAGAAGAGCTCTGCCTGCACTGCATTCACAAAATCTCCAAATCTTGGAGTTCAGAGAGCAGACAGACTGATACACAAGGATACAGAGGACAGAGGACCACAGCTCGTCAGCTGCCGCCACATACAGATTCAAACTCTGTGGGAATACGCCCACCACCTGTTGGACTTTTGTATGTTACATAAATGCAGCACTTCCCTAGAAAAAAAACATTGCCTTGTATTAGTATCCTAACATTGTATAAGGTAGGGCTGCAACAAACAATAAATTGCATTGTTGATTTATTTGTTGATTATTTCCTCAGTCGATTGGTTATTTGGTCTTTGAAATGTCGGAAAACGTTGAAAAACGCAAATCATTGTTTTCCAAAGCCAACAATGATGCCCTCAGATATCTTTTTTATCCACAACCTAAAGATATTCAGTTTACTGTCATAGAAGAGGAAAGAAACCAGAAAATATTCACATTTAAGAAGCTGGAATCAGAGAATTTTATTTTTTTCTTTCTGAAAAAATGACTTTAAAACTTAAATCGATATTACATTAGTTGGCAATTCATTTAGTCGCTCACAAGTTATTGATTAATCATTGCAGCTCTAGTATTAGTACTACAGAAGTGTAATTCCTTAGAGACGTTCAGGATTTTTCGCAGGGCTGTTGTATTAGACTGCATTACTTTTAGCCAGGTGTATCTAACCTGGCAACTGATTGTATTCAGTATGCATTGTCTTGAGTCAAAATGAGCTATCTATTGTGTGCGTGAGATTTAGTAATGACATGAAATTCTAAGGATAATACGAATTCTGTATAAAGACATAAATCATAGAAATGATGTTGCTGCGGGCTTGTTAATTAGCGCCACAGTCCACGGCAGCACAGGGACTCAGACTTGTAAAAATGAATAAACATTAGAAATAAAACTGAGTTCTTTGCTAAAGAACTTCTTAATTTTTCTGACACTAGTTTCCCCTCTGATTAGCCTTTCATTATGCTCAAATACCATCTTTAATCCAGAGGGGCAGGACGGTTCTCCAATGTGCTCGGCTGCTCGACGTGCACATCTTTCTGCCACAGGGTGATGTCTTGTCAGCCGGAGGCCTGGCTCCACTGATCTGACAGCCTGTCCTCAGGGACGAACAAAGAGACGAGCCCTGACAGTGGGACGGCAGCGAGACTGCTGCTCTCCCAATTACACTCTCCCACATCTTATTGTCCTGCTTCCTCTCTCTGTCTCTCTCCCTCGCTCTTTTGTGCTCAACAGTGAGATGCAAAATAAGGATGGAGTGAAGGGTGAAGAAGCTGTGCACATACTGAGGTTGGATGGAAGATGGATGTGTGTGTATGTGTTGAAATGTTGTGATTTGATGAGCTGTGACCTGTAAGCTTGTATCCCTGCTTGCCTCAGACACAGATATTTGCTTAAATTATATCATCATCCTCTGAGTGGGAGGGCTCAGTGGAGAGATGGTGGGAACTGGAAACAGGCTTTCATTTGTGTCGATGCAGGGTGTTCTCCGAGGTGGTGGACTGTGGGGGAAGGGGGGAGGTAGACCGCCCTTGAGACATGACTTGCGTGGTAATAAGCTCCTGGCCTTGCCTCATGGTGTCGACTCTGCTACGGAGAGCCATCCATCCACATCTGTTGTTGGGAAGGAAGGGGTTGAAAATGTGAGGGGGCGAGTGAGGCAGTGACACTGATGCACAGACAATATAGACAAGGCATTTATTGACACAGGTTTATTGTAAAACCCTGTCTTCACTTTTTATTACAGGTGAGTGATATACGCTTAGCTTAAAGGGTTTTCATCTCCAGTAATCAAACTTGTACAGTAGTGCTTGACATTTTATCGACTCTATATGGATGTTGCTCAGTGAACCAAAAAGACATTGCAGAAAGGGCAATTCTGACATACTTGTGGAGGCTTCATTTGAGATCAAAGAAAGCTTCGTGTCCTGGTTTCTCCCTTTCGTTGAAGGGTGTCTGTACAGTAGAGCCAACAGCCGGAATGTGTGTTCCTGTGGCTCACAACTTGTTTCAGTGAGATTTAGGGAAGAGAATTAGATTTGCAGGCGACGTGCTGTAAGCTGAGTCTCCTCTAAACAAATATGCCTTGGTTCATGTGACAGTTTATTTTTAAGTGGCATTGCTTGGAGCTGCTGAACTCATTGGCAGAATGAGGGTGAATAATGAGAGCAAGGCTCGACTGCAGTGCTGCGAATGTCTTCACTTAGCCATGTATTTTAGTTTATGTCCCAACTGTGCATCATCATCTAGCATTGGAAAAAAAAAATCATCTGCTCGAGCCAATTTTCTGATTACCTTTAAGACACAGTTAAACACAGTTCTGATTATGTGTCCTTGTGTTAATTGCTCTCTGTTAGCTCTTGTCATATGACAAAAGGGTAAATATATCATTTCTAATGTCACTTTTTCTTCTTCTTTTAAAATGTTAAGATATTTTCTGATGACTCATTTTGAACTCAGGGGCGTATACATAAATTTATTCAATCAAATGTGATTTGAGGCAAGGTTATTGCTGCCTCGTGGGAGAAAGTTCAAACTACATCAACTTGCCAACTAACGAATCTGTTTAAAGCTGCTCTGCCATCGTCACACTTTATCAATTTAAGGCTTATTTCATTATCCTCTCCGACTTCCTCTGAACTTGCTGTCTCTTGCTTTACTTTGGACTGCAGCTGCCCGTCTCTCAACACACACTCCAGTCAATTTTCTGACTTTCCATCGTCAGCTTTTTCCTTGTCTTCACCTGTGTTTCTCTGCAGGGACTTAATTGAAATTCAGTGTAATGTGATTCCTGCCCTACTGCTGGCCGGTAATTGGTGGATGGATTTCTGATCTATGTTCTCTTTAGGGTTTGTTGTCGCTGTAGCGCTGTTGGGTTGACCTTTGGCTGGACTGTTTTGTTTTGACTGTCTGTCCCTTCTAATGGCACAGACAGATGTGTCTTTCTGAAAACCTTTTCAACATGTTCACACATTATCTCTGAGGCTGGAGCTCAGTGTGTGTGCTGCTTCTCCCTGTCTGCACTTTGGTTACCTTTGGGTGAAAATGGATGCCCAGGAATGCAAACATGGTGAGAGATTTTTTTTCCTCCCTTCTCTTTGTCCCCTTTGCTCACCCTCACCTAATGTTTTTTTACTCACTATCCGCTTGGTTCTCTTTCATTTTACATGAGAGAACTTCAACCCCATCTATCTATCAATATATGCGATACTAAAATGCAGTAGACTTTTACTAAACACATCCTGTCTTTTGTGATCATCTTTGTAATATTGGTTTGTTGCTTTGAGCCCAGCCTATGTATCAACATGACTAATATTATCAGCCAGTTGCAGTTTATGTGTACCAACTAAAAAGTAAGCAATGCTGCAGACACTATGTACTAAGTGTATTACCGGGCTGTACCAAAAACAAACTCTAGTGACTCTGATTGTGAGGCCATTGAAGTGAAGTGAAAGGAAGTGACATGTTGCCCGATATATAACAGAAATGTTATATATTGGCAAGATGTGTTATGGGACATTTGAACCAAGGCACCACAGCCACGCTAACAGCTCTGTGAGGCCATTCATATGGTCACAGTGGTGTGTTCAGGTAAGTGCTAAACATTGGCATGCTAACATTTTCTCAGTGATAATGCTAACATGCTAATGTTTAGCAGGTGTAATGTTTTGTTAATGTAATCATCCTAATTTAGCGTTTCAGCGTGCTAAGATCTGCTAATTAGCCCTAAACTCAAAGTACAGCTAAAGGATAATGAGACTGTCGGTAGTTTTTCGGGTATTACGTCATAAAGCACAACTGCTACTACATAAACTATTGGACAAATCACAATTTTGACCTGATGGTGGTGTTTGGTAAAAGCCAGAGGACCAAGAAACATTTTATAATTCAGCCATGAGGGGGGCCTGAACCACATTTCATGACAGTCCATCAAATAGTTGTTGAGACATTTCACTAAAAAACACAAATGTTAACCTTATGGTGGTGCAAGATAAAAAGTCAGAGAGGATCAGTAATGATCAGTAAAGGGTTAATAATCTGAGGACCATGAATATCTGCCCAAATTTCCATAGCAATAAAAAATCCAGCCAGTAGTTGATGAGGCACTTTGGTCTGGACCCAAGTGGTGGATCCACTGACAGACCAACTGACTGTCGTAATACAAGCTTCTCTGTTATTTGTTGCGGAGGGTCCAACCACGTGTGCATGTTAGTCCCTGATCCACGTTGGCGGAACAGTGTCGTGAAGCAGCCATCAGCACTGTTGCCGTTCTTAGCACTGTTCGCGCTATTAGCACTGTTAGCTGCCAGCTGCCAGCTCAGCCACCTCCATGATGAGAGCCATGTGCAGGCAATCCTGGCCCAGACTCTGAGTCATGAATATGCTCTGAATGTTGCACACAGCACCTTCAATGATGAGTCTTGTGGAGCAATATCTCTGGGCTGCTTGTTTCTCAGTTGTGCTTGACGTACCAAAGGTCCGGGTCAAATGTGAACTCAGTATATTGCTGTTACATGATGTAGTCCTGAGACTGCCAGGCTACCAGCATCCCCCAGGCGGAGATCCATGTTATACTGGCATGGTGTAAATAGGCTTGACAGGAGTGATAGTCTCCTCCACTGTGAGGTCACAGCCAGCTGCCATGTTCTCAGGAGAAAGTGTTGCTGTGGTGCTGCCTCTCACCAAGACTGTGACAGTCTCTCCTATCAGCTACATAACAGACCTTTTCAATGTGACAAAGCATGCTCTGTATGGAGGAGTGTAGAAGACAGCAGAACAGCAGTTTCTAAACATTAGAATGTCAGCAGGGTGGATTAGAGGGTTGAGAGACTTCCTTTCACTGTTGCATAAATATTTCCCTTGTTCAGATAAACAGTGTCCTCATTTTCCTTATTTTTCTCCATGTCTCCCTGCTCCTTCCTCTTGTCTGTCATCTGTTTTTGTAGTTTTAGCAGTAGCTGTAGTTTTATACATCACTACTCTGATGGGATTGTTGGGATGTGACTGCTTTTCCGCATGCCAGAATGTGTCCAGAGTAAATAAGCCGGCATTGAAGCTGCTTCTTTTAATTCTTTCCAGCCATATGGGCTTGTTTTTTTAGCTGTATTCATTAAAGCAGAAACACACAAACACAGATGCTTTTATGTTGGGAAATATTCTTCTGTGTGGATAAGGATTTGATACACAGGTGTGCAAATATTTCTCATCTACTTTAGTTCATCAAATTTAGGAGGTCTGTTTTCCTCTTGGATTTCTCCTTTTTATGATTTCACTGGGCTGTTTATGGACCCTGGTTTTACCCTTGGTTTATTTCTGTCCTCTGTGTGTGCTTGTGCCTGCAGTGTGCACATACATGCGTGTCAAGCAGGGCTGACGTTGCAACACTGTTCTCGTATGTTCTGTTTAAGCTCAAGTAACCTCTCTGTAGTGACATCATTGTGAGAAGGCAGCTGCTACTGCAAAGGCTCATGGGTATAGACAAGCTGTCTGTATTCAAACACCCTGATACAGTTAACATTTACATTTGATAAGATAGTTAGGGTTTCTGCAGTCATTCAATCAGTCTTAATTAGTGTGTTGTTGTCTAATGGCTGTCAGAGGAAACCATCTATAAAGTGTAACTAACAGCTTAATTAACATTAACCTTATCAGCGGTAAAAACCACTGTTAAGTAAAGTAAAGTGTAAGTTATTAGTCTTTTTATCATTTAACAAAAACATAGAAATGAGTAAACAACACTTTGTGGCCACTATAGCTACCTATTTTTTACTGATTAAATACTATATAGCATATATATATTTACTATATGTGCTATATATTAAACACTTTATCAAGTCTATAATAAGTTAAGTGTGTCAGCATTGGTCACAGAGCAATGGAGGAGTTGTACTTGCCACGGTAGAAATAGAAAGTCTTTCCTCAAAAGCAGTGCCTATATGAATTTTGTGTTCTTTACAGCTGTGCAGTTAGATGTATTGCAGAAAATGTTCCAACTAAAACTTTTCTACATTGTTTTTGTTTATGTCAAAGGTTTGTGATTAGTGTCCTCACACGTCCCAAGAGTCGTCTCTTGTTTAAGATGGTATATATGTGACCTCTGACCTCTCTCTTCCAGATGACTCGGGGGACGAGGAGCCTACGTCCCAGTCGGACCGCAGCGAGATTCAGGGCACCCTGAAGATACTTGTAAGCAAGCTCGATGACCTCAGCACATGTAATGACCTGATCGCAAAGCATGGGGCAGCCCTGCAGCGTTCCCTGAGTGAACTTGAGGGTCTGAAAGTCCCTGTGGAGGGAGGGGAGAAGATCAAGGCAGTCAATGAGCGTGCCACCCTCTTCCGCATCACTTCCAATGCTATGATCAATGTAAGTAGCTGGGACAGACCACGTTACATGACGCAATAGCAGTGAACGTGCTCCAGCATGACTAATGTGACACTAACGCCAGTCATCTATAATACCCTGGTTAGTGAGTGATGAGAGATGAGATCACTTTACAGTGTGACATTTTTAACAGGGGTCAGTGCGTTGCAGGCTTTAAGAAGCAGATCCAGGCTCTGACAGATCCTGTAAAAACTACTGCAATTAAACCATTTTCAACTTAAGGTTTTAAAAATGGCAATCAAA
>JAPZEB010000022.1:25528190-25552212 GCA_029783705.1 Chaetodon striatus | reverse complement strand
TGGCAATCAAAAACTTAGGCACCTGTCACACCAAGCTGACGGTTGACTATTGGTAAGTGTTTGGCTGTAGGTGAGTGTCTGTTGCCCTAGTTTGTGCAGTGTGTCCTGCACTGTTGGCACTAGTAGGCCATTGTCAGTCTTTTTTTTTTTTTGATTCGGCATTGAAGAAAGTGGAGTCGATCGGTGAAATGTTAGTGAGGAAAGTAAAACAAACAGCTAAAGTGAAGAAGGAGTGATGCTGAAACAAACCTGTTATATTAGGTAAGATTTTTTAGCCACTGTGCTCTCTAGCAGAAACAGTTCACAGTCATTTGTCTTACTGTTCGCTAGCTCATGGTGAATATGCAGTTATGAAGAGTTGTTTCCTCGCACGCAGGCACATAACATACCTGCTAGTTGGCCACTGGCTGTATGTAGTCCTTGTGATATGTTAAGGTGCAACCTTTTCGCTGGGAAACAGGCATCGTGAGGTGACGCAAAAGTTGGCCTTTGTCACCACTAGTTTGTTTAGTTGGTTTGGTGTGTCTGGGCCATAAGCTGGTAGAGGTGATGGTGGTTCCCTGTGCCCACAGTTTAAGAAAATTTTAACTTATTGTTTAGAATACCAACATCTCCGCTGGTAAGATAAGTCAAAAGCCTCAGATCATACGCCGACAATTTTGGCTTTACTTTCCGTACAGGATACATGACACTCCATCCTTATATTATGTGAATACAAAGTAAGTGCAGCCAAAAAAAATTTAAAAAAAGAAAGGGACCCTTCTGGAAGAGCCATAAAAATCCCTCTCCCAAAATAACACCTTGCAGTTCATCTTTAACTTATCTGCTACATTTAACTCAGCACAACAACAAACACTGCTTAGTTTTAAGTTACCACCATGTGTTGGGTCTGATGACCAGAAAATACTCTACTGTATCTGGCCCCTGTCCATTCTCCTCAACAGTGAATAGCATTGGCTTTACTGTGTGTTAGTAGTGGACGAGAGTTCAGGGAGAGTCGAGGTCCTGAAGCAGTGATACTAGATATGATAGTTGGGGGGTGGGGGACAGGAATAGTCCCTGCTTCCCCCTCTCAAACCCTCCACCCTCCCTGCATGGTGAGAAATGTCAGAGCACTCTGCACTACAGTTAGACAGACCTGCTCTTATGAAAACAGGACAGTCACACAAGGTTTGCTTCTCTCTCTTTGTGACTTTGTTTGGTAGAGGTGGTGATTCTTGTGCCAGTGGATGTTTATTTTTGCTATAATGCACACCTGTCTGTGGGGCTGTTAGGTGTAAAGTAATTTAGTCAGATTTAGTCGTGGTTAAACTGCATGTGTTTTGACTTTAAGCTTTGAATTGAATACAGCCAGTAGAAAATTATAAATCCTAATGCTTAAGTGTGTGCTAATACAACTTGTTAAGAGACTTGAGCCACCATGTTATGACAAGAAAAAAAAGTAAAAGCTAGATTGCACTTAAATTATGTGAAAAGCCGTTGCTCAAAGTGATGAGCCCTTTGTTTCCTGCTGTCATCCATTTTCTTTATTAATTGTAATGGGAAATTGAAAGTTACTGGACAAGCAATAAAATAGACCCTCTTGGATTGCCTAACTCATTAAAATGCCATTAGGTTTGCCAAGAATGTGCTTCTAATGAGAAGGAAGTGCTGCCACAAACTCTGTAGTGACTTTTGGTCTTGTAAATGGCTCTTTTCAAGCAGGAAGCACTGCAGGATTTGGGTGTTTGGGTTTCTGCAGGAATGTTATCAGCCACTGTTAAAGCATTTACATTTACTGCATGTAAGAAGGGGTTAAAGTAACAGTTCACCCCCAAAAAATACATACTTTTTTCTTTTACCCATAGTGCTGTTTATCAGTCTAGATTGTTTTGGTGTGAGTTGATGATTGATGGCGATATCAGTCGTAGAGATGTCTTACCTCTCTTGAATAAAATGGAACTTGATGTCACTCGACTTGTGGTGCTCAAAGCGCCGGACAAATACATTTAAAAAACTCAACAGCAATGTCTCTTTCCAGAAATCATGACCTGTTTATGCAAGATAATCCACAGACCTTGTTGGGAGCAGTTTCATGTAGGAAAGGAAACATGCATCTACTCACGTACAAGAAGCTTGTGCTTGTGACAGAGTGAGATGTAAACATTAATGGCGTCCACATTGGCCGTAGTGTAACATTAGCTAACTCAACGGTGCTAGCTAGCAGAAGTAAATAGTTTGCATATAAAACTGCTCACAACAAGGTCTGTGGATGATCTTGAGTAATCGGGTCATGTTATTTGGAAAGAAACATCGCTGTTTAGTTTTCACATGTATTTTTTGGCGCTTGGAGCACCACTAGCCAGGTGCCATGTAATTTATTATGTTCCAGAAGGGGGAAGACATTTCAACGGCTGATATCTCCAACACTCGGCGACTCAGGCCAAAACATTCTTGACTGATAAATAACAATACGGGTAAGAGAAAACCATGTGTTTTTGATTTTGGGGTGAACTGTTCCTCTAAGGGAGGAAGGAGGCCAGAACGGCAAGACACAACTGCATGCTCTCTGTGATCCGACCCTGGCCCCAGGAGAAGGTTGCATTAGTTCATTTAGTGTTGATGTAACTTGTCACGTGTGTCACTGAATTCAGACTCTTAACTGTCAGTGTGTATGTGCATTTACACACCCACCAGTTTATGTCTGTATGATTCAATCACTTGAAACTTAACTCAAGGTCATTGAACTCTTTGCCAGGTCTACATCGTTCAGAACTTTTTGATTTAAAAAAAACCCAACAGTAACGTCTGTTGATGCCACCTCTTACTTGCATGTCCCTTGAACACGCCCATTCACTTTTCTTGGCCTTTGTCAACCCTTCTTCCTCCCCAAACGGAAGTCACATGCAGTCTGCGTTTGCACTGGAGACTCAGCATAAAAAAGTGGAACTGTTTTACTTTACTAAGTGGGTGTTGAGTTTCATATCGTGGTTATGTCTGAGGAAGTGGACTACAACGTCACATGTACCTCTAATGTTTAAAGTGAGGCTCAGACAGTGATGTTCAGACAGCACTAATTCAAGACCGCTGGAGGTAGGAGTTTGATTGGATGTTTTTACTATCAGATATTTTGTGTTTTCCAGACATTGTTTTGAGCAAAGAGGGAGTTATATTCGAAAATGCAAAAGCCACAGAAATGTCGGATGGATAATATTACAGTACTATTGACATATAATTAAATTGAGCCATTATCATACACATATTTTATCTGGCTCTGGCAAGTGCAAGTTGTTTTTAATTGGCCAGCCTGTACACACAGGCTCATTATAAACTTGTCAATAATGGTGTGGTATCTCGACTTTTGGAGTAATATCATACATTAATTTATGCATTAGTATTATTGGAGATCATGTCAAGCTCCTTAGATTTTGTTTGTTATGAAGCTAAATACATTTATAATAATTGCATAATGTGTGTTTATCAAACCTAAACACAACAAACATGCAAGGGTCAGTGAACAGTCGGAGTAGCTACATGTACAACACGGAATATTGATGTTATTGTCCTGCAATTGTCATGTAGTGTTTATCTTAAGTTATAGTTTCAGCTCTCAGTGTCTGTTCTTTCTGTTCCTGGTTTCCCAACTCTCTCTGTGTTGGCCAGGTATGTGGAAATGTCAGTTAGGATGTTTTGCAAGACAGCAAGTTAACCTAATATGGTAATGTACTGTATATATACTATGTTAGAGTTAGATAAAGTAAAAGGATAAGTAATACTGATAATGGTAAAATTGTACAAAAAATATGTTTTTAAATTTAAAGCATTGGTTTAGTGACTTGGTGAGATTAAACTTGTTACACATATTGAATAAATTTAGACATAGCTTTCAAATTTCACCAAAAAACAGGGACAGGGACGTGTTTCTGTGAGTGAGAGAGAGAGAGAGCGATATGCTGCATTTGGACGGGGGCTGAAAAGGACTTTTTTATCAGACAGATAGGTATCCTGCCGTCTGGAAGCAAATCAAGGAAGGAGTCAGGTGTTAGCGCATCCCTTTTTCTCTTCCTGCTGCCTCAAAGTGATACTGCACTCTCAGCAGCCAGAGAACACAGAATATTGGAGTGACACATTCATCCCTCCAGCTCGCTGCCTGCAGCCACAACTAAATGGTTCAAGTTAACTCTCAGCAGCTCCTCTGACTCTGGGACCAAAGAGACATTTGCTGCAAATACTGAGAGGACCATATGTGATCATGTGCTGTCCCACCATTGTGCAAAGAACAATGATGAGCCCCCACAAAATGCTACAAAAATGCTCGACCGCGATTAAGCAGTTTCTAAATGATTTATCAGAAACCCCCCGCAGAGGCCCACTATGTCACGTGACATTTCATCATGCATGTTGTCAGCTGTGAGGTGTTATTTAGATTCACTGACCTTTGAGCGCACTACGAGGCAGCGCTGTCAGACAAATGCTGACATGTAGTATGTGTTTGATCTGAAGTAACCTCGCAGTAAAAGCCAGGCAGCAACAATGATGCCCCTGCTGGACTCAAATATAGTCTGCTATGTAATCAGAGTTTTAACCTCCAGCTCATCACTCACTGAGGTTTACTGTGTTTACACTGCACTCCCAGGCACATTTGACACAGCAGGCAGACCCAGTAAATGCCCTGCAGACAGCGCATTAACATATTGATGACTGCTTGACACGATGGTGATAAATAACCTTGATTACGATGATTGTTACTCATGTTCTCTCTCTCATATTGTTGTAAGCTTTCAGGAAAAACTATATCCTGATGTTTTTCTTAGTAAAGTATTATCTGTTGAGTCAATTAAAGGTGGAAGCATTCCTGAAGGTTTTATGATTTTAATGTTTTTAAGAGGGTGTAATGCAGACTTGAAGAGGAACCAAATCCCTGTTAAAAGCAAAAAGCTGACTGTTTAGTCACACTGTGGCAGGTGTAAAGTAAGTTCAACCTTGTTTAAAATGATGAACAGCAGATTTTTGTAGCAGATGTAAATCCATTTTCTTCAGTCTGTTTATTGTAGAAATTAAACTTTAAGTGCTGTCTGTTTGTTTATGTTCGTGTTTGCATGTGTCCCTCCAGGCATGTCGAGACTTCTTGGACCTAGCAGAGACTCACAGCAGGAGATGGCAGCGGGCGCTGCAGTATGAGCGAGAGCAGCGTACCCACCTAGAGGAGACCATTGAGCAGCTAGCCAAGCAGCATAACAGCCTGGAGCGAGCGTGGAGAGAAGCACCCACGCTTGTTTCCACCACACCCAGTGCCCCAACCGCCAACAAGGGTGAGACTGACAATGTGTCTGTGTGCTACTTACTCCTGTGGGCTTCTGTGTGGACCTGACTGTACTAACTAAAAGTCATTTGTGACCTCAGGCTCAGTATTACAGACACTTCTCATGTGGAGGAAGGTTTATTTAAGTTATGTCAGAAGGTTTGGATTATCACTGATTTAGAGATGGTAATTAGTCTCACCAGAAACTGAAGGTCATGTGGTCTCTTCTGTCAGTCTGTCCGCCTATTTGTTTATTTTCTTGTTTGTTTGCCCATAAACAACATAACAATTGCCAAGCAGCTGCAATATTTGCTGTGTACATCTAGCCTCCAAGAGGAAGAAACCTATTGATTCTAGTGACCCCTTCAGTGTACGACTGCCCTCCCCAGAAAAATGACAGCACTAATCAATACCAAGACAGGAAGTGGTGCGACCTTCTTATAGCACAGCAACTCTGCACAGCTCTTTTATTTTAATTCAGATATATTTTTGAGTATAATTTTCTTGTATTCTATTAATGTTACTTGAGTTTTGCGATGCTTATTTTTATTTTTAATGTCACTGTCTCTTATTGTGTTAATGTTGTGTACCAATACACTAAAGCAAACGCCTTCTGTATGAAAAACTACTCAGCAGTAAACTGTATTTTGATTCTGATTAAAGTTTCAGGGAGAAAGATGCAGTTGATGTATACAAGCGTTTGTCAAAGCGTCTGTCAAATGGGTTGCCCCATGGTTTAGGGTTTAAAGAGGAGCTACCTTAATTAAAAAATCCAATTTAGAAAATTTAGAAAAGTTTAATCAATATTTATGAACATGAGCTACTCTCCCTCAAAGCCAAAAACCAGAGTAGTAAGTCTAAAACTTGTGATGTCATCAAGTATAAAGTCTGGAGCTGCTCCATAGACAATGAATGGGCGATATTTGTTTTATTAGTTAGAATATTTGTTTTCTTTTTTATACCCAAATGAGCTTTATTCTATTGTAGCGTTCTCAGTTGTGAAACAGAAAATGTACCCATATACTCAGAACATCCCCTGGGTGCTCTCAGTGTCATCTACGACATCTACTCCAATTCATTGTGGAGCAGTTCCTGACTCAATACTTGATGACATCACAAATGTGAGTTGTACCACTCTAGTGTTTGAGTGTTGTTGGTGTTACTACTATTTTTGGACTGTCTGAGATCATGGGATTAACATGTATGAATTTTTAAAATGGACATAGGTTCCCTTCAAGATGCTGTCCATAAACCCAAACTGTCCAGCTGTTACATCACTTTTCCTCATCTCCTGTCATCTCTCTCTCTGCTGTCTATAATGAGGGGTAGATAACCCCCAAAATACAAAAAAAGCAAAACCTAAACCTTAAACAAAACCATAGAATGTCATTTGAGCTCCTTCCCTGACCAACAGTCAACACTGGTTTCCTTCAATAGTGAAGGTTAACTTTCCTTAACAGTAAACAAGTTGTATAAGTTGCCTTTACTTGAATTATCAGTTACTGTTTGTAAACACGTTTGCTAGGGAAATCTAATCTAAAAGCCAACCCTAGTTTGCCGTTTTGTTTTGCTATATTTGTGTGTTTTCTTGCTGCTGTGTCTCCTGGATGCCCCGCTGCTTCTGGTGTGGCACCTGGTCGCTACCTTTTTATAAAGCCAGGACCTCACCTGAGCGCTGTGGGGGTACATGCCCATAAACGTCCTGAACACAGCAAAGTATGAGGACAATGAGAAAATACAGGCAGAGGGAAGAGTAAAAACACTGCCACACACTTCAAGTAGGTCATTAGTGATGACTGAGAGGGATTACTTCTGTATCCTTAACTATAAAGGCAGAACATCAGAAGAGTCTCATTTAGGTCATTTTGAAGAACCTCGCACAGCAGCTGGATTCTTGTGAGATCAATAGATAACATGAAAATCCATCTGTTATGTCAGGTTACATTTGGAAGGCACTGAAAAACAACCAGGGTTGTTGTATTAAGTGTGTGGACTATAGTTTTTAACTTGTAACTTTGGCTACACCTTATAGTATTCTGTCATTTATACAGTTCAGTGCTGGCTGTAAAGGTAACAGTTTACCAGAGACATGAGCCTTTTCTCTTTTAAAAAGTTGGAGTGGTGAAAGAACTTTTCGTAACCCTTTTGTGTTCATGACAAGGACGTGCTGTCGTTGAAGTTGTCCACTGTACACATCATACTACAGTGAGTAGTATTAAATAGAGAATATGATGAAAAACTATTTTGTTTATAAAAAAAACAACAACAAAAAATCCAGTACATTTTGTTTTATACTGGTGGTTGTTTAATGACTGAAGGTCATAGTTTACCATTATTTTTAGCAGAATCACTTTTCATTAGAAGTACTGTGATTATTGAATGTTAGATACTGAATATTAGAAGCACGCCCTGAGGAGCTCGCATCATTCAGAGTAGTTAACCAGCAGGAACATTGCCAATTTTACTAAGCTGATTATTCCTTGATTAATCGCCATGGGTATGTGATTATACGCTGCTCTTTCCTGAACTCTGTAGAATACAAACTCACCACCATGTGACGGTTCCTCTGTTTTTGCATGCTGTTTGCATTTACTCATAAGTGTATATGTCCCGACAGGAGGGAGTGAGAGGCTGCACAAAGAAGAAGCGAGTGATGAAGATGAAGATACTGAGTACTTTGATGCCATGGAGGATTCCCCTGCATTTATCACAGTGACTGCCACTGAGAACACACAGCACAGGTCAGTCACACACAGGGATCCTTTTTTTTTTATTTCATAATTTAGCCAAACAGCAGGATCATTGAAAGACAGATATAGTGATGGAGGTTGAGCTGAGTTTTAATATTTAGTCTGCACGTGTACAGTCACTCTGTGGATACTCTAATTTGTCATAATAGTGAATTTGACTCTGGCTGACAGCTGAACAAGCGTCTGATGATGGCTCATGATGTGACAACTTAACCTACACACACACAAATTACAGAGCGGTGTGCCCTTCACTATTGGATTTTGTTAGATGAGCTCACTCTGAGTGATACAGAAAAAAATAACATAAGACTCTCATCCCTGTCTGCTCTCCTGCAGCAAAATAAACCAATTTCTGTTTCTGTTTTTGCTCTCTCAGTACATTTTTATAGCGTATTTGTTTGCTGCATTGGGTCAGTCTCTTGCAGGCAACTGCACTTGTTTCTGCAGAGCTTGTGCTTTCTTTTTTACTTTTTAAAAAATGTCTCGACTACCTTTAGTGTTCTTTTTCTCATCATTGTTATGGCGCATCTCTCGCAACATATCCCTCAACTCCAGTAGCCCCATTAAGAATGATGGAAACGGTTACACAGCATTCATGTGTAATACCCACCAATCTGTTTGCTCCCTTGTGTGTATTGTGTTTTGTTGTGTTTGTGTGTGTGTGTGCAAGTAGAAAATAGAAAGAGAGGGACATTGAGTGTGTTTATATGTCCACTGCTCGTTGTAGAAAATCTGTTCATTCTCTTCCAGGCGATCTCAGAGTAATTTGAGCGGAGCGAGCGGAGGTCAGCCCAATGACTGGAACCAGGACGACCATGTAAGTGACTGTCCTAACTAGTCTGACTAATAGGACTGACATTTGTGGACACTGTTGAATTTTGTAATCTCAATATAGATTTATTTGTGCCGCTGGAAAGCTCACAGCTCATTGATTTATTTATATAATCGTCTTCACTTACTGTTCTCACAGTCCCACTATCCTACCCTGCAGTCATCCCATGCTCTTAAACACACACGCAGCTTTTATCAATGTGTGTCATGCAGTGTCGCTGTCACCCCTGTGGTGCCAAAGATACACAGCTGTTTCATTCCACTAAATGTTAATTACCAGTCAAACATCTGCACTTCTCTCCCCTCAACTCTCCCTTGCTTCTTCGTCTCTCAATCACACATCTGCCTCCTCTGTTCCCTCTCCTCCTGTCTCTCACTCGCTCTGTCATTCTGTCTGCACGGGGTGATGTGCTGCCAAGCTGTCCGTGAAGCTGAAACTATTTCTCAAAATTTAAAATTCTTTCCACACAAAGTCAAAAGACAACCATCTCATCCTCCACCCTTTCCCTTTCCACCTAATCCCAGATGTCTCCAAGCTGTAATGATGTGTCAGGGAAGGAGCTGCAGCCCCGCAGACAGAGGCGGACTCATGTCCCGGACAAGCCCAACTACTCTCTCAATTTGTGGAGCATCATGAAGAACTGCATCGGCAAGGAGCTCTCCAAAATTCCCATGCCTGTAAGTGTGCGAGTCATGGCCCTCCTTCTCGCTGACTGGTTGACATAAACGTGTGCGTGTCTCATGACGTCTTGATCTGCCCATTCAGGTAAACTTCAACGAGCCTCTATCGATGCTGCAGCGTCTCACCGAGGACCTGGAGTATCATGAGCTTCTGGACAAGGCGGCGCG
The DNA here is from genome assembly GCA_029783705.1 of Chaetodon striatus. NCBI lineage: Eukaryota > Metazoa > Chordata > Actinopteri > Chaetodontiformes > Chaetodontidae > Chaetodon > Chaetodon striatus. The sequence goes on along the minus strand of JAPZEB010000022.1, from coordinate 25,542,501 downwards.
CTGTGACTCCTCCCTGGAGCAGATGTGCCTGGTCGCTGCCTTCTCTGTCTCATCCTACTCCACCACGGTGCATCGGACAGCCAAGCCCTTCAACCCCCTCCTAGGCGAGACTTACGAGCTCGATCGACGGGAGGAGTTTGGCTACCGCTCGCTTTGTGAGCAGGTAACATGGACACAGGGAGTTCACAGGGTCTACCCATGTTCTCTAAACAAGTCAATTACTGTTTATATAAATATAATTACCTTTATCTTTCCTCTAAGGTGAGCCATCACCCCCCTGCAGCTGCACATCATGTGATTTCCCAACGAGGCTGGACCCTGTGGCAGGAAATCACCATCGCCAGCAAGTTCCGTGGCAAATACCTCTCCATAATGCCTCTGGGTAAGATATTTCATATCCAGTGGGGAAGCAAACAAACTATATGAGTAAAAAAAGGTTCCTTCATGCAAATTAAACAGCCACATCAGGCAGAGTTTACTTAAGAAGGACTCCAAATCCCACTTGAGAATAGTCGACGACTGCGCTGCCTCCCGCACAATCTAAAGCCGAAAGAAAGGGTGTGAGGATGAATTAGGAGAGGTTTATGACCCTTTTGACACATACATAAAGTATAGGTATAAAGGGAGCTCTTTATTGCACCGGGACAGCAGAGAGCAGGGGTCTGTTGGCTCAGATAAATGAAAGATTTGATAGATGTAGGTCCAGCCAAGAGTTGCAGTGGTATTTATCTGACTTCTCTCCCTTCCCATGATAGGCCTGCTGTGAGGTGCCATGTTATAGAAAAAAAACTCTCAAGCGGAAAGCATTTATGTTCAAATTCATGTTATCAATCTTCCAGGGTTAGGTCATACTGGAAATAGGTGGAAATGTATTGCCTGCGCACAGGGGATTACATGTACTAGATGATGTGTTATTCAGCTGCTGCAGGTAGAACTGGCCATGATCACTAAATGTAGAATCATTAAAGGGATCCCTGCAATCAGACACTTACACACAACGCAATCTAACACATGACAGCAGCTGAGATGTTTCTTTTCTCTTTTCTCTCTGTCCCTCCCCAGGTGCCATTCACCTGCAGTTTCACTCCAGCGGGAACCACTACGTGTGGAGAAAGGTCACCTCCACAGTGCACAACATCATCGTGGGCAAGCTGTGGATTGACCAGGTCTGTTTGTGAGAGCACCTCTTACTGTTGACCATTCCTCCACAGCTTCAAACCCACAGCCCTGTCCTTGTGCCTCTGACCCTGCAGAGTAGCCTGTTATCCTGTGTGTTGTAGTAGTGTGTGGTACAGACCAGCAGAGCAGAGCACTGTGAAGAAGGGAATCAAAGCCTTACAGCACATGAATAAGGAGCTTCACAATCTCTAGGGATTTATCTTCAGCTTTGATCTCTAATAACACCCTAAAATAACAGATTCCTCTTTCTGTGAGATGGCCCAGTTATATGAGGGGGAGGGGCGGGCTTCACATCTGCATGTCTGTCTGTCTGTCTGTCTGTCTGTCTGTGCAGAATCGTGTCTCCTTGTTTAGAAATATAATTCTTGTTTGTTTCCCCACTTTTCCCTTCTTTTTCCAGTCGTGCTGTGTGTCATCTCAATTTGTGCGTGCGTGTGTGTGTAACCTTGGAAGAGGGCCTAAAGAACAGAACAACAGAGGCACATTGGCGTGTGGAATAATTAGACATCTTGGCCACACACCACTATAGGAATATCAGCACTGACTTACTTAACAAAAGCATCATGAGTAAATAATACTGAGTAGTTTACAAATATCCAGTGTTTTCTGGATGATAATGGCATTTCTTTGGCAGTGTTCATGCTGATGTATGTAATCAATGGTGTGGAGTTTTGTGTACGTTCAGCATTTGGCACCAAAACACTGAGAAATGTAAGATTGTAATTCCTACCTTGTGAAAAACTTGCTAAGCATTTTTTTATAATGAAACCCTCATTGTTTACATAATGTGATTACATTGGATTGTGGTCTTCTTTTGTGATTTTGCTCTTTTGGGATCCTGCTTATTATACTGTAGCCTCAATAGTGACAAAATACACAAAAACATAAGCTGTTGTTTTGGCTGTCGGCATGTAAGTTTAAGACACTACACTCGCAAAAACAAAACCACCTCTGCGCTGATACAAATTTCTCTCCTCAGCTCATGCACCAAAAAAAAAGTTTCACTAATATTTACCCTTTTTATGCTTTTGCTTTCTCCATACAATACTTTTTCCTTTTCCTACCGCCCCCATGCATCACTGTGCCACTCTGCTGCCCTCTGGTGCAGAGCGGGGTCAGCCAAACAACTTCACAGCAAACCAGAGAAACTATTCTGCTCCTTCCCTCTGCTGTCAGGAGCACAGCAAGTGAAGTCAGAAAGTTTGATCTATACAGCCTGGGCATATTATCTCTGAGCTAGGACTACAGCATGTGGCAGCTTTAGATTTTAATTTTATGGTTGTTGGATGCAGCAAAAAGAAAAGAACGTGTCACAGGTTTAAGCCTGAAGTGCAGGGCTTTTACATGTAAAAGTTTGCTACATTCAAGCCCTTGTCAAGCGAGTTCACACATTGCTGACTGAGCTGATCACCACCAGGGAAAGCTTTGTTTATTTCACGGTACATTAGAGTTTTGGTGTCGGTTGTTTGTGGCTACTTTCCCACGCGGGCGCACAAGAAGTGATGAATTTAATGTCCACCAGCCAGAGCTAAAGGGGGGGGAGATTTGTTTTTGATTTAACTTTAGATATGTTTGGTTTTTGTTGTCTTTTTCAGCTTTTCATTTTCTTTTCTCAGTACTTGATTTGTATATGTGTGATTCTGTTTTTTGTTCTTCTGATACTATGTATGCTGACAGTTTGAAATAAATGTTAGGAAAAAGGAAGGGTGGAGACACAGTGATGAAGCACAGGCAAGAAGTATGGCATAAACTGAAAAGTTTCTGGCGTGTATGCTCCATATAAAGAGGAAGGATTAAAGTAAAAAAAAAAAGTGCTCCATGGGGCGGGGGAGATGTGGCAAGCTCATCTGCAAGCATACGTTATAATCATGCATCAACAGTGTTTATAGTATTACTCACACTGTCAGAGGAGGGAGACAAAAGTTTTGCACTCCCCCTTTAAGTTTAGCATGTTTAGCACAAGCACGCGTCCACTCATTCAAACAATATGAACACCTGGTCAATAAAACATTGCAAGACAGCACCACTAATAGTAAGAAACTCCACACGGTACTTTTAAAGCACCCGAAAACTTATAACAAAAGCATTTCACTTTAACATCAGATAGGTTTAAGATTAGTATAGGATCAGGATACGTGTAAGGTTGCTGTTAACAGCGCTGATATACTATCATTCTCTCTGTGTTTGTCTCTCTCACTCTGTGTCTGTGTTTGTGCAGTCGGGGGACATTGAGATTGTGAATCACAGGACCAAGGAGACCTGCCAACTCAAGTTCTCTCCCTACAGTTATTTCTCCAGGGACGTTCCTCGGAAGGTAAATGCCTTCTTTCCATGCTTATATACCTGACCTTGGCATGACGTCATATGATGAAGGGTTAATGTGTGCTATGCTGCCTCCTGCTGGACAGCACCTACATATATATTAGTACATACTGTACAGTAGTGTGATATACTGTAGAAGAAACTCACAGTATGAGGTCACATTGTCGTGAGGTAACCTCCTTTGGAGTTGTACCAATTATCCAAAAATGGGGCACTATGTTGCCTGATGACTGATTTGGGACTGAGCATCAAAGTGCTTAACATTAGGAGGAAAGGGCATGGGGATACATTTGAAGCTTTGTTTTCCTATTCCTTTTAGTTTGCTAATTTTTTTCTATTGTTATTTCCAGGTGACAGGTGTGGTAGCAGACAGTGGAGGCCAGGCTCACTACATCCTCTCTGGTACATGGGATGATAAAATTGAGAGTTCCAAGATCGTTCAGAGCAGCCGAGGGGGCAGTGGATCAGAGGGCAAGCAGAAGACGGTCTATCAGACGTTGTCGCCCAAACTACTGTGGAAGAAATACCCTCTCCCGTAAGTCTCATCAGCCTCATGAGGCAGAACATTACAATACATGAGAAGTTGCTGCAATGCTGAGTCAGTATCATTGATTTATACTGCATTACACTGTGTGACTCCTGTCAATGTCCTCTCGCTCTCTCAGGGAGAATGCTGAGAACATGTACTACTTCTCAGCACTGGCACTGACCCTGAACGAGCAGGAGGATGGAGTGGGACTGACCGACAGTCGTCTGAGACCCGACCAGAGGCTGATGGAGGAGGGGCGATGGGACGAGGCAAACTCAGAAAAACAGAGGCTAGAAGAGAAACAAAGAGCTGTGAGAAGGAGGAGGGAAGCAGAGGCCTCAGATGCTCTGGATGAAGGTATGAAAGGAAGAACATGAAGTGTGGTGTGTGATAGGTTAAGAGGTGCTGAGTATATGACAGAGACGAGCAGGGATCAAAAAGACAGGATGAAGGGAGGGCAAGAATGAAGAGTTGCGGCTTCCTGCCAGGCTGCCTGTAGTAAAACTGCCAATTATTTTCTGCTTTGATGATGTTAGGTGACAACTGGAGCACAAGATAAGCAGCAGATTTAGAAAATGAAAAAGCTAAAGATAAAAGATGCTGTTCGAAAATACAAGGAGAGAAGTTCACAGAGACGGTGAAAATCGTCCACAGAGCTGAGATTCTGTCAGGTAAAGATTATGCTTTACAGCGAGCAGTGTTGGGAGGTTAATGGTTGCATGTAACAATGCTACGCAATGAAATTAAATAAATTACAGTCACTAATGAAATGTTGGTGATTACAAAAGTTGTTACATCTGAATATGTTCTTTTCGGTTAAAAAAAAAAAAAAAGCAATTACCAATTTTTGGACATTTTCAAATTTATTGCCCATTTTAAATGGTTTGTAAAAAAAAAAAAAAAAGTAATCAGAAAGTAAACAAATGCAAGTTACATGACTTTGATGAAGTAGTTGAAGTAATTAAAACAGTAACATTACCTAGTACATTTTCAGGGTATTAACACAGTAACTTAACACGGTAACTCAGAAGCAACCTTCCCATCACTGACAGTGACCTGATGTTACATTCAGTAGCTTTAATCAGCTTACTTTTAGATTTGGGATCAATTTTCAGTTTAATTTTGCAACTATGGTGCAGCGTTTTGTCCCCACTTACAAGAACAAAGTATTTTTGATTTCCTCTTATCTACACCTCTGGCTAGAATTTTTTCTTTTCCGTACCAAGGCAACTGAGGCTCATGGGTATTGTAGTATTTAGAACCATCTGCTGACATGAAAAAAACATAATATCTCAAAAAAGAAATCGATATAATGAAAACGGAAGGCAGTAATATAAATCTATAGTATTATTAAACTCACTAGCAGACTCATGTGTTTCTGTGTTGAAGAAAATTGACAGTATCATAAAAAGAAAAATATGAAACGGGAATTTATAGTTTAATGTTTGCAGAACTAGTTTGCCCCCAACCTCCCGCTCTGGTCTCTATTGCAATAAAGTGTCACATATTTATGCACTTTAACAGTAAGTTATATTTAATAATGATGATAATACTAATACACTGGATTTATGTAGCGATTTTCAGGATACTTACGCTTTACAGAGAACAACAGCAAACGGGGGGAAAAAAGAAAAACAAATTTCATTGGGAGGTAAGGAAGGAAATAGTCCAGAAAGAGTGAAGTACGCTAAATTACGAGGTTATAGGCAGTTTTGAAAAGGTGTGTTCTTGAAGGTGGAGAGTGAGGAAGAGTCTTTAGGGAGTGAGATCCAGAGGATGGGAGCAACAATGGAGAAATTTAACATTAGCTGCAATTTACAGCTGCATGTCAAGACAGTAATAACTGTGACAAACAGCCAACACCGACCTCAAACAAAAGCATCGCACAAAATGGTAAATATGTAGGAGCTGTAACGTTATAAAAAGGATTTCTTTCATTAATATGGGTAATTTCTTAAGATCTCCCAGTCTTAATGGTTAGCATTTAGTGCTCATCCCAGTACATACAGCAGTCTCTGCAGGTCAGCAGTGCTTAACATGAAAGATGAGGTGTAATAGTAGCCGGACTGAACTTTACAGAGTACTCAGCAGAGACGTTTCATCCTGGTGGCATTCCTGTGTGTGTGTTGTGCGTAGGCTAGGTTTGTATTCGATGTACCCATGACTTGTCTTTCTTTTCCTCCCTCTATTGGTGGTCAGAGTGTGATTATGACTCTGGTGAGTGGGGGTTGCCCTGTGCCCCTCTGTTGTGCATCACTCCCACACACACGCTCACACACCCCTCATCCTCTGTGTGTCCTCTGTGTGGTCTGCCTCTGTGTGGGAACTGCATGATACCCCCTTCATGTCAACTCCTCCAGAAAACGACCCAGGAAAAATGACGACTTTTTCCTGCAATACATGTGACATTTTCATTTAGAAATAATATGTTACATGAAATAACAGATATAGAGTATTCTTAACATGCGGTGAAGCCACATTAGCAAGTGATTCATTTGCACTGCATCGTCATCCCATCTATTCGACTGCTTGTGGGCACTTTTCTGTAAACAAGTAGTGTTATGCTTTGTTCATATGAGTTAAATTGACATTATATTTTTACAAAGACAACAGTAACATGAGCTGATTGCTGAGCTGCAGTTTCTCCCTCCTTTTGAGTGTGTTTCTGTATTAAGTAAACAGATTGATTATTCAGTTCAGGGACTTCCAAAACTGTGATTATAATTTATCCCCTTCACTATGAACGATCCAGGTTTTTGCATCGCACACATTGAGCTCATTTGTATTCTATTGACACTTTTGAGTTCACTGCTACACGAGCACGATTCACATTTGGAGCCATCCCAAATTTAGTGCACAGCGATTGATTCCTTCCACAGTAATTGCATATGTATGAAGGCAAATTGATCACTCAGTGAATTGCTTGCAAGTGTGGCTTCTCCACCAGAGTGCGATTTAACTGATGCCAGTTGAGTAACACCTGTACTTCTCCCCACAGGCAAAGAATACGAAGGCTACCAGCCGTTGTGGTTTCACCAGAGGAGGGACTCAGTCACTGGAGAGACAAACTTTGTGTACAAGGGAGGTTACTGGGAGTCAAAGGAGAGACAGGACTGGAGCATGTGTCCTGACATCTTCTAACCCCGGAGCTCAGCCCGGATCACTCCTAACCTCATCGGACAGGGAACTGCTCTGCCTCTGGTCCTTCAGCAATGCGGCATAGCTGGCTTATGAGCACCATGTGGACCTTTAGTGAGCATGAGAATGTGTGTGTTTCACACACTCTCAGATTACCTCCAAATGTACACTCTCAATCTGTTTTTACTATGGGGAAAAAGAAGTGAGAGTCTTTGACACTATACTGAAACAGCAGTGAGATAATGTGTGGATGTGAGGTGGTGTTGGTGAGTTCTAACACCGCCACAATAAAGGCACCTGCACACTCCTAAAATCAGGTGCTCCATAAATCTTACTCACAGTGCACTTTTCTGTGTTCACCCCATTTAAGAGTTTTTACCGATTGGACAGAAACCCATATCAAAGCAGCTCACAATTATCACCTGACAACTAACAGGGAGAAAATCATACACGGGCAAACAGACACACAACAGTGTTGAATATCAGCCCAGTCACCAGAAAAAAAAATTGGGATTGTACATTTCTGCAAACCACGAATATGTTACATTTGAACATCATTATGTTGCAGACATGTTGAATCTTTAAGTTTCAACAATGCTGTGGTTAACATGTGATCATCATAGACTGGAAAGAAGGATGGACAATGATTTTCCATGTACTCCCACTGTACAAAAACATAGCCAAAATATCCCATGTTCGGCCACTGCTGTGTTGCGCTGGTGACATCATTTGGAGCCACAGTCTGTGCACCTCAGCGGTGTCACCTCTCATACACCTGTCCAACTGATCTTGAGCAATGCCATTGATCGCAAGCACTCCACCTGGCTCACATAGCTGTCAATCATGACGTCAAATTCCTTTTTGATCGCATCAAATAACAATTTAAAACCAAATTTATCAGAAAAAAAAACACTTGAACATACATCAGTGTGATAAAAGCTACCTAAAATGATGGAAAACATTTGGGAAAAATTTATTTGACATGTACTGTGCTTTTTAAGTTTGGCTCATGTCCCATCTGCTAACATGGAAGGGCTGGGGTGTATGACCCATACTGCAGCCAGCCACCAGGGGGCGATCGAGATGTTTTGGCTTCACTTTTGGGGAGCTGTCATGCCATCCGATTTTATCATACAGTCTATGTTGGTTATGTTTAGGCACAAAACCCACTTGGTTATGGTTAGGACTGATCAAGTGCTAGCTTAAAATAACTGGTTTTGGTGGCACAAATGCCACGATGTCTCATTAAACACATTCTGTTTTGTTGTTAACTCAAACAGCAGTCTGCAGCTTGGCAGCTGTCTTGCCCAGGTGTCACACCATCCACTATCCCCTCCACCTCACAATGGCAAAGTCAGCTCATATACATTTAATCAGACTACGTCTCTTTAGAAACGCTGATATGATACATATAAAACAAATGGACCATATGTGTGGTTCACAGAAACGTACAATGCCAACATTTTGTTCTGGTGACTGGGCTGTTAATAGACATGTCAGTATTTTCAGGGGTTACAAGAAAAGTGTCCTCATCCTCTGTTTTATTCAGCACAATTGAGATTACGCCAGACCTACTTTATAAATCTTAAATTAGTTCCCTCTTTTTCTTCACGGGAATTATCTCAAGTGCTCATTATTTGTTGCTTAAGAAAGAGGCGAAGGTCTGAAGTGGCGTCTGGATTTTTTTTCAATTTGATTTTTTTTTATCAGTTATGCAGACCCAAAGTGTTTGAAATTATTTAAATAAATGAGACATTCTGAAACAAAAATATTTCTATAAACAACTACAGACAAAATACGCAACATAACCAAAACCTTGTTAAACAATACAATATATTCTATAAACTCAGCACCTTATAGCGAATGAAATGTTATTTCATGCTGCTTATTTTTTCTAAATGAGTCACTTTGAATTAATTCCTGCAGTTTTATTACTATTATACATTATTATTTTTATTTCATATTGGCTATTCTTTAATAATAAGGTCTCAAGACAAACAGGGCAGAGCCAGGAATGTAATAGAGGTAATTATTCTCTCTGAATGAGCTCAAGGGCAAAGAGGCATTATGAAGTAAAACGGTCACTGGGAGAAATTTTATCATGAAACAAAAACTGCAGGCCCTCAATAAATTCTCTCGTCGTGACAATAAGCAGGAGGAAATAACAATTCATAATAACAGGCTGTGTTTAAAAATGTCGCTTAGTTTTTTTATTAGTACAATAATAAGAAAAAATACACACAATAGAGGTCATGTCAGTGTCGAAAAGGAAGGAAGCCTGAATGGCTCTTTTTGTAAGTCCTCCCCTGTTTAAATTAATAAAGGAAACTGAATTTTTACTTATCGAAACAACATAAAGTAAGCAACAAACAAACAAGGAACACATAGTACTTTAGTGTCATACAGTGACATGTGTATTGGATTACTTCACAATTTTATGGTTATATTATATATTTTGTCTGTTTCTACTTACATGATTATTTACTGCACAATGTCTTATTTATTTATTAACACTTGAGGTCTCCGTAACAAACCGTTAATATTTGATTGGGCAAATAATCTGTCTCTCATACAGCAGAGGCTGGTTTGTCAGAACTGATGATATATGCAGCAGTGCAGAAATATATTTTATTTGGTGTGAATGTTGGAGTTTCCCTCCAGAAGATGCAGTCTGTTAAGTGATCAATTAGACTAGAGTCCATGTAGAGATAATATGACTGCTTAATCACTTCATATTTTGACTATGAATTGCCTCTATGCTTCGATGCATTTCAGTCATCTAAACATGCTTCAGACATCTCCCATTTGTGATTCTGATTAGTAAGATTCTGCCGTAGCGAGTCCTTTAGTTGTAACACAGTGCAGTTTCAGCAGTAACACACTGAACATCCATATCACCCCATCAAAGAACTGAATAAGCACTTTTCACTGTGGTAGATCGTAGGTTAGTACATATCTCTGTGTTGATGTTGAGAAAGTTTCACTCTGTACATGTACTTTACCTTGTCCTCTGGTGCTCTCCCATAGCAACACATACCGTATCCTTGGTGACCATTTTCAGCGACATCATTCTCAGTGATCTTACAGAGTATTAAGTCTGCACCAAAGCACTGAGACATGCAGTGATCACCACCCAGAACATACAGGAACATGTTGGTTTCTACTAGTTCCACAGCCGCCATCAGTCACTGGTTTGTAGCTCAGACGTTTCCAGGAGGAGGACTACAGTACGTGTGACTGGAGCGGTGTCTCTGAGGAGTCCTGAGTGGCCTCAGCTGACAGGTGGTCAAAGGTTATAGAAGCAGACAGGGCTGGTTCCTGTAGCATACCTCTGAGCAGTCAGCCACAGACGACCCCCCCCAGCTGCCGCTCCAGCCTCACCGCAACTCACATGTAGTCCTTTCATTCAGTGTTTGTGGACATGCTGATCTGGGATCAGCTCACGAAGGTATCCCTCAGTCTTTTGCCTTTAATTGACTGAACAAGGGAAAGAGTCCCCTGACCTGTGCACTACACGTCTACGGAGACAAGAGTTTTGAAGTTAGTATTTTTTTGTAATTATTGTTAGGAATGTAGAATTCAAGGCTGGAGGTATTGTATCTACCATCCGGTCTATTTGTGTGAATATTTTGTGATAAAAGAATGATATTGTAAAATGAAGAATAATTATACTAACCTGAGTATTAAGTTATCTGTACAGTACAGTTCAAATCTGAAAACAAATTGACTGAATGAGCCTGAAGGATTTGCTGTAATTTTATCTTTTAATCCAGATTGATTCTGCAACGATGGATGTTAGCTCTGAGGCACCCTCAATTTGGCTGCAGATTTCTTGTTTTATATTCCCAAAAAACTGTTCTAACACACTGAAAATATTTTTTATAGAGTCCTTAATACTAGCACATTAGTAACCGTGGTTCAGTGATGATTTCATAGATCAACACATCTGGCAGTTACTCTGATGTGCAGGCCATAAAGATGTATAAAATGCACTGGAAAATAAATGAATTCACATAGAATAGAATGCGATCTGGTAAAATATAAAATGTGAGACGCTTTATTCGTGAATTAATGATTTGTTGATGAAATGAATGATGATTGATGCTTTTTTTTGCACAAAAGATGCTTCTTTTATCCATTTACATAAAAGGTTTTAATGGCGTTTTGATTTGTGGTGGTCCTGAGCACAGTTTGATCCAGATTGACATGCTTAAAGAATAATTCAAACATTTTTGGAAATACTCTTTCTGTCTTTTGTTTTGTTTTATTTTGGGTTTTTTGTGCCAAAAGTTAGATGAGAACACATGCGACTTTTGGCAAAAAAAAAAAGGTGAATAAGCGTATTTCCCAAATGTCTTACTATTCCTCTAATTTCACTTATTACCAGAGGTGTGGACTTGGGTCACAAATTTGACGGCTTTAGACCCCACCTGACAAAATCAACAAGGCTTACAAATAGACACCAATGACTTGTGACTTCACTTGGACTTGAGCCTTTTGACTTGAGACCTTCCCCCAAGCAAAAGTGGGCCGTGACTCAATAATTTCCCTTAATTTCCTGAATCAGCTAACATTAAGGCTATTCATTCCCACCAAGACGACACTTAATTCATCCAATCAAGTTGCAGGAGAGATCTATGAGGAACTAACGTTACGTGACTGTGCACCAGTTGGAGAAAATGATACCAAAGATAATCACGTACAAAAACTATGCGGTGGATAACAAAAAATGAATTTCAGTATGCAAAATGTGTGGGTTAAAAATTACAGACAGATGCAACAACTTCCAACAATCTACAAATTTTGAAAAGCGCTCATGATGTAATGTATCATCACTCTGTTGTTAAACTGCCATCACTGGGTATAAAGAGCATTATGACTTGTTTAAGACTTCGGAATTGACTCAGGACTTGCCTGTCTTGACTAGGGCCTTGGCTCAAGTCTTGCCTGATTTGACTTTAGACTGCTTGTCTTGACTTGGGACTTGAATCAGGGCTTGCCTGTCTTGACATGGGATTTTAAGTGGGACTCAGGACTTGCCTGTTCTGACTTTGGACTTGCTTGTGTTGACTCAGGCCTTGACTTTGGACTTGCCCGTCTTGACTTGGGACTCAACACGGTTGTTGCCTGTCTTGACTCTGGCCTTGACTCTGGAGTTGTCTGTCTTGATTCGGGCCGTGACTCTGGACTTGCTTGTCTTGATTAGGACCTTGACTCAGGTCTTGTCTGTCTTGATTAGGGCCTTGACTCTGGACTTGCGTGTCTTGTCTAGGGCCTCGACTCAGGACTTGCAGGTCTTGTCTAGGGCCTTGACTCAGGACTTGACTGTCTTGATTCGGGCCTTGACTCTTGACTTTCCTTTCTCGCCTTGGGCCTTGACTTTAGACTGCTTGTCTTGATTAGAGACTCGTTTTGAGTTGGGACTCGACTGGGGACTTGCTTGTCTTGACTCAGGCCTTGACTTGGGACTTGCCTATCTTGACTTTGGACTTGACTCTGGACTTGCTTGTCTTGACTCGGGCCTTGACTTGGGAGTTGACTCTTGACTTGCTTGTCTTGACTTGAGACTCGACTGGGGACTTGCTTGTCTTGACTCGGGCTTGACTTGGGACTTGACTCTTGACTTGCTTGTCTTGACTTGAGACTCAACTTGGAACTTGCCTGTCTTGATTCAGGACTTGACTCTGAACTTGAGTGCAAAGACTTGAAACTCACTTGTGACTTGTAAAACACTGACTTGGTCCCACCTCTGGTAATGACTCTGTGGCTCTGTCCTGGTCACACAGACATGTTGGAGCGTGCGCAGAGATACAAGCTGTTGATGGCTGCTGTAAACACATGAGCTCATATCATGGTGTCACATGTACTGACGGACACCGCTGCAGAGACGTGTTTCTGTTCTGCTACCTTACAAATTGTACAGTTAACTCCGCATCATCATGCCCAGTCATGACATCACTGCTGAACGGCGGTGAAGAAATTGTACAAACGGAAATTTAGTCTGTGATTTCCTTTCTCAGCGATCAATTTGAAGACTTTACTAGAGATTAATATATTGTGTTTAGATGATTTTATATTTGAGAATACGTGTTATATTTTGAATGATAACGGAGAGCTCATCAAACCTTTTAATCAGTGCATTTCCAAATAACGTGACCTCAGTACTGGATGGTGACTTGCCTACTGAAGGTGGCCCGGCGAGGGCGTGTGCGGTACCGGACAGCTGTAGCAATATTGCAGTGAGGTGTGGGTGTGTTAGCTGGTGGCTGTCCGCCTCATGCAGAAAGGGAATAAACAACCAAAGTGTGTGTGGAGAGTGAACTGTAGACTGAAACAACCTCTTCATCTGCCTTCCCTGTCTCAGAGGGTCTAATGTAAACCCCCGCTCATCGTCTCTCGTTTCATCTTAACTCACTATGGTGTGACTTTTTTAGCTTTAATTTTTATGCTTTTATTTCTGTTCTGACTTCTACCTTCTCATGGGTGCCATTATTCTTACGTTCATACTGTTTGTATGCATAATGAGCTTGGTGTGTGTGTGTGTGCACGCGCAGCACACACTTCCTCCTCATTCGATGCTGCTCAGTTTGAGGCAGACGTTAACTAACGCAGATGGGGAGAGTTTTCTTGCCTTGTCTAAACTGAACCCTGCTTCTCCTCGGACTGTGACTCACGGCTTTGTTGTGAGACGGCGATGATGTTAACAATCTGAGCGATGATGAAAGTTACGAGACACATCACAACAGCGGCCTGGTAGAGGAGGTCAAAGGTGACTGACCTGCCTTGACTATTACTCTTACTCCCCAGATACACGCAGGTGTATTCAGGTGTGACTGCGGATTCAACTGAGGTTTTGCTTCTTTTTTTTAAATTGTGTATTTTCTCCCTTTATTTATACTTGTATAACATTGTCTTTAAACGACAAAGACACAATAATGAAAAAAGAAGATAATAAAGTTGTTATTGTTGACACTGGATATCTGTCTGCTTTATTTTCTCTTTCTGCAACCGTTAAAAGATGGGATGGTTTAAAGGGACAGTGCACCCCAAAATCAAAATACACATTTGTCCTGTTTATCAGTCTAGACTGTTTTGGTGCGAGTTGTCTGCCTTCTATTTAATACAGTGGGATTAGATGGCACT
>JAPZEB010000022.1:25456049-25483652 GCA_029783705.1 Chaetodon striatus | reverse complement strand
ACACACACACACACACACACACACACACACACACACACACACTGCAGTGGCTCCACACAGCAATTCACAGGACAACTGGCTTTGCAGCTTTGACCTTGAGAGCTGTCACTTGTTGTTTTGCTGAGTGCACACTGTGCCAACCCTTTTTTCCAGCTTGTCACAACATGCACGAAGAAATAAATTGGCCTGATATAATTTATAGCAAAACAATAATTATGTATTAGCATTAATCTCGTGCTGTCTGTCTGTATGGTATGATACTGAGTGCACAGAGGGATATTTTTTCATGTAGATAAATTACAGATTGTAGAGAAACTGTTAAAGAATAATTTAATTTAAGCAAACAAAAATCAATGATGTGCCCAATGCATTTAGTTGTGTGTTGGCTGTTCCTTACAAATATTACTCTATACATCTGAAGTAAACATGACAAAGAATTTACTAGAGAATTTACTGCTACATTTAGCAGCAGAGTTTCTATTATTCAGGTTGTAAACACTAGAAGAAACAGATGTGGGAAAAGAAACTTTTGGGGGCTTTGAAGCAACAGTTGGTAACTTTAAAGAAAATAAAGGTGTCTTATTATATTATATTTATAGTAAAAAAACAATCTTCTCTCTTTTCCTCTGCCTACTGCATCTGATGGCATTTGCTAGAATCTAACCCAGTGCACCAAAAACTACCAAACAGAGCCGAGGAGTCTCTAACTCAGATGTCAATCATGTCAGTTACTGCTTGTGAACTGCAGTCAAACTGTCACACTAGGCAACGCTGATCAGAAAGGAATCAAGATTCTGTCACTGTATTGCCTGTTTCACGCCTAAAATGATTTCAGAAACATATTTTAGTGTTCTGTTTAGCTGTAAAATGAGAAAGATTGTGACCCGGCATGCATGTTGGGAAAAGTTTATTTAAGTACCAAGCGCCGCCCAACGGCCGGGGCAAACGTGATCATTTTACAGCTAAACAGTACACTAAAATAAGTTTTACGGAAACATCTGAGGTGAGACATAGGCACTGCAGTAACAGAATCTTGACTCATATTTAAATAGCGCTGCCTAGTTTGACAGTTTGACCATAGTTCATGAGCTGTGTTGACATGACTGACAGCTGCGTTAGAGACTCCTCGGCTCTGATTGGTTGCTTTCGTTCACATGCAGTAAGTCCATTAGAAGCGCTTCAAGGCAGTAGAGAAGGCAGAGGAATATCTTTTTTTTTTTTTAACCGATTATCTGAATTTCAGAAAATATTACAAGTTGTTTTTTTTGTAAAGGTTACCAATTGTAGCTTTAAGTGTCAACTCTGCATTAATGCTGACTAAAATTCTGAATATTAAAATTCTTGTGATGGAGTGTCCCTATTTCCTGAGACTTTTATTGTACTTTTGTACTTTGTGGGCCAAAAATACTTAAGAATGACTCCTATTTGCGTCTTATTTTCTTGTGTGCCATTTATTTTTTAACCATTTGTTAAACTGAAGACAAATTTTGCTGTGCCAGCATCACATTACATGTCATTAGTATTGAATTAAAGGTACATTCAGATGCATTTAATCCAGAGAGACTGGATTAAATGGTCTAGCCCACAGGTCAGACGAGGCACTGTGGGTCAGTCCCGTACCTGCGGGGACGCAGCACTCAGTCTGCCTCACTGCTTAACTCTCCGCAGACTGGCACATTTCACTATCTGAGCACCTTTCTTCACATCCACAGTATCGGGCTACATCGGAGGGGGAGGGGTTGGCAGCAGAGGAGGTGCGAGGATTGAGAAGAGGTGGGATGACAGGAGCCGAACAACAGGTCGAGGGAACATTAGTAAGGGAGAGTGAAATAAAGTAGATGGAACAGGAAGAGAAAGATGAGGAAGGGAAACAGAAATGGAACAACAGAGGAAGGAAATAATGCCACAAGGAAAGAGAAGACAGAGAAACAGGAAAAACAACGAGAGGAGATGTAATAGAAATGTGAGGAACAAATACGTGGAGGGAGGGGAAAGAGGGGGAAAAAAGAAAGAAATTATGTATAAACAGTCAAGCAAGGACAGAAGTGATGGGTGGCAGTTGGAAAGACAGTTGAAGATAAAAGAGGGCATCAGAAACATCTACAGTCTTTGGGATTCAGAGTAGACCTGTGTCAAATAATATTTGCAAATATATTTTTGAATTGATTGATATTGAGATTGACGGGATTTGACCACATGAGACAGTACACACCCAAATATTCTGAATTGTCTTGATGTGTTAAATCCCAGTCCTCAATTAACAACAAGTTAAAAGATTGCAAATAATATTTGATGCAGCTCTGATCCAGAGAGTCTTGCAGGTTCGAGTGATACAGCACACAGTCACAGGTGAAGGACTATAAACTTTAATGAAGGCAGAAAAGACAAGAGTCAGTTATTGAGATAACTGATGGGGACAGAATGGAAAATATAGCCACTGCAAGGAGCCACAGTCAATTCACTCAGTCACTAATGTGCAAGAAACAAACAATGATAAGTGTGAGTGCGGCTTAGTGATGACTAAAGTAATGAGACCATGAATGGGTCGGTGAACTGTGAGCAATAACAGCACCAGAGCAAAGTGTTCCTCCTGCATGCAGAAGATGAACATGAGGTAATAATATTTAGGCGGAGATTAATGTAACAGAAGGTCAGCAATCAAACAATTAACCAACCAAACTTTGCCCTCAACCTCGCCTGTGATTTAGGACCGACACATAATAAAACAGGGCTATTTATTTAAAGATCATGAGAACACACACAAACTGTGTTCTCATCCTGTCGTACTGAAGCTCATGCAGGTTAAGCTACTCCAGCACTGTCGGGGCGTGCCCGGGAAACCACGACGAGATGAGACTTTCAAGCTCACTGCAGCACAGAGTCCCCTGTTCGCTTTAAACTACCTACTGCGTGGACCTATATCAAACAGGCCCTCATCAGATGGTCAGCTGTCTGCAGATCAGAATCCCACCTTGCTGCTGTCCCGGCCCAGGATGGCGTAGCTCATGAACTGCTCAGCATCAACCTCCAGCTCGTTGGCGTCCTGCAGAGAACCCTCCAGGCTGACATCCTGAACCCCCTCCTCACCTGAACCCTTCCCTCTGCGCACAACCTTACGCACAATCTATCACATACACACACACAGGAGGGTGGGAGAGAGTGATGGATGGAGGCAGAGAGTGGGAATAAGGCAGTGAAAAGACAGAGTTGATGACTTATAAAAGAAACGCTTATGGAGGAAATAAGTCTTTTTAAAAAAAATAGCTATATTTGTAATGATTTGATGATAACCTTCACAATGATTATTAGTTTAATAATCATTCTGTGGAGAGACGCTGAGTGAGAACTGTGACACCGACATAAGTGAAACAATTACTGGACCCCAGTTTAAGAATACAGTGTAAAAACATGTTGCAATGGCTGACCTTTTTTGTGACAATGTTTCCATGTTCATCCGTGAACTGTTCCTCGCTTACATGCTCCCCAGGAAGATCTTCAACCTCATCGCCCTTTGGACACAAAAAGCATTTGTACCGTTAATTTATGTTTGTTTCTTTTACAGGAAACTATAGATTCAATTTAATTTTATTTTTAAGGCCCAATATCACAAATCACAATTTGTCTCAGACGGCTTTACAGCTTACAACATCTCTCCAAAAAACCATGTAATAGGGAAACAAATGGTAGAAACCTGAAGAAGAGCAACTGAGGAGGGATCAGACTTGCAATAGTCGTCGTGTGTACAAATAAACGGCACTTCCCACTTCTTGAAAGCACTGGATTTACATTGCAGTGCAACTGCTACAAGTACAAAAAGTTAAGTAAACTCAGGAGTAAATTAGGGCCCTAATGCATGTTAAAGTAGCTGTCACTGCAGTGTAATTATTTGCATGCCATAAACCTCTCCACTAATTGGAAACACAGAGGAGCAGATGAACGACAGATGGGTGAGGGGTTAGAGGGATGTTTGCAGAAGCATGTAAATCCAACAGATCCTTGGCGTTTCTTAGCGATACTTTTAATTACAGTTCATGAGGGTTATGACAATGCTGTTATAGCCCCCAATAATTTGCAGCATGTCTGCAGAGCTATTTATAAGCTCAAAGACATTCCTGCAGCCGCAGAAGCAAGGACAAGGGCCAGTCCAGCCTGTGTAGACCATAAAAAAACGTGTCAACACTTGTAATAGCGTTGACACAGTCTGAGATACAGTAGGAGAGCTTTTTAATAGAGCTGGAGTCCAAATTTGTTGAGCTCAGGACCATCTATATACTTGTACATCTGTAACAGCAGAAGATAAATTTAGCTACATTTGAGCAGCAATCTGACAGTGACTTAGCAAAATCTAATTATTGGAGGGTGAATTATTATTATTATTATTATTATTATTATTATTGTACTAATTCAATTCAGTTTTGTCACTTCCTCATGTACAAAGTGTCCTTGGTAAATCCTCACTGCCAGTTTTGTTGCATCCGCTCCACCTAAGTGCACTACACCATGTCAAATGATTTACCCTTATTACCACAAACCTATCCTGTATCACTCCAAATACACTGCATCCCTCAGCCTTTCATCAAACAGCATTTCCTCCATCTGTCTCCTGTTGTCTTTGTTTTCCTGCCTGTAAATCCTTTCTTCAAATTCCTGTTTGACTGTCCTCTGCCTCTCTCTCTGTACCTTGAGGATGACTCTGCGGCGGACCACTCTGGTGGTGACATTCTCCTCTTCGTCGGCCACTCCCTCGACCTCACCGAGCTCACGGTCCAGCTGGGCGTGTATGTAGATGAGCACGGACCGCACTGAGCCACTGGCTATGTGGAGGACATTCTGACAGCTGATGACCAGGAAAGCCAGCAGCACGAAGCTGAAGAGGAGCTCTGTCACCAGGGCCCACATCGCCCCGCTTTGATCCCCAGCAAATCAGCACAGCACCAAACACACAGTAATACACTCCCTCAAGCCCTCGGTCGCTCCTGATTCCAATGCAGCGCCTCTTTCAGCTGACGGAAAAGGCAACAGCTGCAGCCTGCGGCCTTCTGTCACTGGTTCAGTCGCAGTTTGGTTGTTTGTCTTTCAGTTCATGTCCGTCCTCCATTAGCTGGGGCAGTGGGCCCTTTGCCTGGGTCTCTATTCCTTCTCCTCTCCTGTCAGGTCAGGAGTACCCACTCAATGACATAAAATCCAAGCAAAAAGCAACCTTGGGAGGCTTCTGTTCCCACCTCTCTCTCTTTCTAACCATGTGATCTGTGGGCTTTAAATACCTCTGGCTTCTCCAGTGTGGCTCTGTACGCTGTGGTACGAGCACTGAGAAACTTGTCTACTGACTTCCTCCAGGGATTTCAACTACAAACTTTTTTCTCAACCATAAAGCCTTGCAGATGAATTTCTTCAAGAAGCATCACAGTGCAGACACAATTACGCAGCACTGCAACACACCACTACAACCAAAAGCTGAAGGGCTCTTTTCTCACCAATTTGAACCACATACAAAAGCAAGCCCACAAAGGGCTTAAAATCAACTGTCTATTTCTGCTCTCTTACAGTGTCACAGCTGAGATTGTCCTTTACAGTGTGATGTGGTGGTGTCGTGCCAGAAAGTTAACTCGTGGAAATGACAGGGGTGGAGGGGATCATGTAACATGAGGGACAGTGAGAATGCTTGCTATATTTGGCTGGACTGTTTGTGCCCATACTGGGACCTCAGACTGTGCGTGTGTGTGTGTCTGTATACATGTATTACTCATGTTTTGGGGACATACATGTGTTTACACAGTCACATTATGGGGACTTTCCTTCCTTTTGGGTTAGGGTAAGTTTCCAGGTAATGAATGTAAGTCAGTTACCCTTTTTATATTGCCCTTTCAAGGTAAGATTGTTGTGCTGTAATTGGGCCTCGCCGTTTTCTCTAAAAGGCACAATCAAGAAATGGGAAGACAGGACTGTCTCACCTTTAAGCTGGCAGCGAAAGTAGCAACAGTGCCGAATCGATGTCTGTATAAAAGGGACGGC
Organism: Chaetodon striatus; assembly: GCA_029783705.1. Taxonomy (NCBI): domain Eukaryota; kingdom Metazoa; phylum Chordata; class Actinopteri; order Chaetodontiformes; family Chaetodontidae; genus Chaetodon; species Chaetodon striatus. Next base: position 25,477,640 of record JAPZEB010000022.1, on the reverse strand, counting down.
CAGTGGGATGATACCATGGACAGGATGGGTGTGACATTTTGACAACGTGTTTTATGTGTGACTCACCGTTGGACGATTTAAAAACCAGCTAGCAGCTGTCAGCAGTTAACTCAAAGAAGAAGAAAAGTGTCCAAATACTTCTACAAATTAGGGCGACAATACGGCCCAGGAGCTCTGTAGCACCCGAGCAGAGAGTAAGATCAGCCACCATACAACAAAGACAGGAATTGACTTATTGCTAAGCTATGACATTGTTATTGTTTAGAGAGTGCTGCCACCGCTGTTGTGTTAAGACTCATTTATACTCCCTTGAGGTGCAAAAATAGATATGTCAATTTCAAACGTAAACGTCACTGCCCTCAAATTTCCATGTGTCTGTTATGATAGCATAAATACAGCCAATAGATGGCACTAGAGGGTAGCGTCCGAAGTTTCAGACAATAACAAATAAGGTGACAATGGAGGAGCAAAGGCGGCAGCCAGCAGAGCAGCATTATTAAAGGACTCTGTAGTGTAGTTTGCTGTATGTTTTGCAGACGTTTCCTGAATTATGTAATGCCAACTGGTTAAAAGGTCCAGTGTGTGAGATTCAGGAGCATCTAATGGCAGAAATGGTAAATAATATTCGTAACTGTGTTTTCATTTGTTTGTAATCACTTGAAACTAAATATTGTTTTGCTTTGTTAGCTTAGAATGAGCCGTTTATATCTACATACATGGTGGGTCTTCACCCACGGAGTCCATGTTGCTCCACAGTAGCCCAGCATGGACTAATCAAACACTGGCTCTAGATTGGACCATTCATGTTGGCCACCGTAGTTCTCCTAAATGCCTGGTTTTAGTTTCAGTTTCCGTTCTGCAAGCACAGCTAGATGGCGCCAAATCCTACACACTGGACCTTTAAAGGTTTAAAGCCTATGCAACATGTCACCCCCTACAAAGGGTAATAACTGATAACCTGTCATAAAAGACAAACATCCCTCTTATTTTTCAAAGGTTGAGTAACACACTCACCTGGCCCTTCAGGCGCACGTCGTCCCAGGCCCTCAGCTCTGGTACCCTGTGCGGGAAGCCCAAACCCTTCTCAAATGGCTGGGTACCTCTGAAGTGCCCCCGTAAGATCTCTGAGTGCCCCATGTCCCTCACAGGCTGGAGCAAGGCTTCCTGGGACACACGGGACTGGTCTCCATCCACGGCGTTACATACTGATGATATCATGGCGTCCATGGCCTGCCTGGGTTTGGGCTGACTGCCCACCCAGGCCTGTGTAGGGTCAGTGACAGGGATCCACCCCGGGCCTGACTGTTCCTGCAGGTAGGAAAGGAAAGAGCCTCCACCACCTCCGTTTCCACCATTACCTGACCTGGAAGGAGAGAAGAGATTAATGTGGAGGTGGTACACACTCTGTAATTGTTTACTCCAAGGAAAGCAAATCAGCTTATCACAAATCCTTAGTGGTCATTTCCTCCGAAAAAAAAAAAAAAAATCTCCAGTTGTCCACTGACATTTACTGACATGCAGTAAAGATTAATGAGATGTTAGCACAGATTGATTGCTTTATTGGTAAGACTGTAACTTTGTCACCTGAGAGGCAGACAGAGGTCTGACTCACCTGTCTCCATTCCGATCTGCAACACAGCTCAGACCAGGTGACTCACTCAGCCGAGCATACACCCTTTGCTGTCCTGCAACAAGACAAAGCCCTTCCTCTGAGCCCGTCCCTCCTCCTCCTCCTCCTCCTCCAGCTCCATCTCCACCAGTCGTACTGGTGAGTGCTGATACCTCCGAACTTGCCTCTGACCCCTGACCATTGTTCAGCCCGTTAAGATTCATCCCAGCAATGGTGCCCCCAAGCGAGGCTGGCGTGGCAGTGCTGAGCGAATCAACGCCCATCTCTGAATCGTCTTCTGGCAGCTCAATGGAGCCACTCAGCACCCCACCCCCTCCGCTGGCTGCGCTGGCCTGACTAGCCGGCCGACCCAGACTTCCATACGGCAGCCCCAGCAGACCTTCTGAATCGTCAGCATTGCTGCACTCCAACGAAGAGTCCTCCACGGGCACCAGGGATGGGCTGTTGCCTGAGGGCCACACCTGCACATCGGACATCTCCATGAGGGTGTCTTCTTCTGTGGTGGCAATGGGTGCACAGTCCAGACTTGAGACTTCCTGCCAGTAAGGCTCAGCGCCCAGCGGGGAGGGCAGGCTGTACTGCATGGAGGCCGGTGAGAGAAGCTCGTCCTGTGCGAGCCCATAACCTGGAGCGAGACAGAGAGAGGCACACTGACACCAGGCCCCCCCGCCTCCCTCCCCACCTCACCCCCACAGCACCGGGACCCCGGGAGGGGGTAAGTGCCCCTGCCCAGGAGGTGGGCATCAAGGGGGGAAGTAGAGGAGGCTGAAGGGACAAATGGGAGGAGTGGGGAAGGGGAGAGGGGAGGGCCAAGACAATAGGTGGTAGTAAAAAGGTGCAAGGAGCTCAGGACAAGAGAGCAAGGGCAGCTTTTAGAAGAGGGTTTGTCAAGCTCGATCAGCCAGCGCTGACGGCGAAAGCAGCAGCGGCAGCAGCAGCAGACACAGCCGGACGGACTGAGAGACTGACACTTTGGTTGACCCAGCAGTGACTGATGCTGCTCTGCTGGCTGCCACCTGCAGGGAAACGGACAGGAATTAATGCCTCTGCCCCAACCCGGGGCTTGGACACACACCTGTCCAGCAGGGACACACACTTTGTCACACATACACATGCTATAAACACGCTTCCTCACTCATACTGTCACACGCATTCACTCACACTCAGATATGCATGCATTCAAACCCACTCAAAGAACAGGCAGGTTAATATAGTTGTCAAGCTGGATAGCATGCACGCAGGCAATCTCACTCTCTCCTCACACACACACATCAGCACACACACATCACCTCACTCCACAGACTCTCTCATTAACACATATTTATTATAATGCATTCAATTTAACAAGACCATACAAACATATATCCTACAGTACTGCTGATATTTATGCAAACACATACAGTAGACTTATTTTCCTTCTGTTGTGAGAGTCACATGGTTGCTGCCTCAAACATAGATTTGAAGAAGTTTTTCAAATGCAATCAAATCAATTTGTAATTTTGCACATTGCTAATGGGCTGTGGACTCAGGTCACTCCTTCAACTGTCCTTAACACCCTTTGTAACAATATATTTTTTGTGTAAAGGCAGACCTGGTATGATAAAGCATGATGTCACAGCAGCAGGATTTTTTTTTTAGATAATCACTTTATATTGCACAAAAGGAAAGAGAAATCCAGTTAAAGACTATGAAGAATCTGCATTGAAAGTGCCTTGTATCTGTCTTGATTCATACTAAATGAAGTAGTCTGAAAATGACCGACTAACATGCAAATTAGGTGAATAATTATGTAAAAATTTTGATGAATGGCAATGTGGGTAAAGCAAAGTGTGAGTGGCACTATGACTGTGACACTACAGGAAGCACATTAAACGCAGGATGAAACAGGAGATGTATTGCAGGGCATACAAAATGTGGATAAGAGCGAGACGAGGACGCGGTTCACCTCCTGCATGAGAGAGGCTGACTGTGTGTGTATAGTGTATAGTGATGAGGAAGCTGTGCAGAACTGCAGGGTGTAACTTGATTCATTGTTGGCAGTGCTGCTGTTGAGTACTGCTGAGAGTGCAGGAGATATTTGTGACACCAAGCGGCCAGAAGGACCTCTCGTCCTACTTTCTGCTGTTTCTTTCAGCCTCTCAACTTCAACTGCTGTCGCTTGTCTAAAGAAACTACTGATCAGAAATATCTATACAGTATAGTGCTTTGTCATGTAAAAGACAAAAATCAGCTGTAAAAGCAGCAGTGACCTTGACTCTTGAGTCTTTTTTTTCTTTAAATCCTATTGTACTACCAGGACAAAGAAGATGAGGAGGAAACTGAGGAAAAATTTGATGATAAGTTTAAAATAATCATTCCTTGTTCATTTGGGCCAGAAGATAAAGAGTCAAGTTCCTTTAAATGAAATGTGGAAGTTATGGCCAGAATTTTAGTTTAAAACATTTAAAAATTGACAAACATAATTAGCATAATGTAAGAAGTAATAGTTTGACGTTACGTCAAAGCGTGTAGTCTGCCCACAAGGTGGTGTTAGAAGGTGTTTAATTAGAAAATGGGTAAAGAAATATTTCGTCTTTTGAGATTTTGTGAGTTTATTTTGTTTTATTATTCAACTAAAAAAGCTTGGAGAGCTTGCACCTGTTGGCTTGGAGGTGAAATGCTGCCCTCCTTAGTTTGGAGCATGTGGCCAGGCATTACAAACTGCACCTTTAAAGTTTAGGCCGCCCAATCACAGACGCTTGCTTATCCTTGGCTTCACTTTAAATGCTGCATTGAATATCTCAGTAATATAAGCTGCAGCAAATCCAGTTATAGCTTTAATAACATCATTAAAATCTAATCAATCAATTAATTGATCTTCTATTTTTCTTGTGAGTACTCAAACAACCTTGTTTACTATATTATGAATGACTTGCTCTTCATCTGCAAGTTATTAAACCTGTTTGATTACCTGGTGAACAAGATAAAGTTTTTTTTCGAATAAAAATTACAACAACTGTAGTATTGTAGTGCCTGCACATATTTCTCTTGCAAGAAAATGAGGTGCACATTCAGGTGTGTTAATATGTGTGTTTATGAACTTGAAGACTTGAAGCTGTTTATTACTTCCACCGAGGAAGTTATGTTTTTGGTTCAGTTTGTCTGTTTGTCAGCAGGATTATGAAAAAACTACTGGCCCACTTTTCATGAAACTTGGTGAAAGGGTGTAACACGGACCAAGGAAGAATCCATTGAATTTTGGAGCGGATCCAAAACACAGGGAGAATTGTTTTTCACGGTTCGTCCTAGTTGTGTTATGAATCTGTTTCTGGTAACACCAAAGAAACTGCGCCATGAGGATTGTTTCTTGCCATGATTTAGATAATGAAAGAGTTTGTCAGTCCTCTCTCTCCATGTTAGAGGATGAGGCAATGATGGTGAAAGAAGGAGATGTGGAAAAAAAAGAAATTACGGGAATGGGCGAGTGTGAAGTATGAAGAATGATTGCCTGACCCCCATGATTAAAAGACACAAACACAGAAATACAAAGCAGTGAAGCTCACATGAAAATACATATAAAGGAAAAACGGTTTGTCCAGACACTTAAACACTGATACACGTATATATGGAGGACATAAAACACGAGTATACACATGTAAAACACACATAAAGACGCTCACACAGATACACTCACACAGATCAGTTAATGAGTTTACATTAAACAATAAGCACATATACAATAATCGGAGGAAATATATCAAATTGACCCACGTACAACACTCACAGAGACATTAAAAACATATCTCACACAAAATAACCCATCAGATGGACAGTTTACATAAAATCAGTGACATACAAAACAACCACAACATTCATACATGAACAGAGCAGACGCAAGTCACAGTTCACAAAAAAAGGTCTGTGGCCTTTTTTACCCCCCTTGGGACAGATCACTGAGGAGGACGAGACAGACTGCATGGTCATTCTCAGTATGCATGCCGTGCACGAACACGTGTCTGTTGGTCAAGCAGCATTAAGTGCCAATGCAGCGTTTGAGTCGTCATCTCCAACAAGCCAGTGTTACTCCTGCCCCTCGTCCCAGTGTCTCCATGCAAACACAGGGGGAGATGAGCGATGAAAGTCAGCCACATGCACATGCAGACAGGCGGGAGGGCAGGGGGAGAGGGGATGGGAAAAGAGGGAAAGGACAGAGTGGGAGAGATAGAAAAGAGGGGTAGCAAGAGAGGAAGAGGAATATAAAATAGGGTGATGGTCACAGACAGAAACAGCGAGAGAGAGAGCGAGGGTCACCTCCCCCCTCCCAGTGGGTGCTGAGTACACAGTCTGTGTGAGGGGTATCGGTCACAGAGCGGACACTTAAAAAGGTGGGGTTTTCAAGAGCACAAAAATAACAAAAAAAAAATGCACAACTAGTCGCAAAAAAAAAAAGATAAAGATAAAGATGTGGGTCAGAGGTCAACATGAGGTCGGCATGAGGTCAGAGTTCGGAGAGGAGTGAGAAGGAGGAAGAGTAGGGCGGCTAGGCTGCAGATGACATGTCCAGAGAAACACAGAGAGAGGGACAGATTCACAGGAAATGAAAACAGGGCTCCCAAAAGGACATTCAACATTAGCCCTAAAGAGACTCAAACTACTCCCAATGCAGCCACAGGCAGAGAAAATTTAAATGTCCTCTTGCAAAAGCCTAAAAGAAGAGGTCTATCATGATCGACTGTATTTTTTTTTTTTTTTTGTTTCCTAACCTGGGAATGATCTTGAATAAACCTTGTGCTTACCTACAATAGAGGTGCACTGGAACTATGAAGGAAAACTGATAAGTAAAATCCTACAGACATTGTTTTGACAAAAAGAGGGGAAGACAGGTGAAGACAGAGAAAGATAGAATTAAGGCTGCAGCGTAACTGATTCCTCTATTCTGGCAAATATTATGTCAGCTTTTTCCGTAAAACATCTTGAGTACAAAAAAAAAACAACTAAAAAAAACGTTATTTCGATAATAATAATAATATAATAATGATTATAATAATATGGAGGACTGAACCTGACTTTAAGGAGCAGTTCTACATTTTGGGATATATGCTTATTTGCTTTTGTTGCAGAGGGTGAGATGAGAAGATCAATGCCACTCTTATATTTGTACAGTAAATACTAAGTAGTAATAAGCAAGCTAACTATGCTGTTAACATGTTGAAAACATTTTTTGCCGACAGTAGATCTCAAACAAAAGCCAAAGTCTGTATTGTATTACGTTACTGTCAGCTGTAAATTCACCACCTGTAAGCAGGAGGCAGAAGGTAACCTCTCAGAGCCTTAAAATGCAAAGCCTCTCCTCCTCTGAGCAGCTGCCTCCATCTCACTCAGACTCACCGTGGGCCTGCGTCTGCAGCTGCCTGTACCGGAAGGCAGCGTTAAAGCAAGGAGCGCTCACTCTGCAGCTCGGGGACCAAAACGTCCCCAGATGTACACTGCACACTTTTTTGACTGACAAAAAACAGCCTGCTTAACTTGAGGCGACTAAGGGGTCTCCGAATGATGATTCGAAGCTCCTACTTTTAGAGGACAAAGCTACTGCTAGCAGCCAGTTAGCTTAGCTTAAAGACCGGAAACTGAGGGAAGCGGCTAACCTGGCTATGTCCAAAGTTAAACATCGAACTAACAGCAACTCTTAAGTTTACTGATTGACACAGTAACTTCTTGCTGAGAAACCAGCTGAGACTCCAGGAAGTTACTGCACCCAGACAAATACAGTTTCCCCCAGTTACCAGTCTCTATGCCTAGCTAAACAAACCAGCTGCTTGTAGAAGCAGTAGCTTCATATTTACCCCACAGACATGACAGTGGTGTCGATCTTCTTCAGCAAGAAAGTGAATTAGCATATTTCCCAAAATGTCAAACTATTTGTTTAACATGAACTGAATGAATTATTCTGTGAAATAAATTAACTATTAAAAAATGAATAAATATCTAATCCACAGGGAAACTGAAAAACAAATGTATTTCGTCCTTCACTGTCCACCACAATATATATGTTAAGCATGTGGCCTGATGATCTGACCATTTTGTGTCTTGGCTTAATGTATTTTTTTGCCTACACAGTCAGTTTTGGTCCTCCACTTGGTCACTGTGCCTTTACTTTATCCGAACAATAAGTCATAAACCTCTTGAAACCCGTCACTGTGATCCCTGTGAGATTAGCACAAGACACAATATCCAGGTATTCAAAGCGCCGCCACGGTTTTTACGCAGAACGTCAAAGCAGGAACGGCCTTTGGGAGGCAGGTAGCCAGACAGATAGACAGACAAGACAGATACACGGTTATCAGATTCACTGCAGCTGTGATCTGAACATCTCCCTTTTCACCCTTTGACCCTCATGGCCGTAACTCTATGCATCGTTACATCTCTGAGTATTGCTCCAGTTTTCACAGAATCGGACCTGCCGCCTGTCAGACTGACTCATCGTCTGCACTGGATACAGAGAGGAGAAGCCAGTCCAGTAGGAAGGGGAGCTCACACCAGTCCAGAGGTGAAAATGGAGTCAATAAGATGTAGGGTATGCATGTGTGAAGGAAACCATGAGGAAAAGGAGTAAAAGACTGAGGACTGACAATTGGTAAGGAGGTCAGTTAAGCTAGGCTATACTTACAGTATGATCTACGTGGGCCGATCATGTATGACAGTGTGTTGTTTTATAGACAAAATATCACTCTAAAATGTAGTTGCTCTACACTCTAAATACTGGCTGATCTAATTCTTTAACATGAGAGCACAAAATAGAAACAACAACAATGGTAACACTATTAAATTTATAACTATTAATGATACTTCACTTATCTCTATGTGGAGTGTTTCGCTCAGTAATGGGATGCTTGCAAACTCTGTAGATTCAGCATTTAATCGTATTTTTTTCACTCTACTTTCCATCATATTGAATAAAAACAAGGAGAAATATATAACCAAAGGCTACAGAGGCTGTAGCACAGTAGGAGTGTCCTGAGTCCCTCTGCATGTTGCTGGGGTAAAGTCCTGCAAAAGTATGATGTTTGTGGCAGCTTTCATACACAACAGCATCACGTGGGGGATTAAATAAGAAAGACACGGGGACATCAAAGAGAAATTAGAAGGAAACACACTTCACTTTGCCTTCAGGGGATTTAGGGAGTGAGGAGGTTTGTTTATTGGAAAGATGGCTCAGGGTCAAGGCAAAAGGAACATGGGGAGAGGGCTGCATTGTGGGAATTGGGGAGGGAACTTACCATTGGTCATACCAGGGGAGAGGTTGTCTCTCTCGTTGTGTCGGCGTCTGCTGAGATCGCGGGAGCCTTGTCTCGCGGGCTGAGGCGGCTGGCCCTCCAACATGTTGACTATGTCCATACGGTCGATACTCTTCAGAGCTGCATACAAGCTCTCCACTGCAGTGAAGATGCGTGAAGGAGAAACACAAGCAGACAAGAAAAGGAGGGGAAGGGGATTCCCAGGACAAACAGCAACACCATTACAACATCATTCTGACTTCGACTGAAGAGGCAGAAAGTAGTCTAGATAAAGACATGAGGGGATGAGGGAAATTAGGAATCTCAGGCTCTGTCTACACACATACAGATATTTGTGTAAACTGATATTTTCCTCTATTTTTTGGCCTCTTGTCCATGTGCAAACTGAATTTTAGGTCATTAAAACTGAGATTTTTTTCTAAGGTGAAGATTTTTGTATTTTATATATTTTGTATGGACATGTAACTATCCCCACTGTTGCTTTGTGTGATGAGTATGCCCATAAGACAACAACAATCTGCACAATTATGGCAAAAAAAAGGCAGGAAAATAGTAGGCTTAGACATTTGTGGCTGCTAAAAGAATGATTTTGCTAAATTGGAGGATACGAAAACCAAAATGTCTCTCAATAGAAACATGGCTACTTAAAATATTTAACCTTCTTGCTATGGAACAAATAGTCGATATTATCAGCAACACTACATACAATTCTGGAATTAACTGGGATAAGGTTTGGGGATGTGTTTCGGCCCCGCATACCTGCAAAAAATATTCAATAGTACTGAGGAGCTCTATGTGGGTCTGTCTCAACACATTGGCCACCTCTAGTAGACATTATGAAAATTAAATGAATGTACACCCAGTTGTTGAAAGTTACAGTGTGAAGCATCCATGTTTCTGAAAACTTAGATGCTTCACATACATCTACCCTTGGTAGCACAGACGATCTATACAGTCAGCATAGTTTGATGGTGGACTCCCAAGATAAGTGTCACAAATTTAGTATGTGACCAAGTGTCTCTAAAACATGTTTTGGGAGGTCACAGTGACCTTCGACTAGGGATGGGCGATATGGCCCTAAAACAATATCATGATATCTTAGGGAATATTTGCAATAACGATATTCTTGAGGATATGACAAATTTTTAACAGTATGACTTCAGTATGTCAACAAGTCAAAATATTGCGATTATTATATTATGCGAATTTTTTTATATGATATTAAAAATTATACTGGTATTATTGTGACCGAGATGATATGGCACACCGCCACCTTCAACCAACAAGTTAATCTTTAAGTCCAAGAGGACCTTTGTGCCAGATTTGAAGAAATTTCCTCAAAGTTTTCTTGAGATATTACATCCATGCGAATGGGACAGACAGTCTCAAAAAGGAGGAGGAAAATATTCATTTAAAAAATATCTGTATACATGTAGAGAGGGTCTCAGATATCATATACTCACTCTTGGCCCTCTTGCCCTCGCGAGTGGCCCACAGGTTGAGCAGCGCAGAGCTCTGCTCCAGCAGCGAGTTCGGATTCTCCACACGGATCTTATTGATGTCATCCACGCTGAGCTGAAGCTCACGTGCCAACTCTATGTAGACAATGAGACAGAGAAGTTTAATTAATTGGGGGAAATATTTACATCATTTCACCTGTGAGTCATGCTGTTATGGTGTACACAGTCTTGAAATGGCACTCTGCTTCACAGTAGCTCAACCCAGAAGAGGCAGAATAGTCTGTCAAACAGCTACGGCTCTTGGCAGGAAAACAGGAAATAATTAGTTTCATTGGCTGGTTGCCATGTTAGAACTTAATCAGCAGCGAGCTAGGCAAGCTTGTCAGACATAAGGCAAACAAGGATGGTTAACAACACATAAAAACAGATTTGGTATATTCTTGTCCACTCACCAGCCCAGCTCAGTCCCAACTGCTCTGCAATCACAGCCATCTTCAGCTCTGTCCTCTCCATGGCGCTCATTGATGCTGCACAAACCAGATTAAAACTGACTATTTAACATCTGACTGTTAAATCTAGAGTGGATATTTTACCTGCAATGCAATGCTCTTTTATTCTGTATGAGGAAGACAGCTGTAGATTAGGTAGTATGATAAAAAATGAAACACCATTGTACTGTGCCTGATATTACTGTTTTACACAAAAAGAAACATTTACAATCATTTATAATCAGGAGAGTGAGAGCCTCATACCCATAGCTGGTTCATTTAGGGCGCTGTATCTTTCTCTTAAAGCCAGTGGGGTCAGAGTTCGCCTCCGGTCTTCACTCCCAACAATCTGCCAGTCACAAGCAAACAATAATGAAGTTTATCTCAGTGAAAATTGCTATAACTAAATAAAATGACTGGGTATTGTTAAAAAATGATGACAACAGTACCAATACCAGCACCCTTAAAGTAATACTGATACCACAGCGTACTTAAACTGTATACTTTTTCCTTCATTCGATACCCATCATGTGAATGAACCAGTTGATATTTAGATTTCAACAAAATGGCACTTTAAAAAAGTTGTTTTAAAATAGCGCGCTGCTGTGGCAAACAAAGCTAATTTCTGTTTTTCATATTTTATGTGGAGGAGGAGCTGGAGTAGAGGTAACTGAGGAAGTCCCTAAGGAGCTTCAGGTGTCAGGCGTCTTCGTTACACAACACAGAAGCACAGTGGTCAAAAACTGAAGCATTAAGTTGCATAAAATGCCACCAGACGCCACAGGCGTGTGCTTTTTGAATGTTTTGGTGGCATCTCTTATCTTTGAACTGCCAACTTCATCACATACAAAGCTTTCCACTCCACCTCACCTCAAACTGTATAGGTTGTAGCAACTGTGGTAGTGGGCCAATCACACATTGCATTAAATCAAAGAGCGCATGCAGTGATTGGCTGCTTGTCATTTTTTTCCCTAGATCTGGGTACAAAAAGGATCAAATGAAGGCATCGTTTGACTTCCTCACTACTTGGTACTGGGTCATTGTAGTCAATACTGTAGAAGTAGAGATGTTCCTATACCATTTTTTACTTCCTTTTACCTTCCCGAATAACAATTCTGATCCCTGACCTTGTTTATTAGCTGATACTGAGTACCAATCCAATACCATTTTGTTAAAAAACATACAGACAAATAATAAAAAACAGCTGTATGCTACTAACCCATGGCACAGTTCAAACTTAACCCTTTGTAAGACATGAACAAATACAAGCCGAGAATGACACCACAAAACTTTCTTTTATTACCTAACGGCTGATGTTTAACAGTTTCTTGGAAATCAATTTGTCTTCACCACTCTGAAATAGTAGTTTCCAGTGGCTGGTCAGCACAACTTGCTGTGTAGGCTACTGTTTTAGAGCTGCTAGGAAGATCTGATTTCCGGGAAAACTGCCATCTTATCCAGGTGTGAAACTACTTTAAAGTTTATTCATAAATTATGTGGTACTGGATTAGCACATAGACTTGTGTACTTGGCGATACTCAATCCAGCATTGGAGGCATTTCTGACGCTGGTATCTGTATCAAAACAACTCTGCACTGATACCCTCCCCAACTAAAAATACTGTGTGTCTCGTTATGTTGAGAGCTTTACCTTGATACATGGAGGCATGGTAATGTTGAGGTTACAGAGCACATGTTGACTGTCCTCATACTTGGTTGACTTGCGCAGGAAAGACAGAAATCCAGTGTGCTCTTTACTGCTGTCTCTCACCTTAGACACACAAACACAAGGACAGCAATGAAGGCACATACATAAAGTTCACTCAGGAACACTCTCGTCACAGATTTAACCGTTTATTGCAACAAATGGAGATACAGTTATACTTGGCTCTGATGGCTCCACTCTTAAGATGCTCCTTGGATCAGACAAGCTTCATACTAAACCAATACAGGGACCACAATGCAGAAAACCCTCCAGGGTGTACAAGAGTGGGCTCAAAGCGAGACATAAAATACCCTTAAAGACATGTTATGACTCTGAATTAGGAAAGTGGAGGCTGGAGGAGGTTAAAGATTTGCCAGCAGCAGTAGCAGCGGTGTGTGGCAGTGACCGCCTTGTTGTCAGAGTGGGCTGTGATTGATGTGTGACTGATTAGAAGCAATGGTCCAATCAGCTGGTTACAGCTGGAGCGTACGACTTCCGCTTCCTGCATGAACTAACGCAAAGCTTCATGTATGTAGAGTGGAGACAGAGTTGGATAAGTAATGAGTGAGAGACAAAGGTAAAACTGAAAAAAAAAGACACAAGGTAATACCTTAACAGAGACAGGAAGTCTGTTATCTCTGAAGGCCTGGAAGCTGAAGCAGCGAGGCTGCTGGGTGGCCTTCCTCACAGGCACCAGATTACCCGAACACTCCAGGTGAAGCGGCATACCCTCCATCACCTACGAGACGGGACACAGGCATGAGCGTACACCGCTACACTGCAATTCTACCACATCAGTATGACGCACCGCCCTTGTCTCGATCTTGAAACTGACCTCTATGTCTCGGCTGCGAGCCACCTCTGTGAAGTTCTCATGTTGTTCCAGGGTTTTATCCATTTTATCGTCGGTCATGCAATAGCAGCGCAGGCGGCCCTCGCGCAGCTCATTCATCTTTGCAAACACCACAAACTTGGCCATGTAGGGAACAGCTGACAGTTCTCTATAGAGCAGGTTGGCAAAGGAGACGGCCTCAGCTGTCCGAGGACAGTCTGCGAGCCAGAATCTGAGAGGAAACAATGACATGTAATCACAGCACTGTACATAAATCAGTCGAGCTGTTTGCTAGAATGATTTAATTTGGCTTACATTAAACTTCATGGTATGATGGCTTTAATGTGTGGGTTGCCAACTCAACTTACCGTGCTGAAACATTGGTTGTGAAACTGGCGCAGTCTTTAGCATACAAAAGCTTGGTGGTGCCAGTAATGTCTTCCCATTGGGCTGGGGCTGTGCCACCTGGGAATCAGACAGTATGAGACACAGCAAACTGGTTAAACTGGTTTTAGCAAAGGTCATAAAAAAAGAAGTGTCATGGTAATAACCTTTTTTAATCCAACTATGGCACTGACATCCTTCACCAATTCAAACCAGCAGTTTTGTCCCATTAATGTGGGAACCACTCCAGTCGACACAAACACACACTCTCACTGACTCGCGCACCCACACAACTCCCAGTCATGGCATGCAGTACCTATGACAGAGCAAAGCAGACGCAGACTGGTGGTGTCGCCCTCCCCAGAGTCTCTGGGACTTTCCCTCCAGGATGGGGGCAGGGGTATGCGCAGGCCGATGGGCCGGTGGAACTTGCGCCGCCGAGGCTCCACAGTGACCACGGGGCTAAAGTTTGCCTGGTTACCCAGCAGCTTTGCAACCAGCTCATCTGGAACTGGCTGAGCCTGAGGTTGAAAGTAAATGGCGGGGAGAGGGGGTGCATGGTAACACAGGCACACGTTTGATGATAATGTAGAAAAAAGTGAAATTGGACCAATGAGAGAAAAACATGAACAGGCAATGGAGATTAAATAAAATTATGTTGGATAACAGGATGGCAGGTAGAAAGAGACAATGGTTGATGGATGATGGGACAATGAATTTAAAAAAGGGTAAACAAAGAACGGACAATTGAATAAGGGAAAATTAAAGGTGAAGAGAAAAAGAGAAAGAGAAGTCCACAGTGAATAAACAAATAAACAAATTGGTTGTAGGACTTAATAACTCTTTTATTTTAAAACATAACAATGTGTGTTAACATGAAACTTTTACAGTCATTAATACAAAACCATATCAAAGAAAAAGGCACTGTGGTTTTTCACAAGGCCATTCATGACATGACAGCAGTGATATAGTTAAATAGATATGTTCTCAAAGATTATAAAGTAGTTAATAGAAAATTAAAACCACGTCTATCTTACTTACATTCAGTTACATTCACTACTTTCAGCTTAGAGGTTACGGCATGTGTGGTAGCAGGTTAGTTTACAAGACATATTGAGCTTGTCATAAATTAATTTATGTCTAAAGGACACGCAGCAGAAGGTGCATTCATACTGTGTCTACCTTTCATTTTGGTTTACTGAAACAGATTCTGACATTGGAATTACAAGTATTCATTTGATTATTAAAATGCATACGTTTTTGACTAGATATTCATAAAAGTGATTTTTTTTTTTAATTACAATTTTTATTTGATCAAAAATAAAAATGTATGCAGTTACAGTCTTGGGCTGGAATAAAACTGGAAAACAGATTGTATGAGTATATTTAACCTGGCAAAAATAAATCGTGCACAAATGGAGCCTTGAAATTCCAAGTCAGCAAATCTGAAAAAATGGTGCATATTCATATAACAAATATATCCACTGAAAAGACTTATGAAGGAAGGAAAGATGACATTTGATGTACTTTTTGTTTAATACAGGTTTGAAATGGAAACTTAAATTGGTGAAAATGAAAAGTATCACTGTGCCAAAATAAATAAATCCCATTCCCAAATGTTGTCATTTTGATTTTGCAGCTAATAGTCCAGTGAAATGGTTTCATTAACTCTTTGATGTGGTGTTTTATTATGAAACAGGATGCTGGAGCAGGGGATTTGCATACTGATATTATTTGGTTTGTTTTTTTACCGTTAATATTACCAATTATCTGATGTGCATAGATTCATACTGGTACAGTTAACATTTTGAGTTCCACAATGTGTTATGTGTCTGTATGTGCAGTTTAGGTGATTCGTTGTTCTTCAGATAGGCTGTCCTTTTCCTTAAAAAGACAAATATACAGCTTTAATTTGAAGGAGTTCATTGATTGGAAGGAACAAAACATTTACTGGGAACAAACCTGCTCAAGTTTCGGGGAGATTCATGGGTACCCACAGAACCCATTTTCATTCAGATATCTTGAGGTGAGAGCTCAAGGCACCCCTTTGAAAATGGCCATGCCATTTGCTCCCTTACCAAAACTGCCTAAGTATAAAAACGTTATTTAGCCCAACTTCTGGCGAGCTAAGCCGACATGCTTGGTACAAATGGATGCTTTTGTTTGTCTAGTTTCACACAATACCACTACATTCGCGCTAGCTTGGAAGGGTATTGCAGCACTGTCTTTGGTGTGTGTGTCTGAGAAACATCAAGACCTGAAAAGTGTAGCTGTACACACAGAAGGCAGATAAAAGCTCCAAACAACGAAATAACTACAATTAAAAGGTTTAAAGATCAGGTGCTCCGTAGTCTCGACACTTTACTCCTTCTAAAAAATAAAACCTTTTAGCACATTCTCCAGACATTTATGATGACAAAACCACTGGACAGTAAGTTTAAAGCAAAGGGTTTCTCATTATGTTTGACTAACTGTACTTAAGTATCTCCGATTAATGTGTTAATTATAGTAAATTCTGGTCTTTGCCAGTGACATAAATACATTAGTGAGAAAGAAATTAATAAAGATAAAACAAATAATAACATATCAGCACTAAATGAGCAGTCCACACTGGTATAAAGGTGCTAAGTGCATGCACTGGGTGAAATGAAAAGGTCCTATAAAAATGTGAAAAAGCAAAATTAAAGAGAAAAAACAACAACAAAAAAAAACAGAAAACTAAATCGAGAATCATCAAGTGCTGATATGATCGGGTCATTCCAAGATCAATCAAAGTACATCCAACATGCTTTTTTCTTTCAGGCAACACAGGCATTAACGATTCTGTCTTTCTTCTCCTTCCTTCTCCTCATCGTCCCATCTCACCTGCAGCCCCAGGCGGACTCGTTTAGTGACTGCTGTCTCAGGAAATGTGGCCTGGACCAGTGGCACCAGTTTACTTGTCAGCGAACCTCCCTCCGGTCCGATCAGGTCGCTCTCTTGCTGGACTCGTGATACAACAGCAAAGTAAAGGGGGAAGTCGGTGGAGATGATGCGACGGATTCTCTTCTTCCCGAGCTCTTCTTGACTTTCTAATTCTGAGGAGATAAGAGAGAGTTAAACTTTCAGGAAGTGATGACACCCAGTGACACGTCTGATGTCATTTTGAGATCCAGTTTTTAAACTCTTACCCTCATCCATCCCGTTGAGGATTGTTTCTAGCACCTCGTCACCGTAGCGATTGCGATGTTCTTTCCAGACTGAGCCGTTCTCGCTTCTCAGCACCACAAGCTCCCGGTCACCTCGACCAAGAGCGGCAAAGTGGGGGATCTCCACTATCACCGGTCTGCCACACAACACACATAGAGTTATACATGAACAAATGACAATTATTTAATAGGTAAGGCAAGTTATTCAAAATGCTTTACATAAAACAAATCACAAAAGAAGATGACAGGTATAAAATACAAGAATTGCAGTTACAGTGCAGTGTAAGAAATGAATCAGTGCTTAAATTTAATAAAAGGGAGCAGCAAACAGAAAATCCTTCAGCCTTGATTTCAAAGAACAGAGTGTTGCAGTGGACAGTGGTCAGAAAAAAATGTGCCATTGTATGTGTCTGCAAACCTCAGATATGTTACATTTGCACGTTGTTATGTATCAAATAAGTTGACATTTTTTGTTTCAACAATGCTGTGGTTAACATGTGGTTAGGTTTAGGCACAAAAACCACTTGGCTATAGTTAGTAAGATCTTGTTTCGGCTTAAAATACCCAGTCTCGTGGGCTGAATCCTCACTGAAACAACAGTTGATGGGTCACTACAAAACACCCACCTTTGGTGCCTACAATGCCGCTGAAAACAAGCAATGACTCATTTAATCACAACCAGTTTTGTTGTTTGTGGTTTGCAGTCGCCTGCAGCTCAGCAAGTGTCTTTCCTAGGTGACAAGCCATCCACCAATCCCCTTCACCTCAAGATGACAGTCAGCTCATATACTGTGTCACTTAAGGAACACTGATATGACACAAATGAATGTGCAAATGTAATTTTCGTGGTTTGTACAAACGTACAATGCCAACATTATCTTCCAGTGACTGAGTTGTTTTGGGAGTTTGTTCCCTGTTTAGTTTTGACTCTGAGGACAAAGAGCAGACCTGTCTCAGACGACCTGAGAGGGCTGGATGGTTCATAATGTAGCAGAAGATCACGAATATATTTAGTTCTTTGACAGACAGCAGCCAGTGTAAAGACCTCAGAACTGTGAGTGATGTGATTCACTTTCTTGGTCTCTTGGACTTAAAATATGCAAAATAATCCTGCAAAATCCTGACTCTTTCTGGTTGAACAAAGTTGTTTCCTCACCCCAGGAACTGCATCCCGGCTGGCCCCAGGGAGATGATCCTGCTGGCCAGCCCCTCTCCCTCCACCAGCGGAGGGGGGCTGGTCAGCTTCTGCGGCTTTACCAGGCGGCAGGTGATGCGGGTGGGCGCCGCACAGGTCCGCGGAGGTATGATGACACGCAGACCGTTATGCCTGCTGCCTCGCATTGAGCCGCCCCGAGCATCTACCATAAAACTGACCAGGAACCTGTTATTGGACAACAGTTGTGACAATTAGCTGCCAGATCAGATATTAAATAGAGACTAAGTGAAATAAAAAGTTTTGTTTTATCACTGTAGTGCTGACCCTGTGTGTATGGGACTGGCGACCGGGCTGACATTGTCTGACGTTTCAGTCGCCGGGCTGCTGGGGATCAGTGAGTCTTCATCATATTCTTTGGGCAGTGGAAGTGGAGTGTGTTGCTACAACAGACAGAAACATAAATGTTCATGGCGTCCCCATAAGAACACTGTTAGGCATAATGTTTTATATAAATCTGTCTATTTAGTGGAGATGATGTGGAGGGTGCTGTGATGACAGATGCCTATGTTGTCATTTTTACATGCTATTTTTTACAGTGGATATGGAGAAGGAACATCATTAACCTTCGAAACGCTGTTGAAGATGAAATCTCATTTACGATATCATGTTGTAGCTATATGCTAACGTCAGGGAAACGTGTAATCTTGGTTGCCAATGTTGTTAATTTTTCTCCAATTGTGGATCATATATCTGCTGGAACACATACTCTGCTGGTTAGAAGCTTTTATTGCTGATTTTTCGCAGTAGAAAGTGCAGCTATACACAGTCCTTGCTGCAATGATGATGCAGAGATGCGGCAGACCTGTAAACGCTGACCAGTCAGAGGAGACTGAGGAGACTGAGTTTTTTGTGAGGGAGCTTACAGAGTCTGGTGCTACGGCATTTCAGACGGGGTTAATACAGGCGTTCCAGCACCGACATTAAGAGGAAAATAGTGTTCGTGGGACATTAAAGCTTGTAAACATGTTCTAGTACAGTACCTGATCTATCTCGTGTTCTTTCAAGATAACGGTCTCTGGAGAGACTCTGGGAATCCTGGGAATGGCTGGCGAGTAATTCCTGTTGTATGGAAAGAGAAAAACACAAGTCAGATTGAAGAAGTTTCTCTACATCTCCTCCCAAGTGCTCGTCCCTGGTGTTTAGTGAGTGTCTATGGTGCATCCCCCTCTATCCATCCACCTATTAGCATGTGGCTACCAGCTTGGCTCGCTCGCCTGTTTCCCCGCCCAGCCCCCCTTACGCTGTGCCCAGCCCTCTCTCGTACTCCAGTGATTTCTTTGGGGAGAGGAAATCGTCATCATGGTCTTTCATGTCATCCATCTTCATGTACCTGGCCCCTTCTGTCCCCAGGAGCTCCTCTCCTTCAGAGAACAACATGCCAAAGAGAGCGAACAGACCGTGGTCAGGTTGGTGAAACAGCACAAGAGAGAGAGAAAGAAAAGAACAAGATTGTTAACCAGCGGTTAGGGGGGTTAGACATTAGGAGATGGCTCTGTGATTTAGGGGTTAGACTGGTGAGATGAGACATTAGTGACGATGCTCTGTACAATGACCTTCTTACTGCCAGTTAATGGCAAAAAACTGAAATGAAGCCACTCCTACCTATCACCAAAAACACTTCAAAAGATCAGGTATGAGGACACGATCAGTACAACAAGTCACTGTAATCAGCTGTAGTCTCAGGCTACTGAGTCCAACACTTTTCATTCACAACTCCTACAACATTATTACAATGAAGTAAGAGAGGAAACCTTCCAAATGAAGTCTGGAGTTTTCAAAAAACCCATAAAATCTCAGTTAGAGACAACAGCATTATAGCTGTGCACAGTGCACCATCTCTGGGGGAGAGCATGCATCAGCATAATCTCATTCCAAAAATGTGTTGTCTAGTGAATAAACAGTTAATGAACTGGAAGATTTAGACATCAGCTGCCTCAGAGAGCGATGTATGAGGAGATTTGCTCCAGAATGCAAATACAGAGACAAACAGAACAGCATCAGCCCACTGCAACACACATGATGACCAAAGTACAGGCTGTTCCCCTTTCAAAGATCAGTATATCTTCACGTGAGCAGAGGTGGGTTACTTACCCCCCGAAACATGTGGTAATTTTCAAGAATTCGTCAGAAGTCTTCCCTGTGTGTATTACTATGTGGCTGTATCAGCGCAGCCTGTGTGAGTGTGTGAGTGGGCGTCTGTCAGCGGTCGAGAGCCAAAGTGATGTCGTAGGTGTCATTGCACTATGTTTGACTCTGTGAGTGCACTTCCCACAGGTTCACATGAGTCAGCTCGTGTCCTGGATAGTCTCTGTCTTGTGTGCCGTGCGTGTGTGCCACGTCGTGTAGGCGAAGTGTTACCACATACAAGCGTGTGCATCAGATAACCTGCTAGTATCATCTCACCATTGAGGATGTGAGAGGTGTCTTTAAGACGGCGTCTCGGCTACTTTCTATATTTAGAGCAAAGGTGACGATCTGTCAGTTAAATTATCAGGGGACTAAATATATCAAGACATAATGTCCTCTGACATCATTGTCAGTGTTGTTGTAAACATCAGGCATGAAAAGTTAAACCTGTAATTAGGGAATTTTTGGAGGGCCGCAGAAACAAACTCTGACCTGACATATGACTTTTAAGTTGATATGGTGAACTTACTAGCAAACACTTACTCATTTACACACACAGAAGATACAGAGCAGTATTATCATTCTCATGTTTCAGTCCACCTGATGAATGTAAATTCACTTAGCTCAGTTTTTGGTCTCCACCAACTCCTGAGGGACATATCTAAATCAGTTGTCGATTGCAGCTGAAACACTATGAGAGCAGTGAGCATAAACCAAAAAACGCTGTAGGCAGGCTTGAGCTGTATCAGGACATACCAGGGCATCTAGAA
Source organism: Chaetodon striatus (assembly GCA_029783705.1). NCBI lineage: Eukaryota > Metazoa > Chordata > Actinopteri > Chaetodontiformes > Chaetodontidae > Chaetodon > Chaetodon striatus. The sequence goes on along the minus strand of JAPZEB010000022.1, from coordinate 25,456,567 downwards.
ACTCTGACATTATGATTTTCAACACTGTCAAAAACACAAACACTGCTCTTTCTATTAAACTGATAAGAAGATGCTGTATTTAGGTGATGTAGTGCACATCACACACCACCAGAGGTCAGTCTTGACCAGTGGAACAGACAGAAGTGGTGGGGATAATGTAGTAAAAAGCCGACTAGCAATGCCAGAGAGAGACAGCGAGAAAAACAGCAGTAGTGCCGGCATATTTTCACATCTAACTTTGTAAATTGAGGGTTTATTTCAAACAAACCAGAGTTGGTAATTGACCCTTCGCTGAATCCAGCCCCTGGATGCAGACTGGCCAATCATAATGTAGCATTGGGCCGGCTCAGACCAGGGTCAGCTGTGCTCCATTGACTCTAATGCAATTGTTCCAGATTTCCTTCATTTTCAGGCTGGTTTTGTGGATTTGGAGCTAAATGGTGTGCCTGGAGCACGTTGTGTATTAATGATACTCGTTACCTGGAGAGGCTGGAAAAAGATATACGTTTCTTCCCTGT
>JAPZEB010000022.1:25418108-25429645 GCA_029783705.1 Chaetodon striatus | reverse complement strand
GTGCCATCTAGTTTCATTATACTGGAGGCAGACATCTCTACGGGCGATATCTCCAACACTCGGCAACTTGCACCAAAACAATCTACATTGAAAAATAACCACAGGTAAGAGGAAAAATATGCATTTTTGATTTGGTGAGGTGTCCCTTTAAGCTTTATTATGCAGAATGATCTTTGAGCAGAGGTTGTTTTTTTTACATTCATCTGCAGAAAGGGGAAAGTGCTAACCTTATGTATGTAAAAGCATGATCTTGTAACTTGGCAAATAGTTTGGAAGGCAATCGAGCATATGAAGTGTTAAACTTGTACACTGAGAGTGGACTTCTCAGTGAAGTAGGAGACATCTTGTGTCCAGTAATTAAAGTTTCTGAAATACTAAATATTTAAATTGTTATGGATTTTCAATAAGGTAGGAGGAATAGATGTAATTTTAAGATTTTCTTTTGTGGGAAAACCTAATCAGACACAAATTGTTGATCAAAGCAGAATAGTTTTATATGTCTAAAGGGGGTCTTTGAGTTTGTAAAAAAAACAACAACATAAAAAACAAGTGCCCGTTCTGCTTAACTTGAGAAAATACTATGGTGAAACAAAGAACATGGAGGAAAGAAAGTCACTGGGCTGGTGGGCAAAGATGCATTGTGGCAAACTCTGACAGAGGCAGGAGTCTCACTGACTGACTGAGAGAGCATGTGGCTCAGGGAGGTTACCAGTCATTATGAAGCATAGGGCACACTCCGGTCTTGTAACAGGGTTGATTTAGGTTTGGGACAGACGTGCCCTCTGCACCCCGTGTCGACCCCCTCTTGTTGGCAGGATAAAGGGCTACAGCTGTCCACGTGTGCTGCTTGTGGTGGTTTATTGCCCATGTCCTGATGTCTCAGAGAACAGAAACTAGGGTTGAAATGGTGGGGGAGGAATCAACATAAACACTGATAGTGAGTCAGCTGTCTTTCTTCAACCTGTCACACACTCTGCAGTTGTCTGGCATTTCACACAAACACACGTTGCCTAAAACCACACAGATGAACCAGGTATAAATTCATAGTTTTAGTTACGGCTTCACATTTACACATGCTGTTTGTTATTATTTTGGTCAGTACTGTGGTCATGACTATTTAACATGATTTTATGAATTTATTTACTTTTTTTGTTTGTTTTTTTGTCTTTTAACTGTGGATATTCTTGAACGTTAAATATAATAACAGATGCTAAAAATGGGATGAATAAATAAAATTTATAATACATAAATATAAACACAGTGCAAGAGAGGGATAAACCCCGCGCTGTTGGCTTTGGACTGTGAAAACTCTGAACAGCATGCATGGGAATAAACTACAATATCGTATATAATTGCATCTATTTTTTGTTTTTCCCAGATGGTCTGAATATGTTGCTGAAATTTGTTGCTTGATGCTTTTTAGAAATAAACATAAGTGTTGATTTCGGGGAGGATGCAGGGGCCACATTCCTCCTAAATATTTAGAACGTGCATTTATTCCCACCAATAAAAACGTAAAAGTAGCAGAGGACCTTATTTTGACATAATTAAGACATTTAAACCATTTACTGATGCAGAAAAGGCACAAATTGGAAAAAAAAAATCACAAGAATGCAGAAAATTAAGTGTTTGATGCTAAAATTTTCTGGCAGAGTACCCCTAAACCCCCGTTTCAAATGTGTCCCCCCAATGTTGAAACAAAACCTGTGTCCTATGCGTAAGTCACTAAAAGTGTTTGAAAATTGCGATCAAAAATGAAATTTGATCAAGAATTAACTCATCCAGCACCAGCAAATATTACATCATCATTTAAAAAAACGTTTTCAGTGAAAATGAAATGCAAAAAATGACTATTTCCAGTTTTTTTTTGCATATGGTGCAGCCATAGCCTTTGAGGGATCACGTCCATGTTGCTGCACTACTGATACACGTTGGTCAGTTTGACTGTTTAGTGAAGGTAAAGATAAGGAGGACGGGATGTGAAACTTCTTGTGTATTTCACCCTGCTGTACAAGTTCCTCCAAAAGAAGCGGCTGGAGACGTATGAATTATAGAAGAAGGCACGTGGAGGTCTACACTCTCAAGAACGACAGAAGGAGGTGTTGGCAAAGCAGCATCGGGGGCTGTGGTGAGATTAGTTCAGAGGAAGAAAGACACTCCCAGTACAATATGATTGTGTATTAATATTTATAGCTATTCTAGTTTCAAATGGAGCCGTGGTAGAAATAAAATTTACTCTTTGCTTCCATGTCAGATTTCAATTTGTCCAAACAGCCCTCTAGTGGCAGCGTGATGCTCTGCAGTATTGGCCTGCAGCAGCTTCAAAGAGGGTATGGGGCTGGGTCAGGCTGATTACTGCAGCCTGGCACATAACTCACACACACCCACACACACACACACGCATACAGACACACTTTCTATTCCTTATCCTGTGCTTCAGCTCCTCCTCACAAGATACATTAAGCTTGCACGGCCTCTGAACTGACAGAGGAGCGGTTTAACTCAGCATTAACAGCAGCGGGTGTTAAAACTGCCTTCCGTCTGCAGACAGATTACATATCACATGTCAGCGCACACGCAGTGGCTCACTCTCGTATATACATATTATCATAAATACAGTACATAAAGATGCCTCAACATGCGCCTCAACGTGACAAAGCCAGACTGACCTGTGGAAGACAAAAACAGGGAGTTAGAAATACTCGAACGAGGGAGAAAAGCAGAAAAGATGAAGGCAAGAGAGAAGAATGACAGTAGCAATATGTCAGCACAAGGCCAGCCTCCCATTCATCTTCATAAGTGGAGAGGTACAGTCGAAAGTGGAAATACGGAGTGAAGACGTGCAGGAAGAGAGAGAAAGAGCATCACCGTGGACAGAAACTGTCCTCACAACTCTCCACGTCTCCTTCTCTCATGTGTACGCAGCATCTGAGCTCTCGCAGAGAACACAGACTCCATAATTTAAAACAAAGGCTTGAACCATCCGTCACAACCGGGCTTGAGTCAGCAACAGACAGGATCCGAGCAGCCAGACCATAATTCAATCAGTCTGGTTAATAGACGCAGAGCTGAAGCGGCCCAAGTTTTCAGACTCTATTCAGACTTAATATACTGTCCTGAAACCATGAGACTCAAACTCCACGAGGACTCGGAGTTCACCTGCCACTGAACACATGACTCAGTTAAAATGGGACATAATGCATTTCTTTTAAAAGGCCCATGAGAATACAACCGCTCTCTGTCCTCAGAGGGAGAGGTGCAGCAGAAAAGAAAAATGTCACCTTGTTTTACTCTTCCAAATCACCTGTCTGTGATGTCTCCTGCTACAGTGGAGTAAGAACGTTTGTGTCATCCTCAGCCATCTCTGTCTGCTTTTTATTTCCACTATTTCTTGCATTTTATAGATTGACTGACACTCCTCAGACAACATGTGTGTTGAATTTAGCATGTGACGATTGTTTCTGGGACAACATTAGTAATACTGGAAGCATTTTTCCAGCACAGAAACAGTAAAGGTAGAACTCCTTAGTGAAATTCAACATTGACTTAATATTCAATTATTGAGCGAATCCTTCATCTGCAGAGGAATCAGAGGAATCTGTATCTGGCTCTTTTACACTCAGATTCTTGAACAGATTGTGACGTCTCTGCCAAAATGGGGAGACTGGGAAGAAACCCACTCCCCTTGAATATTAGGAACAAACAAAAAAGCATCTTAGTGGCTGGTTTAGTAAAAAAAAATCTTATTATTAATCTTGATGACAGCTGTACTGCAGATTAGAGCCAAACTAGTCTGGTATAGCCAGACCTATCTCCATAGAGCTGCACCAGTGCTAGAGAAAGGTCTAGAAGTATCCATTATCATTCTGGTCTAGGGGAAAAAACACCCTGGGTTGTCTGTATTTCTCTTAACCAATCACAATCATCTTGGGCGTCACTAAGCATCAAATGCAGCAATGGTGCCCTTGTAAAATACGCAGAGAGCAGAAGGGAAGGAGCTGCCGATTGAAATCAACAACCAATGACATATGCACCTTAAGGATTGCACTTTTTTAATTCTGTTGTACTCGTACAATGACAATAAAGGAATTCTGATTCTGATTCTGATCTGACGAGTCAGACTAGAGCCTGAATGATACAGGATTTTTGATATTTGAGGCCGATGTTGATGTTTGAAAGTGAAAAAAGAAATCACATAATCAGTCCGAATTCTTTTATAGGATCCATTAAATTAGGTTCTTGAATAGCTGTGACAGAGATACTGAGCGGGACATGTCACAGCTAAAAAATAAACATGTCAGACATTATAATACCATCAGCTAATGTACGTTTAACACAGTAAACTTCTCTTTAAAAAAGTAATTTGTATCAATAAAAACTATAAGCAAAAATTTTATAGAATTCTAGACCATAAGACTTTATTTAAAAAGGTCAAACTGTCAATACTGTACAAACTATACTGAACTATAATCAATATAAATTCAAATAATAATGCAGGTGAGCCTGTATTTTGACCATTAAATGAACAGTTAAAAAAAAATCTTGATATTAATAAATTCTGTAAATATGACAGCAAGCTAAGAGAGTTTTTTTAATCAAGAGATAGGGCTTCAATCAAAAGGCATTTCTGTGCTGCACAGTTTGTTCAGTCTACATTAGTGGTGTCAGTTTATTGATACATATCAATACTGAACATCTGAAATAGTTTCAATGCTCATTCTTTCTCTGCTACTAACCAACAGAGGAAAAGTCCTCACTGTCATGTTATAGCCTTGTTATATTCATGTTTAAAGGAAAAATTTAACTTGTACACCCTCAGTATCAATGTAAATATTTTCCCTATGGTATCAAATACTACGTTTTTTCAAGGTCTTGTATCAAACTTAGCAATTCCAGTATCGTGACAACACTGGTCCACACATATACTAGAGAGATTAATCAGTGACAAGCTAAAATAAGATAATAGTATTGCTCTGGCTGATGTATCCGTCAGGCTCTACCACAGATATATCAAGCTAATATTCTATCAGATGGCAGTTTTTTTTAATGATCCTTGAGGGTGTCCTTATGAGTCCTTTGCCTTCCTGCATGATATTATTCTCAGTGCACTAGACTTTAAATCTGTCTATAAGTCAGTTTACAGTTTCTGTGGGGAGTATGGCATTTCCAGACATTTGTTTGGGCTTGCCTCAGTGCAGCACCAGCATCATTTCTCACCATAAATAGCGGAAGCAGTGAGGAAACAAGCCAGAAAAGAAAAGATGAAAGAAGAGACGGATGTAAGGAGCGAGAAGTACTCAGCACAGCTGACAGAAGGGAGGACGTCTCGGGCACAGTGGTAACTGTGCTGATAAATAAATATGCGCCCGGGGAGCTTCACTGAACCTGTTAGCCTCGGTTTGTACTCTATCTTCTTCCACAGCCTTGTTGACAGTATGATGGCATCTTCATCTGCACAGCTTTGCTGAGTCAGACCCCGATTTCCCCCTCACCCTCTCTCACGCACACCTTCCATCACCATGTTATCTACACTGAAGCGGCAGTGTGGCTTCCTGCAGCAAAGAGGAAACTGTACGGGCATCAATGTATGGTCAGCTCTTAATTTACAAATAAATACATATTTGATGCTGCTTTCCACTTGAAGAGTTCGTTTCTGCTGCCTCGGGGGCCAGATGCTGAGCTGCCATGTGAATCTGAGACTGACGCGATAATAAATATTAAGCAAGCAATTAAAGGAGATGCTCTCATCAGTCAGCGCACGGGGCAGTCAAAAGAGAGATTATAAAACTGACTGATCTATTACTCCACTGCCTCCGTCTGCCTGCTTTAATGCTGCCTCACACACACACACATACAAATTCAAACGCACACTCACAAAAACAAGTGACTCATCATACACACTCACGTACGCGTCAACACACACATTCACCTACAGTGCAGTACATGCAGGTGCATAACACGCACGCTAACTCACATTCGACACACATACAGTATGCAGCTCATAGAAACCTTCCAAATGCAGGCGAACACTTCAAGCAGCGGTATACTCAAACTGAAAAGGGTCGTGCAACTCGTTGTCCGACCATGTGAGGAGGCCAACTTGTATCTTTTCTGTATTTTGTTTGTTTGTTTGTTTGTTTTTTAAAGGTGGCGCGAGAAGTCATAGCGAGATGGTTAGATTATGAGTCAAAGGTTGGTCTGCAACTTAGCTGGATCCTGACAGAACTTGAGGAAGCGATATTGAGTATTTGGGCTGGTCCCACTTCTGCATTCTTAATAAGGGTTCAGGTCAAGGCCTAATATATATTCATATACCGATCAGCCATAACATTAAAACCACTGACAGGTGAAGTGAATAACATCTCATCACCTCATTACAGTCCAATGTTCTGCTGGGAAACCTTGGGTGCTGAAGTTCCTGTGGATGCCACTTGTCACTGTTACAGACCAAGTACAACCCCCCCCCTGGCAACAGCACTCACCAATGGCAGTGCCTCCGCCCAACAGGAAAATGCACCATGCCACACCGCAAAAACTGTTCAGGAATGGTCTAAAGAATGTGACAAAGCTCTCAAGGCGTCAACCTGGCCTCCAAATTCCCCAGATCCCAATCTGACTGAGCATCTGTGGGGCATGGCAGTACCCTGACTCGCAACTCACAGGACTCAAAAGATCTATGGACAATGTCCTGGTACCAGACACCACAGTACACCCCCAGAGTGTCCATGTGTCCATGTCCATACCTCAAGAAGTCTGATCCAAGGAGGCCCCACTAAAGTTCTGGGGTACCTCTAAGGTACTGGCACATCCCACAAATGCTTGATCAGGGGAATTTGGAGGTCAGTGCGATGCCTTGAGCTCTTTGTTACATTCTTCTGGGCATTCCTGAGCAGTTTTGGCGATGTGGCATTGTCCTGCTGGGGTGGGGGCACTGCCATCGAGGAGTTCCTTCGCCATGTGGGGGTGTACTCGTTCTGCAACAGTGTTTGGGTGGGTGAAGCACATCAAGTAGCTTCCATATGAATGCCAGGACCAAAGGTTTCCCAGCAGAACATTGCACTGAAACAGGATGATCAATGTTACTCACTTCACCTGCCACTGGTTTTGGCTGATTGGTGTGTATATCACTATAAAAAATAAAACTACCATCATACATTGATAACAATGCATGCTGATCATTCTATCCATCATGTTAACGTTGTAATAACTCCTGGCTGTTGTGGGCTGTGCTCTACTCCTGTATGGGATTACCACATTTCCCCTGGTGGGATATTAGAGTATGACTTGACTGGACTTCCAGCTACTCCACAATACATAATAATATCTAAATCCCAAACTGTTAATGTTAAGCAACACCTTTTGTTTGAGGTTTAATGGTGGTGGGTTGCATTAAAATATAAATTACTATGCTATATTAAAAGGTACATAAATGCTCTGGAGGAAACCTTTGAAATTACAAAATAAAAGCATGGTTAAATTGACAAAGTAAATCACAAGTCTCGTTCAAGTGTTTTCAATTATTAAATTCAAACATATAAAAATTACATGACACTTCAGCTACAGGGAGCACAGACATTTGTTTTTCTGTTTTTGTCTGTGTGGAAAACGAGCAGTGCATGTTCAGCTTGGAAACATCGAGCAGAGGGAGAAGCTGTCTGTGAAACACTGAGCAGATCTGTCCTGGATATTGTTTAGATTTCTTCTTTTTTGGTCGTACCCTCCATTCTCAGACAGCCAACTAGGTCTTTATCACTGCTCATGCCGACAGGGTGGAGGAGGGAATGTCAGAAAATTTGTGCAGGATTTATAACTTTTTACTCCGACTCTGTGTGCACTTCTTGGCAGAAAGATTTTCCGTAGCAAAGGAGTGCTCTACAGCTTTTCGACTTTTCGACCAGCACTTCTTTTGGAGTATACTTCAACCTTTACCATGCACTCTGCGCATTCACCTAAAACACATGCACATGCTTGCATGCATGCACATTGCTTGTCGCTCAGTTTCTCTTTTTTGTCACACAAAAACTGATTATAACTAAGGTGCCTAAAAAAAAGGTGAACCAAATTAAACACTGTTTTAAAAAGTGGGTAAATCAAAAGCTAGACGATTTGAAGGCATATTAGTTGAACTGAAATGAATAAAATAGGAGTGTAAAGGTTTAGGGAGATTAAAAATCTAAAAAGTTCATAGGACTGTGTTTGAATAGTCCACCTACAGATAGTTTATAACATTTCAACAGCGTATTAGTTTAGGTTCAACAATGCAACTGTTTATTTATTCTGTAGATGTTTAACAGATTATCTATAGAGTATATGTGACAATTAATGAACATACCTTCTTGAACTATTCACTAACCTATGCTGCAAAAGTTGACTAAATAGTTACATTAAAATATTCTGAGAATTGATGGTGAATTGTCACATAGATACTATAGATAAACATCTACTGAATAAAGGGAAACCGCTGAATTGTTTAATCTCAACTAATAAACTGTTGAAATGTTACAAATACTCTACAAACTATCTGTAGGAGGACTTAATGGTTTAATCTGATTTTGAGAAGTGAAGAAGTCTAGACACAGCTTCCTTGAATCCCTGAAACAAGCTAAACATTGAGGGTGAAGTCTGGTGTATCTTCACATTTCTTTGAGACAAACTAATACAAATAATTTCTGTTCAGTTTGAACTGGTGATATCCATATGTCATGATACCGTGACATGTGCATGGTACACTTTTCATTTCAAGTTTTTCCTGTTATTGGCCCCATTTACACTTTTTCTAGAGCAAAATGTCTTGTTCAGATTTATGCGATGCTACTTAAATTCATACTGAAAGTTTGAAATTTCCACTTTTAAAGAACTCTGAGAAGTGTTCAACCCAGTGAAGAATAAACCCAGTACAGTGAACCTGTTCTGTAGGTGTGGTTTGCATTATAAAGCCATTTGGGTTATAGTAACTTTGGATGGCTCCATTGAAAGCATTCTTTGTAGGCCAGATTGTTCCCATGAGGCGTCTCACTTGTGCAAAAAGCCAGAGAAGATCAGTTCTTAATGGGTCAGCAAGACGAGGAGAATCCCGCTCTCCTGTCTTCTTCCTAAAGTTGGTATCTGGCCAACTGAGACATTATTACACGACTTCTGCAGTTTTGCACAATAGCAGCAAAGCCCCCTCTACCTTTAATCTGAATTATGTGAAGCTGGTATCAATAACCCTGGGATAAAAATGAGAGTTACAATATTTGAATAAGCCATGGCCTTTCACATGTAAATTAAACTCTGCCCCCCTAGCCGAAACAAATTACAGCCAACTGCTGGTGGCTGGACATGAATGGGCTTCCTAATGTAGTCTGCATCTACAGTGGGCTGGGGAGCAGCTGGAAAAAAGAAACTGAGACGGGGGAGAATTTATGTGACAGTGCAGAGTGTGACAGTTTGCTTTTTTTTCATATTGAGTCTGCCATGCAGCCGTACTGTGACGAATGGGGCTTGGCTCCCTGAGCATCTGTCTCCAAGGACTCACTGAGGGGTAATTAGAGCTGTGGGATGATAAGGGATATTCTCTAGGCCCACTAACTATTAATGGTGGCAAAGGGGACGGGGCCTTTACACAGACCTCTGACATCTCACAATTCTGTCGGACTGGAGGGGGTGGGGTGGTACGGGGCGTTTGATGAAGCGTTAGATTTTGGTGTAAATTAAATCAGCCCTCAGGGAAAGAGTCACGGTTTGTGAGACCAGCTGAAGGGGTTGCTGTGAGTTTTATATCACAAAGCTGCTGACTGATCTGCATTATTCTGAAGGCTGAGAATATTAAAATCAAGCTGGAGAAACTCAAAAGAAAACTATGGTCTACTTTTATGGTCTTTGCTTTTGCCATCATTCTAGCTGTTATAATAAGATTGTTCTCACAATATTAATTGCTGAGATCTCAGAAGGCAGAAACTTTGCTTAAACTGGGTCCTGCAGGGTAACAAAACATGAGCGGTCAGACAGTAAGCATGTAAACATTCCCCCAGGTAAGTTAAGTTTATTTGACAGTTAAAACAAAGGCTAATCATTACCCAAACTGTGCACTGTAAACATCCATCACAGTTACCATACAATGATGGAGTACATTAATTTGACTGAAAATTGTTTGCTATAAGCCGAAAAAGTTTTCTCTCTTCCTGGTTCACTTCAAGGAGTTTAAAGAGAGGAGAGGTTATGGCATCTATGGCGTCATATCATTGGGGAGCTGTTAAGTCTGAGCTGTAATTGCCGAAAGACTCACCAGCTGGCGTACTATCACAGAACATAGGAGTGATTGATTCGATTTACTGAAGTGTCCGCAGTCGGCCTTTAGCCAAAATATATTTTATACAAACACTTAAAGACTTAAAATTCTGCAATTATGGAAAAGGTCTTTCATAAAAGACCATGAACAAATATTTTCTACTGTATATTGTCTCTCAGGCTGAGTGTACTCAAACAGGCTAAAAAGAGCGCACCCAAAGAGCACCTGCGGGGACACCATCCCTTTATTTCTAGCGCTGTCTGCTGTAACCTTTCAACACTGCAGCTCCAGTTACATTGGGCATGTGTAACACCCCATAGCTCCCACAGGGTCAGAGAGTGTATCCCAGCCTTCATTTAATAGCCTTGGCCCATAGACCACATTAGGATGCTATCACACACACATAAAAAACTCACTTTTGTAAAGTTTTGCAAATATAAAACCTCCATAGATTAAATATGACCTTGGTTGCAAACAGTTTCACTTAAGTCTTTTTTATAATGGTGGTCTATGTTGAAAATGCTACTTGTAGCGAGGGAGGTATTTTGTTGCATTGCTGTGGTTGTCGTAACTTGTGCACTCACTTTTCCTGTGCAATGAGGGATTATTGTTGACTTTACTTCAAATAATTTGACTTAACTGTTTATTTGACTGTCTGACCGTTCGTGTTATTGCCATGTTGCGCCTATTTTTAGCGATTTAGATCTCATTCATTTACTTGATGTCAACTATGTTCTCTGATAGCTTGAACCAGTGGCTGGAGCTGCAACAATACAAGTGTAGAAGTTGTAAAAAGCCCCTTAAGATGCAGGACTGGGGCAGTAAAGGAAAAAGTTGAGAACTGCTGGCAGAAGGGGACACTGTATCAGTCTCTAGTAAACACTAGTTGAGGAAACAGACATCCTGTTACAGGGATTTGGTTCATGCTGCTGTTGTTTTCCACTGCTGTGTTGGCTGAGGGCCAGTGACGGGGACTGGGCTCTCCAGGACGATCTATCACTGCACCACTCTTTATCTCTCTGTCTCTGTACTCGGGGACATACAAGGTGTTTGCATGCCTCTGCTACCATCCAGCAATCACCACTCCCCTCCTGTATCCACTGTTTTCTACATTCCCTTTCTTCACTTCCTGTCATTTGCAAACCATCAGCAGGTTACCAGATTGGGTTTGTTTGGAAGAGCAGCAGACTGGCTCTAAAGTCCCAGCTGCACTGAGCCTTTACTTCTAAGTGGATGGTGGGAAAAAAAATTGATACAGCATGATATT
>JAPZEB010000022.1:25390133-25400516 GCA_029783705.1 Chaetodon striatus | reverse complement strand
GTAACACCTACACGCTCGGTGTGAAGGTTTGCACCATTAACATTGTAGCTGTCTTCTTTTTGTTTCATTCATGAGATAATGAATCACATATTTCTCAGGTGAACCCTCACGAATACACCTGCTGGCAGCATTAGCTCATCAACAGAATACTTTTACTCACAAAATAGGATAAAAAGAAAGCTGATGGCTATTCTAAAGAGACTACAGTTATCTGCATATTAATGTTAACAGCATGTATTGTAAAAGAGGACAAAAGACAGCAGCAATCTGCCACAGATGTCATGTCATAAAAGGGAGACAGGGGACAAGAAAAGAGGTATTACGACTGGCTGATGTGCATTATTTTGCTGAGGAAAAGCTGGTTTAGTTGATGGTAAGAGCTTGAGATAAAATTCCTCCCTCATCCACAGTTCTCTCTCTCTTTCCCTCCTGTGGTTGCTGACTCAGCCCTTAGGGAGACTCCTCCTTGAGGCCAGCCCTGGCTCCGTTTCAGCGGGGCTAGAGTCCTACGGCTGATGGTAAAGGTTTGTGTGTGTGTGTGTGTGTGTGTGTGCATGCCTGCATACTACATGTGCATACAAATGCAGGAGGATGTCAATATGAACATCTTAGCCATTTCTCAAGTCAGTCCACCACTCATTTCTACTGTTTAATTAAACAGGACAGTCCTTCAGCTGTGTCAGCCTTTACAAGTTAGAGTTTCAAAGGCTAAAAGCCTCGCTCTCTGACAACAACAACAAAAAAAAAAGTAAATATGAAAGCAGTATTACCACCGCAGCTAATAAGACAGAATTTAGCATTAGCATCTCTGTGGCCAAAGTGTTTGCACTAATTTCTGTACAAGACAATTTAACTTAAGATGAGTTTGAGAGTAAAGGCAACATAGATTGGTAGGGGATTCACATGGTTGGAGCAGTCAAAAGACACAGTATAAACATGTCCAATACATTACAGCATGATTTTGCTTATTGATTTATCTGTTAAATATTTTTGGTTAATAATTTAATCAAATGTATTTGTTACTATGGTTGGGCAAATGTAAAAAATTTCAAACCGGTTTTATATTAAGCCAAACACCGGATCGGAATACCAGTGATACACTTGACTCAGCAGCCACTCCAGAATGGGATATAATAACACCGTGTCCAAATGGCAAAAATAGTGCACCAGTTCCTTCAAATTATGCATTTAAAAAAGTCTAAATACAATAGGAATAGTAAGGAATACATGTGTATGATGAAGGGGGCAGTCTTAGGCAGGGTCGTCATTTAAGATCCTTGTGGCCTGAGAGTAAAGCTTCTCTGGAGCCTTTCAGTGCTGGCCTGGTGTATGAACTACCTTCTTCCCAACCTCAACGGGTAGACAAGACCGTTATATGGGTGGTTTGCATCCATAGCGATTCTCCTGAACTTATACTTGCAGTGCCTTTAGGCAGGGTAGAGCAGCATCTTTAGTATGTTCAACTGAAAAACCCCTCTTTGCCGGTCTGTATCCATGACAGGCTTGGATGTACCCTGTCAGGATGCTCTCAAAGGTGCAGGAGTAGAAATTCCTTAGTATCTGAAGGGAATACCCGCAGGTGAAACAGTCACTGCTTTACTTTGCGACAACTGAGTAAGTATGCAGCGCCCAGGGCAGGCCCTCAGTGATGTGGACACTAAGGTTCTTGAAGCTATCCACCCTCTCCAACTAGGACACGTTAATATTAAGGGGAGAATAATTCCTCCCCCTCTTCTTCCCAAAGTACACTTTCAGCACCTTGGTCTTGCTGACGTTCAGGAGTAGCTTATTGTCCTGACGACAGCAGGTTAGGTCCTCTACTTTTTTCAGGTAGACCCCGTCATTGTTATTTGTGATCAGGTCCACCACAGCTGAGCTGTCAGCCAACTTGATGATGGTGTTGGAGTCGAAAGTGGCTACACAGTCTTGCATGTACAGGGAGTACAGCAGAGGGCTCAAAACGCAGCCCTGGGGTGCTCCAGTGTTAAAGATAAGAGTGAAAGAGGTGTGTCCACTGTCATGCACAGAGAGGCGTTTAATCCCAGCTCCTTGAGTTATGTGACCAGCCTGGAGGGAACTACGGTGTTCAACACTGAACTGTAGTCAATGAACAGTAATGTCTCATAGCTCTCTTTCTTGTCCCAGTGAGACATCATGGTGTGGAGGGTGTAGGCTACGTTACTAATTATTTAGTCAAAATAAATGTCCATCTAAAGCATAATTTCTCAGATCCCAAGGTGACACCTCTGAACTGCTTATTTTGTTTGTAGAACAGCTCAAAACCCGAAAAGGTGTGTATGCATAATTTGTATAAATGTGTAATTATAAGAGGAAAATGGTGATACTGTACATACAGCTCTCCTCTATTTGTCTGAAAACATAGGACGTTTACACATTTATTTATCTGTAATGCTTTCCTACACACACACACACCGCCCTGCATCTGTCCGCATTACTGACACATGCAGCACTGAGACACGCAGCATTGAGACACCTTAATCAGTAATGTACACACACATACACACACACATACACACACACACACACACACACACACACACACACACACACAGCTGTTGAAAAGCCTTTTTCAGTGTGTTCATGAAGGGGGCACGTTGAGTTGCTCACTGCAGCTCTTCCCTGATTCCGTAGTCAGCACTAACAGCACGTGGCTTAAACCTACACCCATGTGCACGCTAGGACAGGAGCAAAGATACACACACACACACACGCGCACCCTCACACACCCTTGGACATACCTTTACATACACCCTTGCATTAATGCAGTTTTGCACATGCCTGCACAAATGACCTGCACATACACAAAGAGGTCCGTGTAAAGAGACGTTCACTCGCTCATACAGTACTCAGTCATACACAGAAGGCGAGCTGAATGCATCTAAAAATAGCCCCCTATTGGCACCCCCACTGTCATCATTATTCCTTTCATCGTCCCTATCAGCAGTGTGGGGATCATTCAGTTGGTGGACAGTCAAGCCGCTTTCATGGAGCTTTCATGGAGCTTTCCTCTCCTCCCCATCGACACCAACATCACCATACCCTCCTCATACCCTCTTTTCAATTTATGTCCTCTGTCTGTCCTCTGATATTTCCATATTGCGATCCCATGGTCCCCTTCCCTCTCTTCCTCCTCCTCCTCTTCGTCCTCTCTCCCTGCCTGCTTAGTGGGAAGTACTTACGAGTGACACCCACCACAGTGTGGAGAGGAAGAGATGAAGGAGGACAGGAAAGCACATCCCAGAGGAGAACCTTTATCTTAGCAGAATAGGCCCACTGATGAAGATGTAATTACATCAACCATAACTAACAACAAACGAAACAAGTCAAAAAGAGGAAATGAAAAAGGAGGAGAGATGAGATGATGAAATAATGCAGAGAAGATAAAAGCGGTGAATAAGGTAAAGGTGAGATGGAGGAGAATCGCCACAGTGCTCAACGTTTACACATTGCAGTCAAAACCTCTGCAGCAGATATTAAACACAGCTAGCCTTCATTTTATGCTCAAAGAGAAGGGGCTCCTATTGGAGAAAGCTGCCTAATCAGGTAATGTCTGCATCACTCCAGTATGAGATCTCTAAATCCTATTAACAGCAACCTGAGGAAGGCTGCAACTAACGGTCATTTCCATTACAGACATTTTGCTTGTTTTGTCCCATCAACGTAGTGGAACTAGATAATGTTAGAAAACTGTTGCTTAACAAACTACTTTAACAGTTCAGTCAACCAGTAGATTAATTAAATACTTGGTTCAGCTCTTAAACAGAGAATAAAGCAGTAACTAAGACAAATAAGCAAAAAATTTGTTGGATTGTTAAAACTGTCCTCCACTATCAAGTAAAGTAGGACTAAATAGTCCTTTCACTAATGTATGGCTTGTTGGGATACACATAGACACACGAGGACAGAAAGGGAAAAAAAACAAACTTTTATTCACTCTGTAATATTAAGACATGATACATGGCGATGTGAATGGGCTCTAGAAGTAGGTTAAAAAACCTAATGTTGAAAAATGATCTGACAAAAACCTAACTGGCTGACAGTGCTCTTTTTAAGAAGTTTACTTCCATATAAATGAAGAGCATCCATTTTGTGTTGTGAGCAACAGTCTGGAGGGTCTGAGGGTAAGTCTGGCTGGATGAAATGTTCTGGCAAACTGTGCGTCACGACAGTTTGTGAACACAGTCTTGTTCTGATATCTTGATTCTTTTATCTCTGTGGTGTCCATGTGTGTTTCTGGAGATCTTGCCTACACACCTGCACGAACATGTCATTGAGGAAAAACAGCAGGTGCATTTTAAAATAAAGGTTTAATGTCTAAGATAAACCCCCAAGATCCCCATTTCAGACTAGAGCTGCTCCTTGAATATCGGAGATTTGAATCATCAGTTGGAGACCCTTCAGTTGACTGAGATTGCTTCAAGTTCAGCAAGTCTGTTTTTTTTTTTGCTTGTCAGTGTGCTGTGCAGTGTGTACCTCTGGGGGTGTTTTGGTCCCCAGATATTGCTGCAGAGTGAGCACTCTTGACTTTCATGGTACTCTTTTGTACAGGGAGCTGTAGACACGCAGGCAGCAGCACAGAGGAGGAGAGACTCTGCACCGCAAGGCTCCAAGATAACATTATATTCTCTCTCCTACTAAGAAGTGGTGAATTTACAGCTCACAGCAACTTAATGTAACACAGTCTCTGGCTTTTGTTTGATATCTTGTGTTGGCAAAAAATATTGTTGCACATTTCCGATCCATCCTTGGTGCAGTTAACTTGTTTACTATAAAACGTGAATGCTGCTGTCACACTGCACATCCCGCTGAACCCTGTTTAACTTCAAAACTTGATATGGAAAAAAGGAATCATTGAATACTCGTACTGAACAGCAAAATCCGATTTGAGTCAGGTACAGCTCTAGTTCAGACCATTAATCTGTATGAAGAACGCAGCTGCTGCCCTTTGTGGTATATTACAGACTGTAAGTTGGGGTAAAACCTTTCAAACTCTCAGCCCCCACTGCAACTCAACATCTAAATTAACTTCCCTAGTGCATTATTCGTGCAAGAAGAGGCACATACAATAGGAACTCCCCACTGTTGCACACCTGTGGCCTGAGAAAAACACACTTCTATTCTCACAAAGCATGTATTGACCCCCCCCTCTAAATGAGACACATACCAACCACAGAGAAGTTCCTGACCCAAAGCAAAGCCCTCCGAAACAGGAAGAGAGCACTCGAGTCTGGATTTGATGGGTGAGAGTGGCTCAAGGGGGTTGTCAAAGCTGAGAACATATAAAGAAGCACACATGGGGAGGCTGGGGGTCAGTTCAAGGACTAAAAAGAGAGAAAAGCAGACGAGAGGTACAGAAATGTGAGCATCTTGAAAACTGGAGAGCTGGATAGAAATAGAGAAAAGAAGTACAAAAGAAAGAGGAGAGGAGAGAGCGGAAAGGTTTGGATGTGATGAGAGCTTACATTGTAACTGAAGCTGTACACGATGAGAGGGGTCAAGAGGGAAAGAAAAAAGCGTAAAGTGAAAAGGTGATACACTGTTGGCCCTACTGAAGGAACATGTTTGTACTGGGAGGCACAATGTGTGGGAAAAGACTTTGGAAAAATTGAGAATGCATTATCATCAGTGAGAGGTGGGCTACTGAGAACAAATATTTTGGATCAAAGTAAGAAGAGCCGACAAATCAACAATTTGTTCAGTAATTTGAAGCGACGGAGGGCAGGGCACACTCTGAAAAAAAGCACAGAGACATCTAAGAGAGAGAACAAAAACATCACTTATGTGCAATAATCAAAGCAAGAGTGTCCCATTAAAGGAAGACACAGAATACAGCCACATTGCTCCAGCAGCAGTATTCACAACAAATAACTCTGACATATGAAATGACATGAAAATTAAATTCTGCAATAGTTCAATCAAGGACATCCTATTGAGTAAAAATGTTTACTACACTATTCTTACCTGAAAGGACGAGGGCACACGCTCTGCTTTAAGAGTGCTGAATGTATACAACGGCCGCAAAAATGGCCTTATCAGCATGTAAAAATACAGTCTATAACCAGAAGCAATGCCTCAAAATAGTTCCAACCTTAGACAGCACATTGGCTGCCATTTTGAATAAATGGAGCATAAAAAAGGGATGAACAGCCAAGGAAGTGCCAAGCTGGATACCCACCACCCTATGCCCTCCTCAATCTGCTCCCAACACACATACCTTGCCTCCATCCCTCTGTGCTTCTGTCTTTCTCATATTCAAATGCCTACTCCGTCATGCTTGGTCTTATTAATCTCTGTCAAACGTGTCCTTCTCCCAGTGATGCCAGACATGTGTTCTCCCACTGGTTCTCTTCAGCTTTGACACAGGTGTCCTTTGTGTTTCAATAGCTGTGTTGCCTCTGTGACGTAGAGGGCATGTTCATAAAAAAGGCTCTGCAAATGTTACCCACAATGCCATCCGAACCCCATCATCTTTAAAGTGCATATACAAAATATATAAAGGGCGTGAAGGATAAGGTGATATTCTGTATTTGTCAACAAATCCCATGAAAGGACCAAATCAGCAATGAACTGATCCTGAGTATTGCCTGTGTGGCCAAAGCCTGATATCACTCTGTGCCGACAGTGTTGTCCAAAAACTTAACAACACATCAATAAGCCACACTGCTGCACATGGAGGCATGTTCCTTTGGTGCAATGAACATAAGCCTTTAGCCACTAGAGCACCAAATGTTTATTAATGCAAAGCCGAATATAGCCTAAAAGCTAGAATCAACAATGCCCAGCTGTTTTAAGAAATTATTAGCATTCAGTACAATATTAATAATTTTTGAATGTGCTTGGGCCTGACATTCAGGGTGACCGTGATGTTCATGTAATATGGTAAACAAGCCAAGTTTGCCCTCCGAGCAAATGTATGCTAACTATACAAATGATTTACTGTGCAACATTTTTTGCCAACACTAGATATTAAACAAAAGCGAGAGGCTGCATCGTATTGAGTTGCTGTGAGCTGTATATTCACCACTTCCAACATTATCTCGGAACCTGACCGGGGAAAGCCTCTCTTCCTCCAGGCAACTGCCCCCGTCTCACTTAGGGTGCTTTCAGACCTAGAGTTGTCTTGCTTTGGTCCGAATCAGGGACCAACTTTGTTACAAAGTTGAATAATTGCCTAGAGTTGGTTCATGCTCTCACAGCAGCATTTAAAAAGCGGACCAGATCAAATGCCTTGCGCAAGAAAGCTGCTCTGGATTGGTCAGAATTTCCATGCGGGAATTCCACGAAGCAAGTGAAACACTGAAGAGGAGTACACTTGCAAGATAAATGCGTCACTTTCTAATGTCACAATGGAGGGACAACTACGCGCTGTGCACTATCTTGCTTGTGTTGTTCACTTTAGGAAAACCATACAGTTAGAAGACAATGTTTTGGTGCACTGGATGCACCAAAATGTGCATATTAAGGCAGTTCAGGAGGAGGCATACATTAATAAACCTTGGATACTGTAACATGCTCATGCTTGTGTAACCCAAACAATGCGTAACACGACTGCAGTTGGTTCAGATGGAGGTCGGTACACTTTCTCACCACAAACGAACCACACTAGAGTTTGTTTGTTCTCGGTCCGGTTGTTTTGGTGCACACCCGAGTGCGATTGCTGTGTTCACACCTGTCCAAATTAACCACACTTAGGAGGCAAACAGACTTGAGTTCCACTGAACCGCACCAAACAGGGCAGGTGTGAAAGCACCCTTTGATTCGCCCTGGTTCAGGGTCTGCAGCTTCCTGTACCCGTCGCAGACACTGTCATCAAGCGTAATGACATGGTGTAATGATTTTACCCCAGAGAGTAGCATGAAAACGAGGAGGGGTGACTGTGCAGCTACTTATAAACTTACTGCTCGACTTGAGGAATCTCAATCAACTGAAGGATCCCCGCCTGATGATTTGAATCTTCGAATTTCAGGAGGCAGCTCTACACAAAACAGTTGTCATGCAAACAGAAACCGTTCAAAAGCAAAGAGTTGTGATTTTGTGGAGGTGTGATGAACTGAACAGCTGAGCAGTGTCTAGAGAAACAACTTGTGAGCAGGTAGTGTGGTAATTCAGACTCCATCTACATGTTTTAATCCATCAATCCCTAGTAATTATTTCGTGGAGGATGATTCTCTCATAATGTGGTACCATTTCTATTTGGTAGCCTGTTAAACTGTCCCTGTGATCTATCAAACCTGTATAAGTGAACAGAGAGATGAAAAAAAAGATAAAGGAATAAGAGAGACTGAACTGTTCTCACACTCGACATGTGACCTTTCACATGAATTAAGCAGTCTTCATGGATGTATATGACTATTCTCACTGGCTGCAGTCCAACAATAGCCTGGCCATAATGCGATATGTTGGAGCAGTACTGCAACACACACAGTGAAATATGACACTGTTCTCACATCATACAAGGATGATACAATATGTGTGGTTTTGTACTGTGAGGAAAATATCGATATACAGAGAGTATTTCTGTAACATACTACTTAAGACAGAAAGCCTGCAAATCCTCCACCTCCTCTTCTGTATTTGAAACTTACATAAGTCTACACTGAAAATGTGCAACATCGACACGGGACTGTAGGAGTGAACTCACTCTCTTTTGATAAACTGCAGCAAAATGCAGCAGCGGTGCCGTTTATGGAGCTACCTATGTACACATCATCATCATAAATATCACCTTATGAAATCCAATTTATTCAGAATATCGATACAACAGTTGGTTCGGTCATGAAAATAAATCACGTCTGCAGGTCATAAATGCTTGTGTGCATCTTGAGAGCTAGAGGACGGAGCTCACCTCTCCTGCCATTAAATCATTCATGACCCTGCAGTGCTGTGGACCACACAGTGCCAGACCTGCCTCCGCCAATCTGTGTCTCCGCTCTGACAGTAAGCACACACACCACTACACTTTTAAGCCCTGCACTAAAATCAGCATCCGCAGACAGCAATTACAAATGCTCATTCAAGCAGGCACACACACTCACAGATACTCAGACAGTCGGTATTTATTTGTATCCCCTTGCTCCTGCTCAATACACCTGTATCCTCTGCTACCCTCAGTGGCAGTATCAATCTATAAAACATGTCTAAATCTTTTGCTCACTCTGATGGTCTCTTTCGCTGCACAGCACTCCCCACACCATCGATCAGCCTCGTGTCCATATTCATGAGCTCTGCAGAGGGTCTCGTTGGACACCAATCTTTGGCCGAGGGGGTTCCCTAAGAAATCGTCGTCCCTCTCCTGTCAGGTTGTCCTCTCACGACCAAAGCGTTTCTGCACTTATTAGGAGCAAATGAACCTCCAAACCCTTCTCTGTCAACTATCTGCTTTATGACTTTATTGAATTTTGTTTTTAAATGAGCAGCCGCCAGCTTGGGAATCAGGGGACTCTCACTGTAACTTTTCCTTAAAGGGTGCACCAATTACTACACTTCTACCCTCTCAATAAGAAAGATGTCTTCAAACTTTTGGTCTCAATTCATCCCAACACTCCTCTGAACCCTTTTCTGTCCAAGTTCTTTTAAAAGCTGGCTTTGGGTACATCACCCACAACATCTAGGCAGGACCCAGTTACTCAGTTGTTAAATAAGCCAACCCTAAATCTCTACTAACCTTCCTATTCAAGGTTCTAGAGCATGTAGCTTTCATGCATGTCTCAGACTTTGTCTCTCAAAATAATATACTAGATCCAAACCAATCTGGTTGCAACAGCTGTCCATACACTGACACTGCACTGCTGTCAGTGATAGAAACCCTGCAGTCAACAATAGGGTTCTTCAGTCTTGAGTTGTTCCTCAGTCTGTTCAGTCGTTAGTTCTCATCTTGTCTGCACCCTCTCACATGGTGAACCACTCAAAAACTCCTATCAACCTGATCAGAAGTATGCATCGCTGGTAAAGTACCACTGTGGTTGGAGTCCTACCTCACAGAGCAATCATCGAAGCAGCATTGTAAGGAGAAGAGCCTAAGCACTAATTTCTTTCCACTGGGATACCACAAGGATCTGTACTTGGTCCTCTACTCTTTCCAGTATACATCACCTCCCTTGGTCTGATTATGCACTTACAGTTTATCTCTCTTACACTGAACATACCTAGGTCTATCTAACCTTCCCATCAGATGACCTGATTGCCTCACCACAGATCTCAGTCTGCCTCAGTGATATTTCAAAAGGGGTGATGGAAAGACACCCATAACTCATTGAGGCTTGAGGCACTTATGTTCAAAGACTTCTCCTGTATCTAAAGTGGTTTGGGTTGTACCTCATTTATACGTCACTTTGGACAACAGCGTCTGCCAAATGAATAATG
>JAPZEB010000022.1:25362998-25389983 GCA_029783705.1 Chaetodon striatus | reverse complement strand
GGAAGCTGTGGGCTTCTACAGTGGATACAAAGTCAGATAAGGCATAACTTAAACATCTCTCATATCAGTCGGACCAATAAATAGATAAATGAGTGAACCACCAAAGAAACCTATGCAGAGAAGATGGAGCCATGTGTTTGGTTTATGAGGAAGGAGCAGAGAGATGGCGATGCTTTACTGGCAGCGAGACAGATGTTTCCCACATGACAAATAAATCAGATGGCCTGGATCATATGTTGCACCATTATCTTTCCACCCCTGCTGATTTAGGATTAAGAACAGTTACCTAAGGATAGTGTTAGTACAATCAATAGCAGAGTAATTGACTAATACCGTTTCAATGAGGTTTTTGGAAAATGATACGAACCTTTAACCTCTTCACCCTTGAATTTCATCTCTATGTCTATCAAGCCCATATCTGAACAAGTGCCGAAATCCTTAATGAATAATTGATGACTCTGCGTAACAGTATTGCGGAACAGTGTTGAATTGCTGCACTGGATCAGAGGGAGAGGCGGGTGTGAACACAGCTTGTATGTGTGCATGCTCGACTGGTATCTGGGGCAATGTGTGACTCTGTATGTGTCGGATGAAGACTGAGTCTGTGTGTGTCTAATAAACACAACCTGACCAGTTCCGTGTGAAGGCAGTGCAGTGCCAGGTCCTTCACACCTCCGTTCCTCCGTCCTCTGACTCCCTTCAGGACATGGCCGTGTCTTATGGATGATCCTTGAACCAACTGTCAGCCTACTGACTGCATCAAGCTGTGTTGTCAACCTGCTCCAACGCTGACCAAGTCGGAGTGAAGCTGATTGTAAATGAAACCTGACCGTTCTCCGACCAGCAGAGGGAGCTAAGACTAGCTCATCCTTCATCTGTCCTCTGCTATCAATCCATCTTTAAAAAACAAAATGCATTAAACCTGATATTCCACATCACATCTTTCCAACACAACTTCAGGCAATCCTGAGCAAATGTCTTCTCTCTCAGAGGACATATCTGTTGTTAACGCCACATTCATCTCCATTTACTTCCCTTTCCAGCTATTGTTCTCACATCCATCCCTGCTGTAAATTCTGGCTATGCAGCTTTTGTTTGTTTTTTCCATTTCTCATTAATCTTCCTATTGAGGGAAACAGATGTCTGGATGACAGTGCTGAGCCATACACTGGGAGAAAACACACATAGGCATGCTTACTCTCACAGCCAAACAGAACATACCTAACTTAAAATATCTTTTTCACACCTAATTAAATTTTGTATCCAAATCAGCAACAGTTTGCATATTTAGGTGAAGAGGGCAGTGATGCTACATAAATCTGGATGAGAACAAATGTCACATGCAAAAGACAAAGTGTCTTCAAAGAAACCTTTCTAATTTTCAAGTAAAAAAAAACAAAAATTGTCAAATATCGTCGACAGCTTGACCTTTAAAACTGTGATGCCGGTTAATGTACAGTATTTGACAAACGAAACAGTAAACAGAGATTCTCTATCTGGAATACATCTTATATCAGTGGTTCCCAACTTGTAGAGCCATGGGGTCCACATTTTTGCTTGGTCATTCGAGGTCCACACAGTTTAATATATTCAGCGTCATACTTGCATTTGGCCATGTCATCGAGCTAGTTTGTCATCTCTGTGAAGTAGCTGTCCATTAGTCACTCACTCTACAGCAGGACACAGCACCTCAAAATTAAAGCCCTGTGCCGGAAATTCACTGTACTTCAAAATAAAGTGTTTTTTTTACAAACTTGACATGTTGGCGAATCACTTGCGGTTCATTAAGAATGGAGCCGCAGCCCACTTTTGGATCGTGACCCACCAGTTGGGAACCACTGCCTTGTATCATCAAGTTTAGAGAAAAAAAAGTTTAGAGAAATAATGGGTATAAAGAAAAAGATTATAATTAGGAGTGCAGGCTCTTTGATGCGTCAGCAGGAAACTCAAAATGACAAACACAGCCGTGCCTAGCCTTATTTTAAAATGAAAACTGCTGAAGCCAAATAGAAAGGATTTTCAACAGAATGGCTCGCTGGAAACATGAGCCAGATTTTCACACTCAAGCATACTCCTCTGCTCAGTAGCAAGATATTCTGAGCACATTACATAACAACAGGGGCTGAAGTTCAAGGATACTACAAGTGTGTAAAAACAGGTATGTGAAATATAAAAATAAACCTAATAACAACAATAAAATCTACAATTAAACTAAATTTAAAATGGATTTCAGACACACCAAAATTTGATGTAAATATACTTTGAAAGTTTACACAGGAGGAGAAAGTAAACACTAAATTAAGTGCAAAGTAGACATTAAACTGGTGTAGTGGACCCTATGTAGAGAGGACTTTAACACAATTATATTAAACATAAAATACATTATATTTTAATTATGATCAGGTTATTAAGATGAAGATTATTCAAAGACTTGTATATGGACAGTCAGCATGAGGGATGACAGAAGGGGGTGGAAATATATAAAAAGAAAAGAGTGAGTAAGTGTTGAAGTGGATTCAGTTTCATCGACTCAGCAGGAAGCAAGAATGCCAAAGTGACTAGAATGGAGTGACAGTGGGGGATGTGGGGTAAGAGAGCTGATGAATGATGGAAAAACAGCAAGTTGTTCAAGGAAGTTGCTTTACGATGACCTTCAGCCTCCCGACCAAGGACACACAACAACAAGAGATGGAGTAAACAAGAGGGGGATGTGGACGGTGGTGTCAATTTAAACTGTGTGAGTTATTGCACTGGGGAAAAATAACGTGGTTGAGCTAAGGCCAAAATACAAAATGTAAGTGGTACCATTTATTCTTTGGGATGCAGAAAGAGGATTGAGACTAAGCATTTAACATTAATACAATAACAGGCCTAAGGCTGCAGCAAATTATTATTTTCATTATGAATTAATCTCCCCATTAGTTTCTTCATTGTTGCAAATGTCAAGAACTAGTTACCAGACAGACGTGATGTCTTCAAATGTCTTGCTTTGTCCAACCAACAGAAGTTCAGTTTACTATCGAAGAATAAAGAACACCAAATACTCACATTTGAGACATCTATTATCAAAACTGTTGATTTTCTGTCGATTAACTGACAAAACCGCTCTTGTGTCTGCTGTTCTTTTTATGCATGCTGGCAAATTATGTGTGAGCACACACAGTGAAGATCGTACAGCTGAAACACCAGACTGTTTGCTTCCTAAGTCCTTAAAACCAAAGTTTACAAAGCTGTGTTCTAGAGATCCGGACTTAAATCATTACTAGTATGACTGAAACAACCTTAAGGTCCAAAATCTTTAAAAGATTTAGAAGCGCAGAATAGGGGGGTGAGACATGTCTCACAATAAGTCCAGTCGTACCCAAAGAGACTGCTAGGCAACCAACAATAAGACTGCAAAAAAACAGTCTGCATACGCACCAACCTCAAAAAACACAAAGAAAATTGAATAAATCACTGGCATATTTTATATTGAAAGATATATTTGAAATAGTTGAAAAGCCTAGTGTATTAAGATTGTTTTTCTGTAGATGTTGAGTAAAAATGATAAGGTTCATTAAAAATAAAAGATGTGTGTCCTTTCTGTGATGCAATAAAAATATCTGGTTTCTAACAAAATATAAGATAATGTGATTTCAGCATGCTTTAGTACTATTTTAATAGTTTAAAGCAACAGGATTATATCATGAATCTCAATCATAATGGCTGATTGTGACATGAAATCTTCAGATCGCCCTATGCCTAGTGCAGTAAAGTTATCTACTGTAAATCTGTCAGTCATTTTCTTTAAATAAGGAGGAAAGGGACACAGGCTAAATATTGATCCAGCAGTTATTTTAGTCACAAAGAACAACCCAGACAAATATGGTCATACAAAGAGGAAACCACAATGGCCACACACATACACGCTCACACACTTGCGTCACATGCAGAAGCGTTCCAGCAGTGTGTAGGCAATTAAAAGGCCTGTGCCTAAGGGGGTGCTAAGGCCAAAGTCACCATGCTCTATGCTCTGACAAACATTTTCTCCATTACCAGCAGACTAACTGTCCTGCACCGCCTTAAGCTCCGTTATATATTTTCTCTCACTTAGACTCTGCATGGAGGCAGCAGGGGGAAATGGGTGAAAAGAAGAGTGACCACAGGAGCGAGGGAAAGGGGTGGAGGGAGTGCTACTGTATGATCAGACTGGAAGAGGAGCAGAAAAGGTGATGAGGACGTGGTGAATGTAGTTGAATGCAGAGTAGTCTCCAGCTATCAATAAAATGAATAATATACCTGAAAAAAAAAAAAAAAAAAGCCAGATTATTTTTTTGAAGCTGTCAGTCTCTGTGTGTACCTCTGACTAAACTGGGTTGGAAAAAAAACAAAAACAAAGAAGAAGCAGTGCTCAACTGTGGTGACCCGATCCATATGATCAAGATGGATTTTCAGTGCAGCATGTCATTGAACAGGAAATGAAATATGGATGTGTGTAATACTGTTGGTGTGTGGGCTACATTTAAAGGACAGCATTTCTGAGGAGGATGTGTGTAGTAGTAGTGGCACAGAGAGGGATTGTGTAGGAGTATTTGACAGGAGGAGAAAATGAGAGAATAAATCAGATGATGTCAGTGTTCATTTAGTGATTGGAAAGTCCTCTGTGTAAGCACTAGGTGGCGACATCCAGCTTTCTCACAGAGCAGCCGACACTGTGCTGACTAAGGGCTGGCTGATAGTGGATGTGCGTGTGCCAAGTCTACATACATGTGTGCTTACATGTGATCGTGTGCGAGGTGCGGTTGACCTTGTACTGTAAAGCTGCTGCATACACGCAGATTCTCCTTCATCCTGAGCTGATACCGCAACGGTCCCCAGGGACCGACCCCCTTCTCTTCGATCCAAACTGATTTAATATGGCGGGGGAAAATGCAGCTCAAACATTATCTGAACAAATGTCTGTTTGGTAAATCAAAGGTTTTACAAATGTGTGTGGTGGAAGTTGATTATTCCATATCTACCTACACAGCAATCCCATTTTCTTTTCTTTTCCTGCCTACTGAAAACATTAGGCTGCCGAAACAGTAAAAATGACTGATGCTCCACCCCCCCCCCCCTCCTGCCTCTCTCTGTTGCTCACTTAATCTCTCTTGTTTCTCTCTCTCTAAATGTGAGATCCATAGCTTAGTGCAAACTCAGTGGCTGTGAGAGGAGAGAGGGAGGTGTTAAGCATGGTCTTGCAGTGTTGCAATGTGCCGCCAGTAACTGCGGCAGAGACGGGGAGAGAGGGAGGGAGTTGTAGTCTATATTGAAGCAGGAGAATTGATTATGGGAGGGATGGAGGAATGTATTGTGGGAGGGAGGGAGCAAGGGAAGGGGGTGGGCACAT
The DNA here is from genome assembly GCA_029783705.1 of Chaetodon striatus. Taxonomy (NCBI): domain Eukaryota; kingdom Metazoa; phylum Chordata; class Actinopteri; order Chaetodontiformes; family Chaetodontidae; genus Chaetodon; species Chaetodon striatus. The sequence goes on along the minus strand of JAPZEB010000022.1, from coordinate 25,384,615 downwards.
GGCTCTGCATCTGCTCGAGAAAAATCTCTAGGGTCAGCCAATTAGAGGCTGGGTGACACCACTATCCTCCCTGCTAGCTAGTAAATCCTGCGCCACAAGACAACCCACGTGCCTCTGTTCAATGAACGTGTGAGGTTGTACAGAGACACACAAAAAAGCAAGAAGACGCACACGGACAGGAAAAATGTTTAAGTACTCAGTGAAATTGGAAATGGTTAAATACCAGAGAGTTAAGTATTAACTTGCTTTAATGGCAGATGTGGCTAAGAGATTGAGTATTAATCTAGTTCACTCAATCGGCATTGGAATGACTGACATACATCAAGATTAGAGAGGGATCATATCCCAGCTGGCAAGACCAACAAGTCTTCCAACCCATACGACCGCATAGGTCATATGTTCCTACCCTCTACTTCGACACACAGGGTCGCTGAATTAGAACCCCTACTGGCGGACGACAGAATAAGTAGTATATCACCGCTAACGGTGGCAGTCTTAAAGGGATAGTTCAGGATTTTTGAAGTGGGGCTGTATGAGGTACTTATCTATAGCCAGTATAGTAGATGGCTGCCGGTGTGCTCCCTGTTTTTCAGAAACAGATGGGACTAGCACCCAAGAAGCTCAGCAATACATTGCTGTGAAGGGGTGTTGACACCTGCACGGATTTTAGCCACCCAAAAAGCAGCCCACTTAAAAAAAAATCAATATCAGTCCAAGTGGATGCTACATTGAGGATATTTTCACCAATTTTCCTTTTTTTTTGGCCCGACATTTTCTCAACTGTAAAACTTCTGCCGCCACTGCCGTGTGCTGTATTGCTTTGTAGGTCCACTGTCTGGGTCGGACTGTCAGCGGTTTATGGATGACACAACAAATACTAGAAATTAAAACTGAGTGATTATGACAGTAACGACAAAGTGGCATTCACTGTGGGGACAAGAGGATACTTTTATGAACATTCAAAGTAAGTTTTTTGCTCTCAGTACTATTAAATAATGACTGATTATTAGACAATTAAAGTGTCATTGGCTATGTTTACCTTATCAACGCATTTGTGTTAGCTGTGTGTCGAGGCAACCTAGGCTAGAATCACAAACTCTACAGCCACTGGTGTACTGAAGCCAACAACAATGGTTCCCAATTGGTCCAGCAACAGGGTCCAAATTTCTCCTTAGTCATTACTTCAAGGTCTACACAGGTTAATACATTCAATGTTATCCTTGCGTTCAGCCATGTTGTCGTCCATGTTGTTTGCTGTCTCTGTTAAGTAGCTCTCTGTAAGGCACTAACTCCACAGCAGGAAAGTGCACTCAAAATACAAGCTCTGTGCCAGAAATTCACTGTATTTATAAAGTGTTTTTTACAAACTTGACACATTTGTGAGTCACTTGCGGTCCACTCAGGATGGACTCGCAACACACTTTTGGACCACTGGCTTACAACATTTTATGTTGTAGTGCATAACCTAGTATTTCATATTTTATGTGCAGATATCTACCTGCACATACAGCTTGTGTAATTGGAAATAACAGTACATTCAGCAATGTTCACTGCAAACTGTGAATTGTCTCAGGTTTGCCGGTGGCATGTTGATGTCATGTCAAGTCAATCAACAGAACACGGTGAAATGTATGTGATGACCGGGACTTTTGTTAAACAACCCGGGGAAACACAAGCCGCACCGCCTTTGAAATACCAGTATTTACAAAAGTATATTTTTACATCTGATTTTGCAACAGCATTTTCTGACCAGAACAGCGGACCTGTGGAGTCATACAGTGCACAGCAGCAGCGACACAGAAATACACGGTTGGGAAAATGTAGTGCCACAAGAAAAAGGGCTTTTGGCAGTGAGGTTAAGCTTTGAAAATATCCTCAACATAGCGTACACTTAAGAGTCATAGTGATTTTTTTAGGTATGCTTTATTTTGGCTGGCTACAATACGTTTTGGTGTCAACACCTATTCACAGCAATGTATTGCTGAGCTTCTGGAGTGCTAGCCCCGTCTGTTTCTACAAACAGAGAGTGCACCAACCATCTACTGAAGGTAATACACTGACTATAGATAAGTACCTCCTACAACCCCGCTTCAAAAATCCCAAACGTTGTGAAATGGTTGTAGTTGAACCAAGACACCTTGACTAGGTTAAAAAAAAGATCAAGTTTTGGATTAAATTAGGTATGTCTGTTGCCAACGTAACAAAACATGATGTATCTGACGTGATGTGTCAGATTGGTTTCATACTTGACACAAACATCGTTCTCCTAGATAAAAGCCCTGTGTTTGTTTGACCCATCCACCTCCTCACCCTCAAATCCCTATGCAAACTTGGCTGCTTATTGATGCTTAATGATAAAGACGATGGAAATAAAATATTCAGTGAAAGATTTGTTAAACTCAAAGCTTAATAACTGTGGTAATTCTACGAAATGGAGCCTGCCACCAGAACCCATGTGTGTGAGAGATGCAAAGGGGTGTCCTTGAGATTAATTCTGAAAAAGGTGCAACTTACATGCAGCATTTTAACATCATCAAATCGCTCCCATATTTCCAACGTTTGAGAACTGAGTGTAATTAATAAAAACAAATGTCATCCTTGAAAAAAATATTCACTGTGCCTCTACACTGAATTCTGCAGTGTGAACTTGTAAAGAATTTTTAGTTACAGGCTTGGCAAAGAAGCAACACAATATTTCAGCCAAGGTAATTAATTAACAACATTGACTAGTGCTACTACACGTGTAACACCTTCAACACAGGCACGGATGAATGAATGAAGGTCCTGTTATGCTCCGTGTCTCTACATGTTATTGGCCATCCTCCTGGAGAGCAGAGTACCACTGTGTTTGCTGGGTGGGATGAGGAAGAGGATCAAATCAAAGTGACACCACCTCTGTCTTGGGGGGATTCAGACGAAGGGGTTGACAAATGGCTAAGCTTTTAATAACAGGTCCATGACGCTACGACACTATGATGACACTTGACACAAGGATTAGATGACTCAAGAAATCTGCACTCCACTAAGTAAGATTTGTCATCAGGGAGCATAGAGTGATACTCCAAGGCACCAAGGCCAAAGTCCTGGTCTTGAAGTGTCATCATCTGTTACCCAAAAGGACTGCTATAGTCATAAAAACTAAACCTGAATCCCTTCCTTTAAAAGCCCTACTAAGCCGCTGCAACATATATATACTGTATTTCAAGATGCCACTTTGGACTATGCAGGTTTAATTCAGTCAGGAAATTCAGACTCCAATCATGAACTCAATCTTCTCCTTCCCATCGCATTAAATGAATCAGACGTTCTCTATTGTCCGCACTCAGACAACTGGAACTGAGAATTACAGCCGGGAAGCTGCGCTGCTGTAATGACCTACTGTACTGCTGGGTTTTGAATCTAATTATTCCCCTTCCCTCCGGTAGACAGAAAAAAAGGAATCATCATATCAATCAGGTAAATAAGACACCCGTCATTCAATACAGAGGAAAAGGGCGCAGAGTCACCCTGGGGTCACCCACACTCCTCTGATATTTCGATCCTTTTTGCTTTCACTCTCCTCCTCTATGGTTCTACCCCTGGGCTATATTCCTTCAGTCTGAGCACTCGTCTTCACACCAAACACTTGCACACAATCACGAACACATAAGGTGCTTCCCACACACGTACAAATGAATTCCCACACTGGCATGTTCGCCCTGAACACAAAAATACATGCAAAACTTGCAACAATACATGATCTAAAATGTAGACCTCCGAATTTTACCATCTAAGACAACAAGACTGAGTCTACAGCTGTGCTAGCAGCTCAGTGAGGCTGTACACCATAGTGCTTTGAGCTGAATGACACATCAGCATGCTCTCAATGACAACACTAACATGCTGATGCTAACCAGGTATAATGTTTAACATGTTTACCATCTTAGTTCAGCATCTAAGCATGCTAACATTTGCTAATTATCACTGAACGTTAAGTGCAGGTGAGGCTGATGAGAATGTGATTGCTTTTGCAGGCATAAACCAATGCAATAGACAAATAGAAATTTTGACCAGAAGGTGGCACTATAATGACAAGTCAGGGGATTACTAAATTTATCAAAAGTGTCTGTGACAATTGTCCCATACGCAAATAATTCGCTATCTCTACTTTAAACAACTAGGGACAGGTGAGGGTTACAAATTAAACATCTCCAGATGAGGGTGCTCCAATTGATGGGCCACCTACCATTATTGACCAATAGTCATTCTCAGTGTTGGGCAGTAACGCATTAGAGTAATAATATTACTTTTTCCAGTAATGAGTAGTGTAACTAATTACTAATAAAATGTCAGTAACAATATTACATTTACTCCGAAACCAAACAACTCGTTACATTACTTTTGTTATCATGTCACCACTAACTTGAAATACAACATCACATCAGTGGACTCATTTTGGTAATCAGTTGCCCTGCGCAGGTACGTCACAAAGCACTACTGCTGCAGGTAGTTGGACTAAAACTCTTTCCACTACAAAAAACACATTTTACTACCTCCGGTCTGAAACACCTCGGCTACAACAACCCACAACATAAAAACATGAAGCTCCAGGAAATACACCCCACCGCGGCCACGGAGGTGAGGTGTAACCCTACACTGGCTAAACAACCAAAACTGGATTTTAATCGTGGACCAGCTGTGGCTGGATATGTGGTGGATGAAATGTTGCTCCATGATTGACCCTCCGTCTTTCGAGAAGGTCTTTGGGAAAATACCGGTCACAGGCAAAAGAAAACCCCAGGTAAAAAAAAGAAGCTATCTAGCCTTAGCTGCACTTACCAGCGATTACCCTGACATTCACTGAGAGGCACACATCTGAATTTCGGGGAGATACGCAATTACCAGTTTTATGGGGTGTAACGGAAAAGTAATCTAACGAGCAGTGTAACAAATTACTGTTGGCAGGGAGTAAAAAGTAATAAGAGTAACGAGTAATGAGCCCAGCACTGTTTGTTCTAAATAGTCTTAGGGCCAATCAGATGATGCAAAACCTGCATGACAATTTCTCTACACGCCGCTGAAATAGTTTTACTGGTCTGGCGTTTCTGACAAACTGTAGCTCACACTGAACAGTCACTGTTACATTGTAACTGCTAGTCTTTCTCTCCTTGCTCACAACACACACACTCCACTCATGGTGACACTAGATGAGAAGTAAGGGGATCATTAATCTCTATAAACACATTCTGTATTTGTATGCAGAATCTCTACATGTTGGGACAAGATTTTGGTATAAGAAGTGTTCTGGTTTCCATTTGTAGTCCAAGTAGTGTTGACTAGTGATGGCCAAATGAAGCCTCATGAGGCATTTTCTTTGTTTTTTGAGCCCACTAGATGGCGCTTTTTGTTCAACAAAAGGTTGAAAGTACACTGAATTGCCATTCTTTGAGCCTCTCTCTTTAAACCACGAGTGCCATCTAGTGGGCTTAGAAATGAAAGAAAATGCTTCATGGGGCTTCATTTGACCATCACTAGTGTTGACTAACCATGTTTGAATGGCAGGTAAAGAGTCCTTGTGGGGAGGCAGAACACATTAGCTGAAATTAAATCTCAGAACCCACTGGCTATCCTTCAATGACAAGCTAGCTTTATATTAGCTTTTTAAAAAAATCTATCTGCATTCACATGCAGATACCTGCGTATATAGATTACCTGAAATGTCTGGCACACAGAGGAGGAAGTCCTGGCTCTGGTATCTGTCAGCTACACCGGATCTCCTGAAATATTGGCTCTTGTCGTTAGACCGATCAGTTCTGAGACTGGGGTAAGATTGATGTTGGTAAGATGCATCCTTTGGGGACCATGAATGTCTGGATACATTTTCACAGTAATCTGTCAAAAAGGTTGTATTTTTCGATCTGGTCCAAATTGGTGGACCAACCAACAGAGCAACATTGCCATATTCAGCGCCATGTTGCTGGGGATGGCTAAGAACAACAAAAGCTTCTGCAAACCCACAGTGATCATTCATACTAACCCTACTCATTTATTCATTTTTGTGAGGTAAGGCATAAGTTAAAAGAAAAGACGATGACAAAATCATAAGGTCAGTAAAAGATGGATGAGGGTAGAAAAATGCATCAAATTGCAGCAAACACCTGCTGTTGTAAGTTATGTGCCCTGTTGTTTAAAGCCGAACACACAGGACAAATAAAATCTCTCTCTCCAGAGCAAAACAGAGTAGATCAATACAATAAGTGGTAGGCTGCACATTGCAGAGGCTCCTAGGTATCGCACATATCAGTCCACGAGATGCTGCGGAGTCTGAGGATATCAAGGCAGGACTCAGAGTACCTGGACATCAAACCGCACTAAGCTCCCCATACCACCTCCTGTCCTTTCCTCTCTCCTCTCTCATCAGCCAGAAGGAGCTTAAAGGGAAAGAGCTCAGGTTGGGTAACAGACACCAAAAGCTTTCCTTTTTTCACAACAAGCTGTCCAGCAATGACCTATAAAATTCGTTTAAGAAGATCTCGCCTCATTCTTTCTCGCTCTCTCTCCTCTTTTATTTGGGCATGATGAGGATCCATTTCAATAACCCTGATCTCTCAATTCTTGTTTCAGGGAGTTACGTAACAGCTGCACTATTAGAATAACAATTGGGAGGAGAGATTAGCGCAATCGGCCAAGGAGAGAGATAGGAGGAAGATGAAGAGAAGCAGGGAGGGAGGCAATAGGAGGGAAATCTAAGGAAGCCCCTCAAAATATGACACATCATTTCACGTGCTGTCTCACAAATGAATAGATTTAACCGTTCAGTGGGAGGTCGAACACAGACGGGTTCTGCTACTGTTCATATTTTTTGGAGGTTTACACAAGCCTGTTGTGCGGAGACTATACGCTTCTCTGAGAGCACTGCAGTCCTGCGTGTCAGTTCAGCTTCATTTATAATCATCAGCCGAGAAACACCAATAAATGCTTGTGTCTTGCTGGCTTTCTTTGATTACAGAGATAACACAAAATTAGTGAATGCTGATGCTCGTGGCTTCGGTCTATATCGAAAGGATGAATCACTGCAGTGAGGATGAAACCGAAAACATGATGAGAAATCTTTATCACTGATCAACAATTTAAAAATATCCTCTGGCTTTGGAGTTTTGGGGAAGCCAAACCCCTGCAGAGAGGGAGTGCCTGCTGGATGCTTGATGTTGTTTTGCTCTTTATTTCTTTTTTTTTTTTCTATTTTAACAATGATTGGAGAGTAACTTTTGAGCAGGGGAGTCGTCTCGTCTCTCTAATCAAATAAACCCGATTCAATGTGGTTGGGCTATCTGCTTTGGAATCACTCAGTCTTTGCTCGCTCATAAATAAAGACCTGCCATCGCCCTGGTAAAGGGAAGACAAGAGAGGAGAGAGGTGGGGGTTGGTGAATTGGCCTCACATGCGCCTTCCAGTCCTGCTTTAATTAAAGGAGAGTAGGCTGCAGCTCCCGGCCAACCTGCCCCAACAGCACTTACTGTAGAGCCAGGAGCTGGACTCACTGAAACTCATTCCCAGGCTCCATCAACATGAGTGAGTGCCTCGGCCGGGCCTGCTGAGTCATCTGTCTGAGGGGTTCCACAGGGTCACCTGGGCTGCAGCCACACACCATCACATTAGTGTCCTTAGAAAGACTAAACAATCTTGCCACTAAAAGAAATCTAAAACCCAAGATCTATCTGGAAGTCAACGAAAATGCAGTTTTATAGCCACTACATGTTCCTCTAGAAAACTCGAGTGAGTGAACGGTTAAATATTCAGTTTAATCCAATTATCACACAAAGGTTTGGAGCAGGGGTCCTCCACCATTTTGGTTCTGGGGACCGGCATGTTGGCACAGAGTGGTCTCATGGACCAGTAGGGGATATAGATGGGAATAATATTTTTAAAAATTATCTGCTTTTTCTGGGATATGAGTTTTCCACAATGTTCCCCCAGTTCAAAAATACATAATCTGTGAATAAGCAATTGTGTACGTCACTGAAAGGTCCATTTTCTTAAGACAGGAAACCAGGTAAAACAACTAGCCAGGCTCATTTCAAAGGTAACAAAATCTGCCTACCAGCACCTCTGAAGTTTACTGATGAACACATTATATCTCCTGTGTTGAAAGGTATGTTGTGTAGTAGGGGTAGGCGGTATCACCCTAAAATAATATCACAATATTTCAGGGTATTTTTGCGATAAGGATATTCTTGACGATATGACAACTTAGTAAAAAAATAAAAAAATAAATTATGATTAATTTAAGAAAATAAAATTGCAACAAAATAAATGATATAGTTTTACAGTTTGACTTCAAATATTCAGTAAAAACTTAAAAAATCTCTCATTGCTTTAGCTTGTGAACAACAGCAGTAAATCAGAGTAAGATTCAGATTCTTTATACAATATTAATAGTTTAACAAAATAAAATATACCACAAACTACACATTTAAAAAGCTCCCAAATACAAAAAATGTACCCTGGGATCTATATTTATAAAACGATCGAGATGATTTCATTCTTTTTTAGCAAAATCCTAAATGACTGAGTTGTTTTTTCCACCTGGACCTTTATGGATCCTCTAACTAATCATCACGCTGTATCCTGTGACAGGCTGTTATGATACCAGAACTATTGCACATTCACATATATGTAGTTTTTTTGTTGAGCCCTGAGCAGCACGTAGGTTTACAATACCAAAGGTCTATGACAAAATCAAGGTGGAGGCACTGAACGAATTCCCTCCGAGCGGTAAAAGCCTGAGAAGTCCAACGCTGTTCATAAAACATTCAGGGCACCAGTTTATCCCACACTACTGAAGCTCTTTTTGGAACCACAGAGTCGGTAATAATTTCGCTTTCAGTCATGCTTGTTGTTCCTGTGCGTAACAGTATGATGTCAATATGTTAACACGTCAAAATATCACTACTATTATGATATGAATTTTCCATATAATAATAACAAATTATACCGGTATTATATTGGATGCATGCTGCTTACAGTCTGGCACCTTTAAGACCTGACCTAACCTGCGTGCTGTGTGCAGGAACTTCCCGAGCATAGCAAAATAAGAGGAAAATGAAAAATACAGGCAGAGGGCAGAGTGTCTGCAAATAAATATACCGCCACACACTTCTAGCAGGTCATAAGTGATGATTTAGAGTGATTACTTTTGTATGAGTCTTTACATTGTGTTTCTGGTAATCCTTCATAGTACACATTTAATCTGAAAACAAAGAGTAAAAATGACAAGTTATGGTTTTGCCAGGAGCAGTGACTTCCTGAAGTCTAGTACTCACCATGGCAACCAGAAAAGTAGCCCAGGAGCTTGAGTAGCATTGATCTTCTCATCAGTCAGCAAGAAAAGGAATAGGTGCTTTCTCCAAAATTACAAATTCCTGTAAGGTCTTAATGGCATGTTCAGTTAATCAGAAAAATAATCTGTTTGACTGATAATAAAAATAATCATTAGCTGCAGTCCTTGTTGGACCAGCCGATATCTCTTTGAGGTAAAATAAGAGGCCAGTGTTTATTTGTCTTGAGCCTGAAATGGATATCGACTGAAGCCAAGTTTCAGATGAAAGACAATGATCCACACTCATATAAACTATTTACATGTTGTAGCAGCAAATAATTAAATTGATTACTATCTGCCAACGGTTTGATCTGAAGAATGGTTCATTCAAAATTCATCGCTTTGATCACAGTAGCCAGAGAGCGAACAGGTAAGCAGGCAGGCAGGGCTGACCAACAGACAGGTGCTAGAGTTGCCTCTGATGGGCTTAGTCACTGCTGCAGCACCTCTAATCCACTGCACCAAACCTGGACACACTCAAAAAACATAAAGCCATACATGCACTTAAACATGGCATCAACATCTACAACACTACGGTAGCAATCTGTCTCAGACATCGACACATTAACCTCAGTGAAGGCTCTGCTTCCTGTTCAGACAGGGAGGGTGAGAGATTTTGGAGGGCAGACAGAGACGAGGCTGGAATGCTGATCCTCTGCTGCCACCTCTGCTTTATATGAAGATGGAGATGGCACTTAGATAGTACTTTCAGCGTTGCAATGTTCCCCGGCAGCCATGTTAGCTGCACAGTCCTGCACCATGGCTGCTGTTTAGAAGACCATACCTTATAGATGCCTGATGGGCTGCGATGTACAGCTGCAGCCAACACCTCTGTGTGCCAGACAATATACAGCAACAAAAGGAGCCACAGTGCATCCTGACCAGACTTATTGTATTGATGAGTCTGAGTACCAGCACCACTAAGTGGTCAGTCCTCAGCTGCTACGACTCTTTCTCTGCACTTCACTGCCTTGCAAGTAACAGACAAGCTCGACTACACAGAAACTGGATGTGAACACACGATGACCTTTTAGCTACATCAAATACAGGCTTTACATGTGATCCTCCAACACTGACACCAGTTCAGTTTTATAGTCCTGTAACAATTAGTTGAATCAGCAAATGTCATTAACTGTTTTTCACATCTGATGTTTCTAGCTTCTTAAATGTGAGAAGTTGCTCCATGTACTTGTCTCACATTACAGTGAACTAAGTAAACTGAAAATCTTTGAGTTTTAGACTGTTTAGTTAAAGCAAGATGTAACATCACCTTGCCTCTCTAAAATTCTGATGGGCCATTTTCACAGTTTTTATGTTTTATAGATCAGACAATTAATCAAGTAATAATTAAAAAAATAATAATAATTGTAAGGTGATAAAAAATAATTTCAACTTTTGTTTTGGAGGAAGGAGCTTTTGTCCAAGCATGCCGCAGTGTTACATTGCTGGCAGAAAAAGCTGTTGATTCACAATTTGTGTTGCTACCTTTTAGGGTTTGGTATGAGTACTTAAGTACTTGTTTGAATTTTAGTATTCTTTCAAGGTGTAAAGTAATCGCTGCCCAACCTCCCACATGTGGACATGACTTTTCAATGTGTTTTTAGTATTCAAAATGGGTAAATGGTAAATTTATTGTAGAGTTGAATGTATTTCTTTCCCCAGAAGCAATGTACTCCACGAGACTACTTCTGGAGTGTGAGCTCTGCACTGGGAAACGGTTGGTCAGAGTCCACTCACACACATGCGAACAGAGTGACAGGGCTAACTGTTAGCATCACACAGCTAATGTCACGTAATATTTATTAATGAGACAGAGTTAAGCTGTTTGGTGTTGTAAGATTTTTGGAACAGTTTAACAGCTCAGTGTTGGATGTTAGCCGCTGCTGCTGTTTTACATTGTGCTAACCAGGCAGATGTCAAACTGACTGGGAGAAGAGCAGCTCCGCATTCCCGAGACCGTTCTTCAGTGCTGCCTTTAACCCATGAAAGAGCAGCATCATAAAGTTTGATCATTTTCCTCATGTTAACTTTGAATTACTGGTTTAATAGGCTAATTGAAGCCTGTTTTTTAACAAATAAATTTTAAATTTCCAATTTACATTCTTATTCTTTCCTGAGAATTTTTTGTGAGTACTCAAGTACTCTATATTATGTAATATGAGCACTCAACTATGGAAGTTACTTCAAAATTCTAACCCTATTGCCTTTGGAGCTATAGTTTGTTCAAAAGTACTAGAGTTCAAAAAAGTAGTAACAAATAATTCATCTGCAACAATTTTGATAAACTGGTTATTTGTGAAAGTCTTTTTTTTTGCCAAGAACTCACTGCGTCCAGCCTCTCAAATGTAAATATTTGTTTTACTCAGTCTTCTCTGACAGTAAACAAAATGACAGACAATAATTGATAATGAAAATAATTGTTGGTTGCTGCCCAAGCCCCCGGTAACACTGCTCAGTAATGCAGCCAAATTTCCCAGTGGTCACTCGCGATACTGCAGCGAAAAAATCCAAAAAGCACTTTCCTCATAGATCATAAATCTGTTACCAGGACACCTAAAACTGCAAACAAGGTCAGTTATGAATCTATTATGGTTTTTGATTCATGGAGGTTTTATATTTATAAAACTTTCTTGGAGCCCAGAAAAGCAATTTAAATATCTGTGATGTCATCACAATGTAAAATCTATGAGCATAGTGGGAATTTGTGGGCGAGGCCAGCAGGAGAAAAACTACTGTGCATATTCAGTGAACCGCAAACCACATAGTAAACCCAGAAACTAGAGATGTTTTTTTGGCATATGTGCCAGGCGAGCAACTGCATTTGAATGAACAAGCGCCATCTTTGGATCCATTATCTAGGTAATATACATCTATGTCCTATCACAACAATAACCATTACAAGGTGCATGAGATTTATTTTTGCATTCACAACATTGTTACCACAATAAAAATCACCGAAACGCAAAACTAATTCATGATACACTCAAATAAACAAAAGGTGAATGACCTCAGAAATAAATCCATATTGCTGCACACAGAAATACTGCTCTCAACATGTATATCCTGCATGGGACTACTGGATTTGTTTAACACCCTGGGGGCTCACCAACCACTGATCACGTACTGTAGCACTAAAACAATTGGAAACAGGAGGAAGCAGATCTCTAAATGGTCATTAAGAGCCCGACTGAAATAATTGTCTAGCTTTTACTACCAGCTCACAAGACAAATTTAGTTTATTGTTTTCTTAAGAAATTGCAATTAGATGTTAAATTTGAACCAGCACTATTTTGTAACTTGCACAAATACCATGAAGAGAAAGACCTTGATTCCTGTTTTGTTTGTGTTCTTGGTTCTTCTCATCTTTCTACCTTTGTATTAAAAACAGCGATAAAACATCAACTACTAAATTAAGCAGCCGATATGTTAATAACACAAAAGCCAAAATAACACTCAAACAGAATGAACAAAATTATGCGGCCCTGGAGTGTTGATATATTTTCAATCTTCAAACAGCCTGTTTAGAAATAAATGCCAGGTGCACATTTCCCATGACCTTGGAATAATCCTGAATCTTTAAATAAGTAAACAGCCTAAAATGAAAATTGCACCAGATACATTTTTTATCCATCATGCTGATATGAAGCAAACAATACAAACACAGCAAAGCACTGCTTCTTACTTCATGGCCAGGTAAACCACTTCACACTGAAGCAGCTGTAGATGTAGACACAAACCCACATACAGAATGAGGTGAAAATAGGTGCTGACTAGGACAATAGGGCTTTGTTCACATCCTGACAATGCTCATTTTTCAAGAGGAGCAAACTCATCAATAAAAGTAATTTGAGGACAGCATTAGCCACTGCTCAGCAACTGACCTGTGCTGTATAATATCACTACACCATGGAGCCAATTAAAACAGCACTTTCACCCTTTGATGACGAATTGTTAGCTTTATGACTCTGGACATTCATCAGCAGACACAGAATTGTGTCCCACAGGGAACGAAATAATCATGTAAAACACCAAATATACATTAGCCACTAGCAGAGCAATAAAGGATTAAAACAATAAAGAGGGCGAGCAAATCAAATAAGGTCTTTAAAAGATAAAGTCAAAAAATAACTAGAAAATAAATAAGGCCTTTAACCCTAAAGGCCAAGGTAGCAGCCCCTAGAGGCCGTTAGACCAACTGGGCCAAAGAAGCCTGAGCCAGGTGACAGTCCAAAGCAGGGATACTCAACATGCTTTGCCGAAGGGGCCACTTTTGCAAAAGGGACCAGATAATATGCAAACAATTAAATTTATCAACATATATATATATATATAATATATGAATTGCCTCTTTTCAACCTTTCTGCATTTGCTCTCTTCACTCATCTGTGACAAGAAGCAAATCCAGCAGCCCTGCACAGGTCACGTATACACAGGGGTGTTTCTGGGATTTGAGGACACGTGGGGCGTCATCAGGACCACTGTCAGGGGGTCCAAGGGAATCCTCACCTAGAACATTTTTTCTTAATATAAAAAATGTTTTTTTTATGGACTCTGGCACCTTATTTACATTCAAAGTAAAGCTTGGAAGGCCACCCACCACCCTATCGTGGGCCAGATGTGGCCCACCGGCCACAAATTGAGTATCACTGGTCTAAAGTAACCTGCTGACTGACTGCAACTGTCATCTATTCAGAGCCCTGCGCTCTGCTACTGCGACTAAAAATACCAGAGCAATGATACATCAATCACAATAAATTGAAACAATTCAATGTACAAGACATGTAAAGATCAATAAAGGAAGGTAATAACTTACAACACATCTATTGTGCAGGATAAACGATTGAAAGGCCTCCAGTGAGGAAGGAAACTGATGCTTACATAACAAAAAGCCTGACTTGCTGCTAACAAAATAATACAGAGAAAATGGTGAGTGTACATGTGTGTGAGCAAAATGTTTTGTGTGGTAAAATAAAAAAAAAAAAGTGGCTCTGTCACAGAGAGCAGTGTTGACCTTGCCTGCACCGCGAGGATAGGGACACTCCCGAGGTGCAGGTAGATTCACAGCTGATAGCACAACTACTGGAAAAAAAAAAAAAAAAAACAGGCTTCCAGTGGCAAAGAAAAAAACAACTAAGTGCGACGGCGGTTTTGTTAACCACCACGCAACATAAGGAAACTTCTGAATTACAGACTGTAGAAATTGACTACGTAGCTGCAGGCATCAAAGAGGAAACAAAGAAGGCACTGGAGAGAAAGACCGAGAAAGAGAGAGAATTCCCCCAGTATTAACATCTGCTCCAGAAACCAGGAATGGCTGTAAGCCGGTGTTAAAAAAGGAAGAGAGGTTGGGAGGGGGAGCTGGAGGGGAGTCAGGAAGCTTATTTGAAAGACTTAAGCTGCATGGTTACGTAAGTGATATGGGATCCTCTGAAACCATACACTTTCAGTCAAAGTTGGGATGCATTAGTACCCTCGCCAGATATCTTATCCCTGCGTCATCCATACTGTTAGAGCTGCAGGCTTTCCCTTCTCACATCTCATCTTGCCCAGCATGCACATACCACACACAACACATGCATAAAACATACACACACACAAGCATCTCTGCACCGACTTTCACACTCCTGGTCCTTTTAGCAAGAGGTTGATAAGATGTGTCTCTTAAAGAGGTTAGAGGTGAAGAATATGGAGGAACCTTACAGTAATTCATTGGCTCATGTCAGTCATCGCTGACAGAGTGGTGACATGTGTGTGTGTCTGTGATGAAATGATTGTGTCTGACTCTTCTACAGAAAGAGCTGAGGAGCAAACCCCTACTGAGAGACATCTACCCCAGGTGTATCTGAGTCATACCACCTTTTCCTCTCTTCTTTCGTGCACAACAAAAAGAAAAATCTAATCCCTACACCAGCCTCTCAGCCCTACCTCCCCTCTCTGTGAAAGTGGAAGCTGTACTGTGTTTCTGTCCATAACACTGTCTCTACTGCATCAGCATCAGATTGGTTTACAGCCAGCCTGGCACGGTGCAGGCTCACAGGGCGGCTGGACTCATACTCGGTTTGCTGAGGACCAATTTGCCACCAATACACAACAGCACAATCTGTGGATGACTCATTTTCATTAATGAGTGAAATCCGACGAGAGGCCAGAGGAATAAAGTAGACTCGGCAGCTTGGTGATACGTCCCTGCAGTCGGCGACTGGCGGAGAAGAGATTTATTGTTTACAATGAGCTCTGCCAGTCGCTCCAGCTCTGCTTGGGACTTCTCAGTCAGACGCAAGTCTGCAGGTATTGCTCTGCGGTCATTAAAATGCCACATAGAGGAAAAGCTGAGAGGAGAAGAGAACGGACTGTTTGGGGAAATTGGCAAGCTCACTGTTTTGGTGGATAATTAGTGCTATAGTGTAATTTCGCTCACTAACACCATACCGCAGTGTGACAACAAAGAAAGAGAGGAGACAGAGATGTGAAGAGGGACAGACACAGTGAGAGGTAGAGTACTACACTGCCTTATCAGACGGCTTAGACAGGACAGTCAATAAAGCAGGTATAAAGCAGTCGAGAGGAGTAGGAGAGCATGCAGTGTGTTGTACCGTTTCCCCATGTCTGTATGCACAGGACATACATGTGTGCCAGGGACACTGTGTGTACACACAGTAGAAACACACTCGTGACTGAGTTTCCATGTGTGCCCCGGCACCCCTGACCAGAGCTTAGCATGACAGAGAAAGAAGGTGGGGGGGGGGCGTCTCAACCTTCCTGCCCCCCTCTCCAGCCACCCCTCCCTCCCCACCCTACCCCCATCACTCCACCCCTGGCTACCCCACCTGTGAATAGTCCCAGTACCTTGCGCTTTTTATCCCGTGAGCGACTCCTCTTTTTGACCCTCTCCTCCTCCTTCTCTTTGCGTTCCGCCTCTAGCTGGGCTTCTAAATCCTTGTTCTTGCGGAGATGTTTGGCAGCTTGTGCCATGGTGTTGGTGGTGGGGGTCTGGGTGGCGTTGGCGTGTCCAGATCCTACGGCGGTGGTCTGCGGGGCGACAGCGCTGGGACTTCTACCTGGTGCCAGCCAACACTAGCGCTGCCGCTGCTGCTCTGTGCTCCTCTATGGCCCTGCAGAGTCTGCGAGCGTGCTCACCCTCTGCCTCCTCCTCCTCCTCCTCTTCAGCAGTGCAGTCACACACACATCTGCAGTCCTCAGCCGTCTGCTGTGGGATGCTACTGCAGCGCTGCTCTCTCTCCCTCTCTCACTCTCCAATGCTCGCACTCTCCCTCTCTCAATCGCTTATGTACACTTCCCTCCTTCAATTTTTCTGCTGCCTTCCTCTCTCCTCTCCCTCGTTCTCTGTGCGGGAGAAAAAAAAAAGATTAATAGTGAACAAACAGGTTTTCCTTCTTTTTGACTTGTTTTCCTTCTCTACATCTCTCTTCCCCTCACTGCTTTGACGTTCTGTGAAACTGCTTCGACCCCCCATCCACCCTCCACCCCCACCCCCAACAAAGATTAAAGAGGGATGAACTGACAGTCAGTTGAGGAATAGCCCGAGCAGCTTTGAGTCAAAGTCAGCTCTCCTTCCTCTCATTGCATTGATTTTGTTTCCTTTTCCTGTATTTAATTTCTCAGTATCTCATAGTCCTGCTGTGTGTCCATCTGTGGAGGCTCGCTAGGCTGCACAGGGAACCCGTCATCGCCACAGCCAATCACGCAATCACTCACACACACGGACACAAGAGGAAATAAAAAAAATAATCTGAAACATGCATGAGGAAAAAAAAAAAAAGCTGCCTCTTACTCGTTTACTCTCCCCCTCTCTTTCTGCTCCCTCTCTACTGTTCAGGCGCTGCAGCAGACAGGATTGGTACCCGTGCAAGGATGTTGGTGCAGTGTGCTTGTGTTTATTAGAGTGAGGCTGTGAGCAATAAAAGGCTATTCCATATCACTCCCTGGCTGTCTATTGTAAAGTCTGATACAGTAACATCAAAAGCTGTGCTTCATTGACTTCTTTTTCTGCATTCCTTTTCTCCTCTTCCCTTGATCCCTTGTTATAGTTTTGCATTAAATACAAGAGAGGCTGGTGTGAATAAATATATTATAGTGTAAGTGGATTCTGTCTTGTGCTCATGTACAATGTATGTGTGGATATGTGCGCAGTGAGAAAGAGGTGCATAGGGAGAGAGGTGCTGATGGAGCCAGCACCTGTTTACTGGTATTGCTCTGCCTCTCTCATTCCCCCTACCTCCCCTCCCTCCCTCCCTCCATCCTTCCCTCCTTCCCCCCTCTCCCCTCCTCCCTGCAATGCTGCTGACGCAGGCAAAAAATATCCTTTAACATCTCTCTTTTCCCAGCTCACTATACATCACACGTACAGTTCACATTGATACAGTAGACACACAAACACACACACGGTCAGCACGCATGCCAACACACGTGTTCCAGTACATATACTCACACACACTCACACACAGAAAAAGGGAAGGGGGCTGGTGAATAGCTGTTATTAGAGCAATCTGCAGCCACATCTTAATTTATGGCTTATTTTTTTCTCTCCTCCATGAGTTATTCAGAAACAAGCAGGATGTTATCACTCGCCATCCTACTGTCTCAATCTGTCAGTTCTTGTCCTATTATTACAGTAACTATCAGGTCTTTTCTGACAGTCATCAGTTGAATGACTCATGATTTTGAGCCCAATTTGAAAGAAAAGAGCTCTTCAGAAAATGAAATCAGGGTTAGTCTTGGCTGTTTGTATTATTTAAAGCCAAAATTATGTTAACAAAGCAAAGATTGTTACCATCTCTTTAAGCCATTCCTGGTACATTTCACTCATTATCTGCTGCTGCTTCCTGTCCATATCTGTGTACTTATGTCTTTCTCTCTCTCTCTCTCTGTTTTCCCTCTGCTCTCCTGCCAAGGCTTCCCCTGATCTGATAGCAGCTCTCTCTCTATACTGCAGCATACTAATGAATAGGACCGGTGATATTGCCTTCTGTCTGCAATGCTACTACACAAATCACTCGCTCATGTGGCCTAGCTATGACACAAACAAACACAAATACTGATGGGCTGACAGTTCTGTGGCAAGAGATCCATCACCATATTGAACTCCTGGGGAATGTGCCTAAATGAATCACCAGCGGGACTGACTGCTCTGGTAATAAGGAAGTTTTTGCTTAGCCAACTAAATTGGTCTTGTTATGCTATATACTCTTGCTCTGCTAATGGAGGGGCAGTTTTACAGTGGATGTTAACACAGCCAGTAGGACCTCTTATGGTGGCTGGATCATCTGAGGCTGAACCTGGAGTAAGAGAGAAGAGAGTGTTCCACACCCATCACATACAAACCAGAAACACGGTACTGTAGCTTCATAGTTAGAAGTGATGGTTTAACAAAACCCAATGTTTTAAATCCCTTTTTGATTCTGTGTATTTTGGCTGCCTACCTTCAAACCTTTCCTTTGATGCAGCAACAAAGACATGTATTACCAGCTCACCTTTTTATCCCTTAAAGGACAGTGGACATGTGGGTAACCTGTGAGGCTGTAATGTGTACTTAAATGTGTACATGGAGGGAAGCAGCTCTCTCGGGGTGTCATGGTGAAGACAGCGGGCGGAAAAGAGTGATGACAGCAGTAGAATGAAGTGTTAAGATAAATTCAGGGCTACATCTTAACCTCATGAAAAAAGGCCATGTTTGTTGTTTTGTGGTGAAGACTGCAATAAAGCCATTGTTGTAAACGGCACCCGAATGCCTCGTCATCCTTCCTTCTGCGGAGTGGTCCGGACCTCTAAAAGCTAGTTACCAGCTAATAACAAGCTACGCTAAAATTAATGTTAATAAGCCAGCGTGTTCCTAACTACGATTCGATGCCAGTAAGCTGTCACTGCGTGAGGGAACACATGTTTTTCAAGTGCTCAATGACTACAGCTGCATTACTGTGATGTATTAATGCTTTAACTTGTGTTTATGGTGCAAGTTACTGAGCCATAGTGACATTTAATGGAAACCAATGGCAAGTAAATCAATCTAATAACTCGATCTAAAACGAATCTTGGATCTAAAAAGTTGTAGTGGCAATATAACGTATGCCTAGATAATAAATTTACACATCTTGGAATTCTCAACAAATGCCTATAACCTGACAACAGCCACAGCAACCAATTACATCTAAATAGGAGATCAACCCACCAATCATCCAACAGCCCAGTTTATTTAATCTGATATAATGTTATTTAACGGGACAGACATGTCAGAGGTGACAAGACAAGAAATACTGATATAAACTCCGGGCTCAGTTTCAACCACTGAATAGGGCTGTGACGACAACTGCATCACCGCAATACTGTGGTTATGTGAACTTCCGGCATTACCACTGGGTCCAAATTGGGCTCAATAAATCACTGAAAAATGCCTTTCTTTAGCTCTGATGCAGCCCCTCTGTTGCCTCGCTCAATGTCCTGTCCACAATACTTTGATTGGTTGTACATCACAAGTAATAGCATATCAACACTGACAGCTGCTGCACCACAGATGGAGAAGATGACCGAAGCTGCTAAAGCCAGTGAGTGGACTCCTAACTGTGTCAAACGTGAGGCAGCAGATATTACTGATGTTGTAATAAACATCACATACGTTCCCAGCCATGAACATGAAATCACTTCCTCTCCTGTTCATTTTTGACAAGTTTCACTAATCAAAACAAATGCCATACATGCAACCACGTGCCACAACCCCTGGCAAAACTTATGGAATCACCGGTCTTGGAGGATGTTCATTCAGTTGTTTAATTTTGTAGAAATTTAATTTTGTAGAAAATGTAGAAAAAATTATGGAATGATGAAAAACAAACAAACGAAAAAACACAACAACACACCACTAGTGCTTTGTTGCACCACCTCTGGCTTTTATAACAGCTTGCGGTCTCTGAGGCATGGGCTTAACGGGTGACAAACAGTACTCTTCATCGATCTGGCTCCAACTTTCTCTGATTGCTGTTGCCAGATCAGCTTTGCAGGTTGGAGCCTTGTCATGGACCATTTTCTTCAATTTCCACCACAGATTTTCAATTGGATTGAGATCCGGACTATTTGCAGGCCATGACACTGACCTTATGTGTCTTTCTTCAAGGTAAGTTTTCACAGTTTTTGCTCTATGGCAAGATGCATTATCATCTTGAAAAATGATGTCATCATCCCCAAACATCCTTTCAATTGATGGAATAAGAAAAGTGTCCAAAATGTCAGTGTAAACTTGTGCATTTATTGAAGATGTAATGACAGCCATGTCCCCAGTGCCTTTACCTGACATGCAGCCCCATATCATCAATGACTGTGGAAATATGCATGTTTTCTTCAGGCAGTCGTCTTCATAAATTTCATTGGAACGGCACCAAACAAAAGCTCCAGCATCATCACCGTGCCCAATGCAGAGTTTCAATTCATCACTGAATATGACTTTCATCAGTCATCCACGGTCCACAACTGCTTTTTCTTAGCCCATTGTAACCTTCTTTTTTTTTTGTTTAGGTGTTAATGCTGGCTTTCGTTTAGCTTTTCTGTATGTAAATCCCATTTCCTTTAGGCGGTTTCCTACAGTTCGGTCACAGACATTGACTCCAGTTTCCGACCATTTGTTCCTCATTTGTTTTGCTTTGCATTTTCTGTTTTCAAGACATATTGCTTTAAGTTTTCTGTCTTGACGCTTTGATGTCTTCCTTGGTCTACCAGTATGCTTGCCTTTTACAACCTTCCCATGTTGTTTGTACTTGGTCCAGATTTTAGACACAGCTGCCTGTGAACAACCAACATCTTTTGCAACACTCCGTGATGATTTACCTTCTTTAAGAAGTTTGATAATCCTCTCCTTTGTTTCAATTCACATCTCTCGTGTCGGAGCCATGATTCATGTCAATCCACTTGGTGCAACAGCTCTCCAAGGTGTGAGCACTCCTTTTAACTGCAGACTAATGGGCAGATTTAATCTGATGCAGGTGTTAGTTTTGGAAATGGACATTTACAGGATGATTCCATAATTTTTCCCTCTGCTTGATCTAAAAAAGCAATTGTTATTGACTACGACATTTTTTTTCTTGATTTCTTTCAGTGTTTCTTAAAGCCAGAAAGTTGCCATTTTAAATGACTTTAGTTTTGTGGCATGTCTGTGATCTGCTTTTTTTTTCTACAAAATTAAACAACTGAATTAACATCCTCCAAGACTGGTGATTCCATCATTTTTGCCAGGGGTTGTGCTGAGAGCTTAACA
>JAPZEB010000022.1:25310348-25324621 GCA_029783705.1 Chaetodon striatus | reverse complement strand
GCTGGTATATGCTCCAGCCCCCCCCCCGTGACCCTCAAGAGGATAAGCGGTTAGAAAATAGGTGGATCTGATACTCCCTTCTCACAGGTATTGTGAAATGTCTAACTTAACATGGGTCAGGTGCACGATGCACAGAACCCACAAGTGCCTTCTGTTTTTAATCTTATGATTTGATCTTATGATTAAGTACCTTGAGGTATTTTCCTCAATCAATATTTGATTTATATTCCTCTAATCATTAACTGTAGGGCATTTTTTCAGCCCAGGCCACGTATGTATAATAAGGACTTAACAGATACAAGTACACGAAGATACAAAATAAACTTGGAAATATGAATAATTGGATTATATTCTCAGGAAGTATAAAAATGTATTGGGATCCACTGCCTTTATTTCCTAACGACTGGCCTGCTAGATGTAACATACTCAGATGTGTTCTCATTAAGTTTTACCCATTTAACATCTGATGTGTTTGACAAATTTCTCTTGTATTTAAGAAAGAAAAAAAAAATCTGATTTTAACAAAACAATGGTGTTTTGATGTGTTGGAAAACCAGGGAGACTAAAATGTGCACCAACAGTGTATTTTGTCAAATAAACGACTTCCTTTTCCCTTCCTCGGAATTAAACATACTGGAAACATATTTGTCTTCAAAGGTTTCTAATTGCAACTGAAACTACAGCTGCTGCTAATTAATCTCATTGGACCGTACCAAGTTGGTAAATTTGTAGGGGGAGATGCCACTGGTTGTTTGCAAAGTTTCTCGCAGTTTCTTTGTCACTGGCAGTTGGGCTTTCTTTGTTACCAGTGAATTAAGTGTTACTGAAGAATAAACGTAAAATTGGTAATGATATTGACTTTAGCTGATTTGTTTTCTGAAATGCAGAGGGGGGTGTAGTTGACTGAAACACCCTTGTTGAAAACAATGATACATTCTTGAGGCTATTTAAGCTCAGACTTGGATGAGGGACTTCTTACTATGTCTGTTTGTGTGTCCTGTACTCACTTTGTTCATGTTAGAAATAAAGGTTATTTCATTTTATTTTATTATTCTATTTGGAGTATAATGACATAACATGGTGTAGATTCCATTTAAGTGTCAAAGACATTAAACATTAACTTCGTCATTATTCTTCGCCTCCTTTATTTTTGGCTCGTCCCACTTTTTTGAGTAGATGGATTACATGGTTATGCCTTTTTTTTATTCAAATATGATGGAATGAGGTGTCAAATTAAAGATTTTAATCTGAAATTGCAGTTGAGCCAACACTCCCCAGGCCTGATTCCTGTAGGTTAGTCATTTATCGCATTCAGTGATAGCCATGGTGCAAGTGATTGTGTTCATTTATCAGTTGTCTCTTTGCGGGGCCGTGATTGTGAAAACCCAGGTGAATGGCTGACTGTGAAAATCAGTGCTTCATCTTATCGAGCCCCAATTCCCCCCCGGCCCATATATACAACGATACTGTAACCCTGGCCTAGTCCTGGTGAAAAAGAAACAGTCTCAGAGGCAGAAAGAGAAACAGAAGAAGCAGTAATAGGTATGTCAATGAGGCCCTAGTCCAGGCTTGTTCACTTGGGATCCAGCACGCTGTTCTGGAGAGCATTTTCAGCTATTTGTGGAAAACAGAACTAACATATCATCAGACATTTTTAGCACACGGTGCAAAGCAGCTTCCAAACAGACAAATATCCCCTATAATGATACATTTGCGACACATGCAAGGTTTGCATTTGGGCCAGGGAAGGCTAACACTAACACAAGCAGTGTAATTGGGAAGGTTATTTTTTAATTTGTTTGCTTTGATAAATGGAATACACAGAATGCCTCTTGTACTGCACTCTGGTTTCTGAGGAGAAATATAACTAGGGTTGAAATGATCACACTCTGTGGTTTATTAACACGTACTGTATCACTGAAGAATTCTACATCATAAATAATGCGCTGAATTTTTAACAATATGCAACTTTTGCCATTGCCTTCCAGGCTTTCTGATTTATGGCATGATCCAGCACCGAGCTTCAGCCCCTGCTGAAAACAACAGCTTTAATATAATAACTCACGGTGAACTAAACAGAGATCTATGATGCTAAGGGACACTGATGCAATTCCAAGGTACAGACTCACTTTCTACTAGTGCTGCAGGTAGTACAAATTCTCATACTGTAAACAAGACTTTGATGGTATAGGCACATACGGAAAAAATGGCTGGATGCTTCGAATCAATGTGTCATTTCGAATTTGTTGTTGATGTGGCTGACATTTGAACTCTTTCTTTGGGCAGTTTACTTGAAAGCGTGAGACATTGCCATTGGAATATGTACTCATTTGTTCATAAAACTCCTTCAAATATTTACATGAACTGGCAACTCGGTCTCACTCCGAAGTCGTCGAAATCTGGTGCTTTTGCTTTTGACTTGCAGGATCAGACACGACAAACAAAACCGTCCTTTCACGTCAGCATGATATCTGTCTGCTCGTTGGCATCGAGGCAAATGCTGTGGGAGTTAAGGCAATGGAAGTCAAGGTGGGGCAGGGGTGGTGAATGGGTTTAACACCATGACTTTCACCTGGGAGAGTGGTGTTAGCATCCTAGATTACAAAGCCAAATCCTGTTTCTTTTTTCCTAAACCCAACCACGTGCTTTTGTTGCCTAAACCCAACCACGTGTGTTAGTAAAACAACGGCAATGCATGTAACAGGCAGAACTTGACATGGCACCCCAGAACGTCAACAACCAACGCACCAAGGGTACCTTTCACATTGTATCTGGATGCGGTCTGTATTTCTTGCCCTAGCTATCCAGGTATTGTGTAACAATTTCCAAGTCAACGGTTGGCCATTAATCAATGTTGGGCTGGGGGTGAGCATCTGTAGCTCTTGTCTTTGTGGCGTTTCCCGCACTATTGGCCCTTATCGGTCCTTGTCTGCTTTTTTGCCTTACATTACATTTAGTTAAAAGAGCTCACCATTGACTTTTACTTTTACACAGGACACATGGGAGAAAGTCCAGTGTTTGTCTGACCCATCCACCACCCTGACCTCCTCCCTGCAGACTTTCTTGCTCTTAAAACTACCTATCATGGGGTAACATAAACCACAGCTATGACATGACATTTTTATGCAGGGAATTTGTGTCCATCTCGATAAAGGATCCTAATTACACTTTTCATTGGCACTGTTTCCCTGGTGATGGCGTGTAAATTCAAAACAAAATGTGCAACCACCACGTAATTTGATGTTAAAAGGTTGTGGTTATTTCATATACTTCTGTGAGACCAGGTTTTGCCATGTAACCTTTCCCTAACAGCCTCCCAATACACATTTTATGTTCACTTTAATCATGTGTATTATGCAACTACGTTACACCAACCAATTGGTGATATGTGAGCAGCAGGAGTTCAATGCTGTGCCATGTATACTCAGATTGTAAATGCTGTTCTCTATTGACAATGATCACCTTAAACATCTGTCCACACCTCATATAATTTGTTTATTGAGTCAGTATATGATTATGAACACTACACATAATATGTTAATCGTGCCTGTTTATTGTCATGAACGCTGCACATAACAATATGTATTTGCTTTACATTTTTATATCCTGTGGGGCTAATGCAAGAGATAAATATGGAAGATGGAAGAGAGAGCAGCAGCTACAGGCAGATGAGAGCACAACAGGAGGTTGGTCCACACGCAGCAGAGGGAGAGGATATTTCATTGTCTTTCTCTCTCTTATATGTTGCAGACTACAGACAGAGGAGTTAAGTGCATAACAATGAGATGTTTCTGTGGGATTACTATGCGTGACTTGAGGCACAGGTGACTGAGCCTGAGGGTTGTGGCTGGACAGATGAGGCCAGTCTGAGCATCTGCTTTTGAACAAAGCAGCTCTGTAGCTAGGCAACATCGGATTGCATGCAAAAGGCAGCACATTTAACACCATCAATTCCAAAACCATAATATTTTTACATTAGTTTAGGCAAAGTAAGAGACACGTTGGTGTCAGTGAGGTCAACACTCAGAGCATTTGTCCAGTGAAATAACAGTCCTTTCAGCTTTGTGCCTCAGAGACTAATGATGTTGATAATTCCTCTGAAAATTCAGACTCAGGGCATTATCAGATATCAATACAGCTTGCAAGTCAGTAAAGCAAGGGAAAGTAAATGTCTTTTGCCTCTGAGTTCAAAGTATGTGCCCTGCTATATACCATATCATTATCACAGAAAAATTGATACAAATCGCTGTATTTGGGAAACTTTTTGTTCAGATCTTTACTCAATACCAAACTTCACATACACCTCATGAGCATTTTTCTGATCTGCTCCCCTGTGGTCAAGATCTTGTTAAATTTAACTGTATTTATATAGCACCCTATTTCAAAGCACTTTGCGATGTGCCTCCCATTCACCCGCTCACACATACAGATCAAGGAAAGCTAATGCAAACCATTAGTCTAATTGCCATCACCACCAGTTGGGGTTCAGTGTCTTGCTCAGCAACACATTTGACATGTGTACACTAAACCTTCACGGCCATTTTAAAGCGACACGTTGCTCCAGAAAGTGGCAAATTAATTTGTGCATACTTGCAAAATAAGTGGTGCAGTGCCAATGTGGTAATTACTTGCAATTTCTCAGTCACTTACTTGACAAACTTCTCGACTATCAAAGCCAGTCTTGTAGATAATGACATAAGTTCCTCAATACTGGACTCTCTATTGGCTCAGTACTGTCAAATGCAGATTTTTTGCTTCACAGCTTAGTGAAGTTTACGTGGAAACACCACAAAGTTTATCTTTGCAAGTGAAGTGATTGCTCCTAGTGATATTCAAATATTGGTCCAAAGTTTTGCTTTTTCAGTTGTTGGTGTGACCAGTGTATACAACTTTGCCTTCACTACTAAGACAGGCACTACTCACACAACTGCAAGAGGTCACTTTGTTCGGTTTATCTTCGACCCAACACCTACAGTTGGCTGAAAGCAGAGGTCATGTGTTTAATCAACCTAAGGCCGTATTCACAAACATTCTGAGAACACTCTCAGAGAGAGTTCATAAGTCCTAGCTTAAGAGTTATTTAGGAAAGTTCTCAAACCAACTCTGAGCAAGGAATGGACAAAAACTTTTACCCAAGTCAGGAGGTGTGGTTGACCTTGCTGTTAGGTATGACGCATTCTTTTAACAGATGTCATTGGTTGTCCCAGATGCGCTCTTTCATGCGCAGGCAAGGTGTGGACACCCAGTGGAAATGAAGTGAACCGCTGACCGTGAAAGTGTTGTCATTGTTAGTGTGATCACTCTGCAGATGGAAGGAAAGACTCAAGTCATCACTGCTGCACTGTTGCATTTTTCCAGTTTTTCAAATATCTTAGTGTTGTGATCATTTTATTTCTGGTGTTACAGCATTAGATGGGATATGTGTGTGTATCCCTAATGAGATCAACCACACATATTATCCTTGCAGAATCTAATCTGTAGCATTTCATTTACTCACTGTCATCCAGCATTTAAAGAATGTTTCTCCAACATCTTTGTCTTTCTACCATTTTCTCCTCTGATTAAGAAACTCTTAAGCCTCTTAAAAGTCCCCCCCCCTGCTCCGCACAGTTATTCACCTTAGGAGGTATTTTTAGGTCTAAGATGCTCTGTGAATAAATTTTATACTTACAAGGACCTAGTCTTAACTTTGAAGGGAAATTCTTAGAATTTTATCACCAGGATCAATCCTTTGCATTAGGACACTTTGTGCATACGGCCCCCGTTCTCTTTCCAAGTTCATCTAATACAGATGCTTTGTCATGCCCCTTTAGCATCTGATACAGACACACAAGGCACCCTTTAGCATCTGTATAAGAGGCACAGCTGTCTTCTAACACCAGGTTAATGTGTGAAATGGTCATCATTAGTTTTAGGCAACAAAAGTACATTTTAGGTTAGGAAAAAAAAGATCATGATTTGACTTGAGGTCACAGTTAGAACATTTCATGACATACATTCATGTAATTACATGGCATACACACGTGACATGACGTACACAGGTAACATGTCATGCTACATTAAAATAGGTCAGCATTGACTTTGGTTTTACATGGGACACAAACAGTGGTCTCCTGGGTGGAAGTCCTGTGTTTTTTGACCTCTCCAACCATCCCGACCTCCTCTGTTCTTAGATTTGTCCCTTTTTGGAAGATGCAATTCATCTTTCATGCAAAGAACGAGATTGGAATAAAAACTACAGAGCAATGCAATATCTCAGCCCTACTGCAAACTGTTGCAACCAACATAGCACCTTTTGCGGTTTCTCAGATGTGCTATGCTCAACTGAATATTTTATAATCATATTCTGACATGAACAGGTTGATTAGTTGACATCACATAACACCTCCACAAGATATATTCCTGGTATAGTCACATAGAATGTATTACATGCAGCACAGTTCTGTAGGAGTTTTTGGTGGTGGTGCAGAGTCTCTGTGGGATGGCAAATCCCACAGAGTGCATCAATCAACTCCACCCTTTCCAAATCCAAAAGTGACTTTATTTCCCACATCATAGAGGAGTGTCTGTATTTTGCATCTGCGGTGACAGTGATTTCCCCTGACAATTCACAACGCATAGCAGAAAGGAAACCATGATTAGCAAAGACATGGAGGCTGAACCTCATTTAGAGGGAGGCAGAGAAGGAGTTTGTTTATTTGTTTTTGATTTGCAAAAAATCTTCTAATCAAACAATTAACGTAATTTATTATCTGCCATGTCTGCATTACAGCGTACATGTGTGTTCATGCTGACAGTGTGTAAAGTTAACAAATGCTTTTTTTTTTGTGGCAGCAGATGGAGTATTGTGTGGAGACGGAAATGAGAATTGTTTAATCAAACATTGCAAACATTGTTGTGATACAGCACAAAAGCATCTTGATTAACCATCTTGAGAGCAGCTCAGACATTGTTGTGTTCTTAATGATGACAAATAATATATTATAGGATAATATCTGATGGTTAGAAACTGTGACTTTTCACTTATAAACGTTGGACAGTCATAAACCCAGCATGTGGAATGACGTTTAAGTGTAAAAAGTTGAAGGAAAATGAAGAATTCTTCTTGCCAAAAGTGCAATATGAGGTATTTCTAAGGATTTATGAAACTGGCGATAAAAGAGGAGGCTTCTGTTTGAATGTGAGAGTCAGCAATCAGAAGTCATGTAGCATTATGACAGTTATGGTGGACAGGGTCAGCGTGGAGATAAAGCATTTGCTTTGGCTGTACAGGACACTACAATTCTGCTATGAAGTTTTATTTTGTGACTACGAGTCCTGCGGGAGCCCTAGTAGAACAGAACTGTGTTCATGGCCCGTTGGCAGATATCCCAAAGCTTCTGCATGGTTGATATAGGGCCAGGCTATCTGCTGTGACAACTCCTTATTAAAATCTAATGCGTTTGTCCTTTTTCTCCCTCCCCTCATCTCTCCTTCTCTTCCTGTTTTTTCCCTCTGTTCTCTCCCTCCACCTCGACTACAGGGGAGTTGGGGGACTGGAAGAGGACATAAATTCACCGAGCCGCTCCAGGCAAGGTCTTCATCAGAAGCTCATTTCTCATCATTTTACCTAAAGTCAGCAGTCTGCCTGTATAATTACACAGGGTTTTAGTGAATACATCTCAAGGAACCCCCCGCGCCCGCTCTCCATTGTTGAGTTATTTTCCACAATAAGTGGATCGGAGGAGCTTTCAGAGTGCCAATGAGCTGCAACTCAAAACTTCTAATTTGCCCCCCCTTCATTCCCTCTGCATCCCACCCACTCTAAAAGTCCCCCTGCTGTTCCTCCACATTAGCCCATTGGTAGTCCATTCCCATTTCCTCTCAAAACATTTCCCCACTGCTCTCTGTTTCCGACTGCCCCCTCTGTAGGCTCTCTCAAAGAAAACAAACCAGGCCTACCCCTCGTGTCAGAGTTCAAGCCACAACAGCTAACACTGGCCGGAGCGGAGCAGAGGTGACCAAACACAAACTCGGCTCATAACCCACCACTCATTATACACTTCCTGTGCACACTGGAGTCCGGGATCTTCCCAGTTCACGTGAGAGCACGTCGCATAAAGCTCTGGCCCCACAAAAGGTCCCTTAACTCATTTTCACCAGTCTAACTCTGAGTGAGGCTCTCACTGTTTGAGGCAGTACCTGTCAGTGGATTTGATATTCTAGACATTGCATCGTCTCTCCCTGTCTGTCTTTGTGTCATTCTCCCCCTTGCATTGCCCCAAGGGAGGAGCCATCCCCGTGGTCCTGTGCCAGCTGCTCAGTGGTCCAGCCTGTGTGCCGCTCCGCTGTGTGAGGCGGTGTGCACTGGAGCCTCAGGGCCCTGTCGCCACGCTGCCTGGCCCCCTGCCTGAGAGGCTCGCTGACAGGGGGTCTGGAGGGACTGGACAGTACTACCCCACCAGGGATAGACCTGTGACAGTGGACTGAAGGGACCAGCGTGTCTGACTTTGTGTCTGTGCATGAATGTATGAGTGGCACACAGGTAATTTATGCATACATAATAATATCAGCATCAGTGTGATGTTTCAGATTGCGAGAGCAATCCAGCAATATTACAACCTGATCAGTCTGTGGACAAAATCCCAACAACTGTGTTTGCTCGCACTATGGTCATTACAATATTCAGTGTAACATAGTTCAGTATAAGATATTTGTTTGTGATTGGCTGGAAGATATTCACAGCCCAGTCACCAGAAGAAAATATTGGCATTGTATGTTTCTGCAAACCATTTGTATGTTTCATATGTACCATATCAGCATTTATAAAGTGATGTAGAATATGAGCTGACTTTCTAATGCGGAGGTGGAGGGGATGGTGGACGGTGTGACAGCTAGGCGAGATGCCTGCCAAGCTGCAGACCACTGTTTGAGACAAACAAATAAGGGCTGTGGCCAAGCGCCAACCTCCAAGGCTGAAAAATGAAGCCTATGCAGAACTGCAGTTCATCAGATGGCCACTTGAGGGTGGCTCCAAAACAGAGTTAATCCCTGTGGACTGCCATGTTAAAATGCCCAACTTCACAGCAGAAATAAACATCTTTACAACCTGGTACAAAAACAGTTTTGGTTTGTATAGCTAGTTCCAACATTCGTGACAACTGTACAGGGGGTGAATTTTTTTTACAACTCACCTGTTTACTTTTTATAAAGGCCCAAAAATATGCATAATTAAGGGTGGGGGTACTTTGAGTGACAAGCTGTCTGCGATGCCTCACTACTCTGCAAGTCAGATCCACCCCTCACTCCGCCACAGTGCCAACCTTTTGTCCAATCATGGTCACTTCTGGCTCCAAAAAACCAAGATGGCAACAACCAAAATGCCAAAATGCCAGAATTGAGCCTACAAAATGGCAGTCCCCAAACCAGTGGGTGATGAAATCACTCTGATTGGCAGTTCAGCTCAGTGCGTGAGAAGAAAAACAAAAGTGAGGATAGAAAACAAACTACCGTCAAGAGAGTGTGGGATTAAAACAAACTTGTTACATTAGGTAAGGTTTCTTTTTTAAGCCATTAAGCCCTTTAGCAGAAATTGTTCATAATTGTTTGTGTTATTGCTCACTAGCGCGCAGTAAATATCATTCGGCCTTTCAACATTAGCATTTATAGCTAATGTGCTAACTGGCTAACTAGCATCTTGAGTCCATCCTGTTGGTCTTACAGGGTCCCTTTTAAAAATGGTGAGCACTGACTGCCGCTGCCTGCTGGTACAGAGAGTTATTTCCTTATGTGCAGGTGCAGAACATACGTGCCAACGCCACTAGTACTTTGATGTTGGTTTGGTGTGTCTGGGCCTTTACAACAACTTTAGTGATTCATCGGTGCATCTTCAGGGTTTTTCAGCTACCAAATGTGGGTGTTTTGCAGCCACCCGTTGCTTTTTTTACTCTTTTTTTAACCTAGACATCGCTGCTTTTTCAGTCGGGATTGTGCCACAAAAACTGGGTGTTTTGAGCTAATACGTGATCTTTTCCTAAAAATTGTTTTTTGTGCCTAGTCAAAACCACGTTAGCCACAGCCTTCATGAAAGATTTCAATATGCAGAAATGTACAATGCCAGCATTTTTTCTAGTGATTGGGTTTGGTATTCTTTAAAGTTATACTGTGTATTATAACATAATGTGCAAGGTATATTAAACTCCAGGTTACCATAGCAACACCTTTCATGCTACAGTAATACTTATACACCATGAAGTGAAGTAAGTGCTCACAAATGACAAACATGAACTGCTCGCTCGGCCTGCTTAAATAAACACACCACATCCTTCAGTTTGTCTCCGGACATGTTGAAATGCATTATTATATGCTCATAAAGCAAGTGCCAGACTTTTGATACTGCCATTAATGACAATACAGTGTTTCTCCATAAATGCTCAGATATCCAGTTTCATTAAAAAAAAAACAGTGTTTTCTTGAAGGTGGGTCTGTTAGCGTCAGTATGCAACAACTTTGCCAACATCATCTGCAGCTCTTTCTGCGGCCAGAGACTCAAATGGAGGATTAAAAAGCACCTCCTCCACATCCTCTGTAAATTGGATGATGAAGGAGGAGAGTGATCCTCAACAGTATTATCAGAGACCATTTTATAGTCTTTTTCTCAGCTAATTTCCACATAGTCCTCCTTCCTGATGCTCTGTCCCGCCTCAACATCCTGTTTCAGAGTAAAATAATAAAAACAAACAGAAGGGAAGTAATGAACTCAAATCTATTTCACTGGATTTTCGTTACTTTTTGGCAACAAGATCGAACGGCCTGTCAGGATTTTCACCTCTTAAAAGACTTCTAGACAAGTCATCTTTAAGAATGTGTGGTAATAAAGGTAATGGGAGTACAGGTTCAGCATGCCAGGATCAACAGAGAAGGCTGCAGTATGATTTCCACTTTACAGCTAAAGGAGAATCTTTTGCTGGGAGTATGAGAAACAATCTCCTAAAATGACATTGTTGTCTCACACATAAAACTCTCAAGTGCATATATGATGACCTAACAGGGCGACTTGGCGGCAGTGCGTGAGTATGCATCTGGGAAAGGGGAGGAATTCGACCCCTGACACAGTCCAACAAATGTTACTGCATTTATTCTTTGGCTGATAGTTTAATGTTCCTTTCCCAAAGACTTGAGGCTTCTATTTTCTTTTTGGTTAAAGCTGAAGAATGAGGAGGCCGGTGTTCCCCTCCAGTAGCAGTACAAGGAGAAAGTATCTGTCCTGCTGTTAGTGAAAGAGATCATTCAGTGGCCCGTGTCATCATATACTGTTATTTTTTAATTAGTTTAAGGCAGGCAGATGCAAGCAGGTGGATGGACTAACATGGAAACAGATGGTCAGACTGAGACACCACAGACATTTACATACCACCAACAAATGATATCTGAATAGTTTATTGTCAAACTGTCCAGACAGTGTTAATCCGTTAAAAAACTATTTAAAAAAGAGACTTACAGTTTTACTGCACTGCAGAACTGAGACTGTGTGAGCACATGTGTCCGTACTTTACCAAACTGGAAGATGTCTTTTCACAGGAAAAATAGGTCTGAGAGTTAACATCAGCATAAGGACAAATAATATCTGCACCAAGCCAGGGAATTTTGTAACTGAGCTGAAATTAAAGCTATGTACCCATCGATTAGGACTGAAAAGCAAAACACAACCTTGCACTGACTAGTTGAAAAAACAAAGCTGTGGTACACGCACATAACTAGAACCGAGACTACAAACAGATCAATACAGCCCACAACCTGAGATTAAGAGTAATGGATTCCTGTTGGAGCCGAGCATCTGAAGTCAAGCCCAGGACTAATCATATAGTAAAATGATCAGCTCAGAACGCAAAATTAACTCTTTAAATGAAAGCACAAAACCATGGTTCTTTCGGCCTAGATGGAGGTTTTGATTTTAGGTCAGTATTAAAAAATCAAAGGCTGAGATGCACGAGAATGTACGAGTCTTTGTGCGCTCAGTTTGACTCTAGGGGAGGGAAGCGCCATATTGACAACATTGGAAAATTCCTATTGATTATTCCTCTTTTCTCTGAGTGCCGGCTTGTTAAAAAAGACCCCTCTTGGAAACACGATCAATTAGTGAGATAGTGCTTGCCATTGATCACCCCCTCTCCAACCCCCCCACCTCACAAGGCTCTTGCCGTACGATGGATCCCTCCACACACTCCTTATGACCAACTATTGATTTCAGCTTCTTAGCCAAATATAAAAGCACACACTCACATGGAGCGCTGACCCCTCCCATCCAAACCACACAGTCTAATACTAATACTGACATCTGCTTGTCTCCATTGTAAAACCATGGTTCACTCATAAATACAGAGGCCAGCTTTGGCCCAGAACCAATATAGTTTCTCAGAGGTCAGAGGTCAGTATGGCAATAATGCCACCATTAACAGATCTGCCTGGGTTAATACTTCTCAGAGTAGAGGAGCTTTGCAGAGAGAACAACAAACATTGGTGAAATATCCCAGTATTGTACACAGGGCGGATTATATTTTTCATTTGATGATGGTGATTACTGATAGGGTAAATGGATTTAATTCAAAGGTGTAAAACAGAGAAAAGGGACAAATTCTCACTTTTGAGGAGCTACAATCAGCAAACACTTTGTTTTGTTCCTAGTTAAATGACCTGCACAACTGATCGGTTATCAAAATTGTTGTCAAGCTTGCCACACTCCAAACTTGTCAAATACTGTTGCTTGGTCAATGGCCCTTGATGTCAAATACTGAGGCACCAAGACACACCTTAGTGGCGGTATGAGACACCAAGCGGCATCTTTTTTTGTCGTTCCAAGCAATTGCTATAGTATTAAGAGCGAGGAAGTCCATATAGGACAGGTGGGAAGGGAGCTGGATGGGTCAAACAAACTCAGGACTTTCACTCAGGAGATGTTTGTTCATTTCCTGTGTGAGACCCAGAGTTAATCAAATTGTTTTAATAACAGTGTTGTGTGCTGGTAGGTTATGTGTAGTACACTACGCTAGTGGCATTTGTGACACGTGACGGGAAGTCACATTACATTAGTAACAAACATATTTATTTAAAGCCAAACCATGATGGGTTTTTTTTACCTAACCACGTACTTTTGTTGCCAAAACCTTAGGAAGTAAACCCAAAAACAAAGGGTTTTTTTTAACTGAAATTCTTGGTTTATTTTGAAGAGACACAATGCTTTTTAATGAGTGTAAATTGACACACCATCCCCCAGGCATCCAAAACTGAGGCTGGAGGGGTACCTCAGGTTATAGTTTGACCTGTAGGGCCACTGAACAAGTGTCTGTAATGAGAATGTGTTGCCACAATACATAAATATCATGGCCAAATATAAAAACGTTACTATAAAATAGATAGATATTAAAAACACTGACAGCATGAGTTTGAAGAGTTAGTAAAGATTTATGATGATGAGCCCAGAGGAATCAATCTATCTATCTGTCTATTGATCGATCATCGAACCAATCAGTGAACACACCAGTCCATCAGTCAACGATAAGACACTCTCCCATCAGAGAAGTCACATCAGGCCTGTGAGTGTGGCAGTTCACCAGTGTTAAGATTAGACAATTGTAAAACTATTAGACACAGCAGGCAGCGGGGCATTAGATAATTCTCTCCCATAGGCAACTGAAGAGTCATCTCTTTGTCAACGACTGCCCTTGCCCTCTTCATCCATCGGTCCCTCCACCCTCTATCCCTTCACCCCTCCCTATGGATCAGCTGTGATCTCCTCTCTCTCCTTTCACTCAAATCAGGATTAGGGAGAAGAGGAGGTGGAGGGGGGGGTGCAGCGGCAGCAGGAGAAGGGGGAGAGAAAACTGAAACAATATGGAAAGGAGATTAGAAAAGAGGGGGTTTGGGCCGTTTGGGGAATTGCAAACTCCCTTGTGCTTGGGTAGGTGTCCTAATGACACTGCCTAATTATGGCAAAATTAGACAGGCTAAAGGGAAAGAGGGGGGTTGGTGGTGGTGGTGGTGGAGGAGAGGGTAACGTGAGGGGGAAAGTGAGGAGCGAGGGAATTAAGCAATAGGGAGCGAAAAAGTAGGCGCACGGTAGGAGCATGTGAGAGCGGACGGAAAGAGCAAGAGGGGTGTGCAGGAGTACAGATACAAGGCGAGACGGGGAGGAAGGGAGTGTGGGGCTGAAAGTGAGAGAAAAAAAAGTAAAACAAAGGTAGAAACTTGAGGAAGAGCAACTGAGGAGGGAGTTCTCTCCCAGGATGGATAGACAT
>JAPZEB010000022.1:25277768-25287986 GCA_029783705.1 Chaetodon striatus | reverse complement strand
GCCTGATCTCATCTACTTTCCAGGCGAGGTGCAGTTCATTTCAAACGAGCCTGGTGACAAATAGCCACTTTCAAGTCGGACAGTTTCCTGACAGTTTCCAGTAGCCTTCCGTCTGTACAGGAAGTCACAGAAACTATCACATCCTGTCAGATATGTCGTCACCTTCCACTTTTGTCATACGTCAGAGCAAGTCGGGGTGAAGTCGGACACAAAACTAACCAGCATGCACTGTGCGCCGATCACTGGTCATCGAATCTGCACAGGCCTGGCTCATCTCGAACAAGCCTATTGATA
The DNA here is from genome assembly GCA_029783705.1 of Chaetodon striatus. Classification (NCBI taxonomy): domain Eukaryota; kingdom Metazoa; phylum Chordata; class Actinopteri; order Chaetodontiformes; family Chaetodontidae; genus Chaetodon; species Chaetodon striatus. The sequence continues at coordinate 25,287,692 of JAPZEB010000022.1, read as the reverse complement.
CATCATTTGGTAGCATTTTTAAAGCCTTGTAACTGATAAACTTTTAGGTTAAGCATCATGATCCTAAAGGTGGTGGATCCCTTTGCATGTCTATGCCTAGGGAGTCTCATAATCCGCCCATGTCCCTGTCTACAGCAGTACATAAGGTCCCTGTCTGTACTCCTGCCTGCTTCTCCAAGCGACATTTACTGTCGGCAATACACTGACTATGAATAAGTACCTCATACAGCCCCACATTAAAAGATCCGGACTTTCCCTTTAATATCTGCTCCACACTCCGAAGCAGAAGGTGGCAGTAATGCTCATAATAGGCTGTTTGTCAGTCACCGCTAAAGGCCACAAAGAGGAAGAAACCCACCCCTTATGTTATTATAGGCAAAATCATCTGCGCCTTATATCGTGTTCAGCTCCTTGACACCATGTCAGCCTCTGGTTTCATCCTGCTGGTGCTCGCTGTGTCCCTGTGGCCCGGTAAGATCTACATATACCGCTGAAGACCTCAATGTCTGCATCACTGTCACCTGACTGGTCGCCATTAATCCTGTTGTTGTCAAAGATCCGCTTGTTATCGTGGGATTTATGACAGCTGACACTGAGGTGCAAATAAGGATGTAGTTATATCCTGACTAGCGCTGAAATATTTCTGCGTTTGTACCTTTTAAAATGGTCGCTCTGTCTCTGTTTCCCTCCCCATCAGTGTTGTATCATTTCTCTTTCTGTTTCTAAGGGGAGTCCAGGTTCATCATAGACCCTGTGTCATTCCTCAGACAGAAATCTCTGGTAAGCCTCAGTTTGTTTCCTCTGTTATCACTGGTTTGTCAGATGGTTCAAAGGCCAACATAACACTACAGACACAATTCATTTTAAATAAACAACGCGTGAAAAAGGTACACTCTTCCACTGTTGTTGGCAGTGTGCTCAAAAATAAAAGTTCTGGGAAGAAGTGTTAGAGAGTATCCAGGATATATCATCCATACAAATACATCTAGACCCAGAGCTTGTTATGTTAGAGTTAGGGTATTGGTAAATGGATGTCTGAACTATCAACAACTCTGCTCTTGGAAAAAAAAAATACATATGCTTTCAGGGATAATCAGTCACTCTTTCACAACATTTGGGGTCCCTTCATGTGTTATTTAGTGAGGACAGACTTAACCCACATGTTGGAAGTTCCTTGGGATAGGCTATAAGTGAGCGTCTGCATATCCATATTTGTCAAAGTTTATTTTTCTTGTTAATTGTCAAATTTTGTGCATTAATATAACGTGTACTTAAACTGAAGTGTATTAACACGATCCTCAACCTGTAAGTCATGATTTTCTTTCCCCTTCCATTTTTATTTATTTTCCTCTCTCATTAAATCATGTATTATTTTATTAACTTTAAATTCATACTTTTGAAGGGGGGGATGGGGATGGATTACGTGCGTTAAATCCTGCGATTTTACTGAGATTTTGTTCTGGTGACCTTTTCTTTTGCGTGTTTGTGGATGTCTTCGTCTATTGTTGTTAAAATCAATATCGATACTGTTGTGGAAAAAACACAACACACATACACAGACCGACTGTTGCTATACCTACTAAGTTGTAGTACAAACATGCTTAAAGTCTCTTTTTGCACATGTATGTGTTTTACATTGTTGCACCTATTACTTAGAGTTTGTGTATTTTCCACCTACAGTCACTGGGCTTCGACAACAGTAATTTCCATACGTCAACTCTTAAAAAGTGCTCATAAAGAGCTATAAAGCAGCACAGGAAAGGAAAATACTGCTAGCTTTGAATAAAATTTCTTGTCATGAATGTCTGCAGGCCTAAATAATTCACTCACTGTGGCTTTTGTTTGTTCAGACAATGGATATGTGTTCGGAGTGCAGCCAAATCATCCAGCTGTCTGCCAACATGATTTCCAGCAGAGACACTAAGGTGAGGACGTTGATGACTCATTCACTGCAGTTTCACTTTACTTTCTCTGAACTTCACTTCACTGACCACATGTGATGGGTGTGTGGAGCTGGTTAATGAGGAAACTGGCACAGACCCAGCAACTGGGATCCCTGTAATGTTGTCTTTGAGGGTTAAACCATAAAATGGATGTTTAAAATGAGGCCCACTGTAAGCACAGATTCAATGAGAGAAATTCCAACATGTGAATGTAAGGGCCAGGGCTGTTGCAATGAAGCAGTATTGACAATAACCATGATATTAAAAAAATGAAATTTTTATATCATGTTAAAAAATACACATATGGTTATATTATGTAAAATAATCCAGCGCCTCTTATATCATTTCCATTTCTTCCTCTTCAAACACAATGTACTTTCATTTTCACCAGCCATAAAGTGTTATTGCTCTCTTTGTACAATTATGATTATAGACTCCATCTTCCTACTCTCGTATTTTGAGTATGATTCATTTGCCAAAGAGACAAAACACACAATAAACAGTTAAATTATTATTATTATTATTATCCTCCTAAGACCCAAACTTTTGTTTCTTTGCATTTTTAATGTCTCCTAGCAATTTGGGATCAGTAGGACCTGATAAGTATAAAAAACTAAACACTGTCAATGGTAATTACGCCCCAATGTCCTCAAACGAGACAACGATAAAGTCCTCAATGACAGTTAAGTTCTATTGTCTTCCAGTGAGTACTTCCTAATTAACAGGGACTTAGCTTGTTACTGTTGCATATCAAACTACAAACATTAATAATCATGAATAAACAAGTCTCAACAATAAATTGTGATCAGGTTTTGGACCTTGTCCACTTTTGTCTCAGGATCACCTGCAGACTGACTTGGCAGAGATGGCTGCCATCTTGTTTTTACATATATTAGAGTATTTTGCTTTTAGTACCACTAAATAACACAAAAAAGTGTCCACAACTGAAGACAACAGGTCTGAATTAAGTAGAATGAAGTGTAAGGTCAAGTAAACCCGAAAGGTGATGTTCTCATATGAGGACACAGCATCTAATTATCGTGAACTCTTTTGGTCACAGTAATCATGTTATGAAAGTCTGATATCATGCCAGACCTAGTCAAGGTGATAAAATGTGACTTTGATCACAAAAGTGTTTGTCAAGCAATTTTGCACGTGCTCGCTTTACACTTTGTACCCTCACACTAAGTATTCCTGCTACAACATGGACAATGCACTACTTTGTTTTTGCAGGAGACTGTGTATGAAACCTTGCATGCTCTGTGCCAACGCCTCCCTGGAGACCAGGCATCAGAGTGTGATTCACAGGTGAAGATGAATTTGCCCAAAGTCCTGCAGCAGACACCCAGCCACCTGGTGAGTTCAGTCTTTGTTAAGGTGTCTTTACAGACGCTTAGGGAAAGGAATGAATACTTTCAATGATGACCTTTTAATGCAAGATAACCTGTTTATGTAGAAACCAGAAGACACCTGTATGGTCTTTGGACTTTGTGCTGCCCACAACGAGGAGGAACTGCTGAAACTTCCACGCCATGCCACCGATAAAGATGCATCCAGCCTCGCCCTCGGCACGGCCACCAGCTCCCACGTTAGTGTAAGAAAGCAGAAGTGGATGTTTAAGTGGAAGTGGAAATGAAACTTGTGCTTTCATACTATAAGTGGCCCTCTGTGTTTATCCTCTCTCTAGGGGCAGATCAACCCTGTTTGCACTCTGTGTTTATTTATTATGAAGAAACTGGAGACCCTGTTGCCCCAAAATATGACCGAGGTGACTTTATTTTGTGTTGTATTGTAAACATATTTTCCCTCACTGTACATTACATCATGTAAACATCTGTTCTTTGTTGCCCTGCAGGACGCTTTGATGAAGCTCATGGGAGATGTCTGTGATCTCATACCACACAGCTACAAGGACCAATGTGACGATTTTGTCGACAAATATGGCAAGGACATAGTGGAATTCCTCTTATCGTCTGCTGCCCCTCACACAGTGTGCACTCTTTTGCACCTCTGTTTGATCGCAGAGCAGCCTGCTCCAGGTCAGTCATTTCTAATGAATACATTTGGCCTTCATTTGCTTATCGGTTTGATCTGAACCTCACACTTCCAACACCAAGTTTAACACTCAACTGATTCCCTAGAAATGTTCCTCCCCTCTGACTGTGACTCATGCCGTACGCTGGCTGTGCTGAGCCGACTTCACCTGGGTCTCAATTCCACAGAACCTCAGACTTCCTCTTTCCTCCAGTCCGTGTGTGTGCATCACCCTAATGCCATCCCTAAGGTCTGACCCTCAGCTCCCGCTAACGCTGAATATTCCAAATAACTAATGTACGACCTCTCCGTGTTTATTGCTCCGAGTTTTCCGGTAGAGTGAGTTTTTTAATCACTTAGACAAAGAAAAGAAAGTCTTTGTCACGTTGCATGAAAGTAACTCTCCTATTCTATTCAGTGTGAGGCTTTCACCAGAATCTACGGCCCCCGACTGCAGAAGGTTTTGGGAAATCAGATGGACGTTCCACATGCTTGTGAGGTAAGAAGCAGCACACTTATTTACAGAGATCATTTACAACAGTGTGATGAGCCCTGGTCCACACAACATCAATCAGGAATACAGTGTAGCCACTTGAATTCTACTACATATTTTTTGGACTGGTTCATTTTCACGGGATCTTCTGTCTCATCTATCCCGCAGAGAGCTGATCTGTGCGTCGCCTCGAAGAAGGTGGAGCCGCTGGGAAAGAACCGTTGTACTTGGGGACCAAGCTACTGGTGCAAAGACGTTCAGACTGCTCAGAAATGTGGAGTAAGTTCTATTCAGCCATATTTTGCCATTATCATACCCACCCAAATTGTTTTCAGCGTCAGCTATGACACCATCAGGGTTTGTGTGGAGAGTCAAGATGTCCTCTTGACTTTAGACATCAAGAGTAGAACGGGCATGAAGTCTGACAGTTCTGCCAGTCAAAGCTGAGAATCACAGTGAAAATTAAGATTATTTTGTCTCTATGAATGTTAAATAATTTGAACTTGGTTGAAGGTGCATGAACAATCTATTCATTTCTTAGAACAACACCATTTAAGCACACACCTCCCTGCCCTGACCTGCTCTCTACTTGAAACACTTTAAAGCACTCGTGATTTATGAATAATTTGATTTGTTTCACATCCTGTTTCTGTTTTTATCTGCAGAGCCAGGCCTTCTGTGAGAAGTACATGTGGAAGGAGTGAACCTATCTCGCACAACTACTTTCTTATTACAAGTCTATTACACTGGTCTTTTATAAATGTATTGCACTGATCAACTTTTTTTTTTTTTTACTTTTTGAGGAAACTATTAATCACATGTGCTATTTCAACCAACAAGCCATAAATATTAATCATGAGGTGTTGCTGTTTGCATGAAGTGTCACAAGACTGAGGCTGGGATTCAGTCTGAAACATCAGTTTCTACAGTGGTAAAGTTTTGTGAAGTGTTATTCTGCAGATTGCTTAATGTGTACGATTATGATTGTGAGTTGCAAAAAAAAAAGTATCATTACCTTAGATGAGCGCTCAGTATGTATTTATGATCATGTGGACGACTGAATACTCAATAAAGCTGCAGAGCTGCTGCTTCTGTTATCTTGTTGCTGTTCTCTGATCCCTGCTGCAAATAAGCAATAACCAACTATTAAAGTCAACTGGTCGCTTCTAAAATTAGCAAACATACAGAAAACATGTCCTGGAGTTTGTTTATTTGGAAACATCCACATCGTAAAAAGATAAAACTGTGAGGAAAAAAATGCAGGAGACATTTACATTTGCTTTGTTGTGGCTATAAAGAAAATGTCCTGGTGCTCTTTTGCCACTCTCATTTTATATTCTCTTATTTTCAATCACTGAGAAACGCCCAGTTCATTTCCAAAATGGTGACGACACATCTGCTTGTGCACACTTAAGAAAATCCTCAGTAGCTCGCTTACACCCCCGTGTGGTTGTTTGTGTCATCGTCACTCTCTTGTCTCTTCCAGATCTAGGAGAGAAAAGACAAGACAACAACTCCTTATTATATGCAATAACTATTTTTTAAATTAATTTTAAACTCCAATCTGGTATTTAAAAAAAAAAAAAAATCAGCTGATACAGGTTTTGAAAGCTGCTGACGGCATCTTCATTCTGAAACTCTTAATAATTGATCCTGTATCAGTAACTATGACATATATTTTTACCCAGAAATTACAAGTATTCAGTCCTCCACTAAATTTATCAGCAAAAATCACCACTTAAGCACCAAATTAAATTCTCTAATGTAAAGAACAAAAGTTACATTTAATAGCATGTTTTATGCATCTATGATTGGAAAGGAAAGCCTTTATGTTGACTTACTCCCAAGCATTAGAAGTTCGACACCACTGAGATAGTCAGTGAGATTATCAGACGCTGCACCTCTAATGCGACTGGCCTTTAACATTTACAGACAAAGGGTCTCATTCATGAAACATGAGCAGAACGAATCTGTGTGTAAACTGTTTGCAGAAATTTACCTGTATTTCAGCAGTCATCAATATGTTAGTAGCTCCGATCTTTTCGAAGGTACTAACAAAATCTACACCTGCCTCTGACTGCTCATGGTGCTTGTGTGAATAAGGAATGGCCATAAATACTGCCTGTCATTATTAGAAATTACAGTTTTTTTCGTATTGTGCTCTGTTATGTTCACAATACACATATACCTTTGAAACACGCAAGTTAAACTTGACAAGAGATTTGAAACTTAACACATTTAGCTAAGGTAGTTGGCATTTAGCAGATTTAAGCTTCAGATGAGGTTTTTTAAAAACGTTTAGAGTTCTTTAAATCGACTTGTGGAAAAAGCTCTTCTCCACATAAATAAAATAACAGCTCCTCCTCTGCCCTTTTTACTGCATGTCATTTTTGTTTAGTTCAATTATCAGAGATGCAATATGGGAGATGTAAACATCATTTCAAATTGACTTTTGGTGTAATAAGACTTGTGGATGTGGGAAAGCAATTAGGCATCTGCTCCTGCTCCCAGAGCAGCTGGTGAACCCGACTCTGACTGAGAGTTTACACCAGACTATCTCTGTTGTTATCAAACTTAACAGTGGGTTATTGCCTACATTAGACTGTCTGCATTAAGATGTTTTAATAGTAGTTTAATTTCACAACAGAGACAAACAATGGTGAGGCTGAGGGCAGACTGACAGAGGTCTCTCTGATGATGCAAGCAATGCGCTCATCTGCAGCAGAGAGCTGAGACTGGGACAAGCTTCCTCTTGCTATTGTGTTGTCTTTTTTGTGTGTGTACTTCTGTGTAACTTCAATCTCAGCGTCCATGTTCGCACGTTGACAGGATGCACCCATCCATAGTAACTATGACCTCCATATATGGTGGTCATTAGCTATTCATGGGCAGGGGTGTATGCTAATTACTGATTAGCAGGAGCACATCAGTTTACGATTGATTGGCATTCATAAACAATCTACAATAAAAAAGTTTTCCCTGGTGTTCATGAATCCGGAGTAGGTTCTTAGTACCAAGGTTTTTTATGTGCAAATCCACTCACAGATTTACTAACATTTCATGAGTTAGTGTGCCATGAGCACCATTAGATGAAAGGTAATGAATTTATGATGTCACTTCATGTTACACAGGAAATATGGAGCCAGGCCTTTGCAACATTTGCATTTTCCAACATGCACAGAGTGAGTGGGAGGACTTGCCTGGATGTAGGCCTCTGACAGTGTAATCATCTGGGGGAGAATGTCAGTCACCTGCAGGTCCTGCATCTCATACCACTTCCCAGTTCCCTGATTAAACACAGATATTATGTGAACGTATATTAACACAACACTGGCTGTGCCAAAACAAAATTTGATGCATTGGTTAGGTTGTTTGTAGCAATGACACCAGAAATCATTTCAGAGAAGTGTCTGGCTGCAACCTACATGATGCAGAACATGAATTCTGTACGCTCCCTCAGTGGGTTTCCCATCATGCACTACGTTGGCAACGAGGTCATACGTTGTGTTTTTCTCTGTTGTTTGAGCTTCTTCTGTCAAGTACTCACGAAGGTCTACATTCCTGTTGGAGCAAATACAAAGTGACAACATGAACAAGCGCATATTAATACTGAGGAAAAAATACTCTCATTCATCTCAACAACATCGAGAGTTACAAATGACAACAATTCATAACTGTTATTAGCATGCACTTCCTCATTCTGTCACTTATTATTCATCTTATGGTGAACGAACAGCACTTACGTGATAGGGAAGTTGACGATTGTGGGGTTCTTCTCCACAAAGAAGTTGTTCTTGGTGAATCTTTTGATGCAAAAGATGAGGTACGGAGGCAGTTTGGTCAGCTGGAACCTTTTGAGAAAATTCTCTTTGTAGGTTTTGTACTCCTGGATGTAAATGAGATGGGAAAATCGCGCACGGATATTTAGAGTGCTTCAAAAAATAAATAAATAAAAGTGGGTGGAGCAGAATTGATACAAAGCGGGGCTGACTGCCTGCTGCCTGAAGCAATTTAAATGGTTGTTTGCTTAGTCCTGTTGTCTGTAGTTGGCAGAAGTTCTTTTTTTCATGTAAAGAAGGTTGTCACACAAACACGAGTAGGCTCTCAGGATCTGAAGCATCTTCCTGCGAGTATTACCAAGCATGGACGCAGCAGGACAATGCGGTAAAATTGGGCTCACTTGACTGAGCAAACATAGGAACACCAAACACAGACCATACAAACAGGGAATTGAGCAGTATGACATCAAGCTGAGGAGAACAGGTATGTGCTCAGATGGATTAACATCCATGTTAAACTGTGTGGGAAATATGCAACAGAGCATTATGTAAAATTGTGTAATTTTCTGTTTTTTCATCCACCTAAAAACACCACTGGCTGTGACTATGTCAAGAAGTAATGATCCAGTTTTGAGCCAAAAAAATCTCCATCAGCACCCAAGCTTTTCTGTAAGATTACTGCATTGTAGCACTGCTTTAAGTCAGTTCCCCACTTTTATTTTATTTTGCATGTTGTATCTGAGACAAGAAGATGTGACTGAAGTGGTACCTTCTCTGTGCTGCCATTGAACTTTCCCAGGATGTTGAAGAGAGGAACCTGTGGGATAATAAGCTGCTACTTCTCATCCTTGTACAGTGGAGCTGTTGGGAGGTCAAGGGTCAGAAACAGGAAGGTGGACTCAGACATCTGCTCCTGGTACTCCTCTGTCACAAGCAGTGCCTCTTTCTCTTCTGGTGTCTGCAAAACAAAAACACCATGTGGATACTGCTAAAGAACTTAAAATCATGTTTTCACATGGATTCAACACAAATAGCATAAACTGCAGACCATTAATTAACTGTTAGCACAGTCAGATTTGAGGGCATTTGCCTCGCATCTGAAAATCATCACCTCCTTAGTCACTTATTTTTGGTTATTCCTATTCCTCTTAATGTTGCTTTTCATTTGCAGTCATTCAAAGTTTAGTTCCAAATATTTTAACATTGTCTAAGAGAACTAAATGTGGACACCTTAAAAACCAAGCTTCAAACAAGTCTTAAGTAATGTTTGTTTAAAAATGTAGGTTTGACTCAACTTTTATTGACTCACAAATAAAAGAAAGGAAAAAAAACACATTTTTAAACATGCCACTATCTACAAAACCAAACAACCTAAAACAAATTTATGAATAATCCTTAGCTACTCTATTATGAAAACGTTGTATTGCTAATGTAAATTGAGAATCTCATAACACAAGCAAGAAACTCACTAAATCTGGGTGTGGAAGTTTCTTGGAGAAGATCCGCATGGAGCCTTGAAATGCTTTTGTGATGATTGCTATGAGGGCAGAAAGACAAATGGAGACAGAGGTTAATTCACATGTTCTAACAATAGATTATATGAAACATTCATACACAAGATTTACATGAAAAAAAAAAAAAAAAAAAAAAAAAAAATGGTGAAAAAAAAACATTT